>OV277351.1:28223651-28621151 GCA_922984085.1 Sicus ferrugineus
AATTCGGAAGTGTTATTGCGCAGTGCGAAGGGAGTTCGTGCCGCTCCGAGCCGCTCCGAGCGCTGCCGAGGTCGCCTTCGTGGAGTGGCGCTCCCCACACGACGCCCCTCTCGAGCGACGGCGAGCGAATGCGTGCTCGCTCGCAATGCGTGTGCCGCGCGCGCTCGTGTGCGTGCCGGGTACTCGCGGCGGCGCTGCAGCTGCCGTCGTCGGCGGCGGCGTCCACGTGGGAGCGGAAGCTGTCGCTTGGCCGAGGGAAGCCGCTGCTTAACGCGCCCGTTAATCAGCGGGAGGCGCGACCTCAAATATCGATTCGAGTTACGTTTTCAATAAATCCTCCGTTTTATGCGCGGCATTAGCAGGTCGCCGCAGTCGCGAAGGCCGACCAGCGCGCGGCTGCGACGAGCGAAGAGCGACGAGCGACGAGCGAGGCAGCGGTCGTCCCGCTTCGTGTGGCGCGCTTCGTGCAGCCGCTCTGGAGCACGAAGATGCGCGAACCGTCTGCGTGAAATCAGCATTCGGAGCCTCGAGGACGCGGCGGTGCGTCGCTGCAGCGAGAGAGCAACTGATTTCGCTCTCCCCGCGATGCAGTGCGGGTGCGACAGCGCGACTCAGCGCGCTCGCATGGCCGGCTCGACCACTCCAAGTGGTGCTGACGCGTCTGCCGGTCCGAGCGTGATTCAGCGTTGTTTTGCTTTATTTTACGGCGTTGCAAGGTCAAGACGCCGCCGCAGCAATCACTGCGAACGAGCAGCGCTCAAGAAGCTGGACAGCCATCCAGCCATCCAGCCGGCCGTCCAGCCACTCCGACGCATCCGCTCGTAAGTCACTGAACAGCAATTGCCGGCTGCTCGCGTCGGTTGCCGGCTTCGGCTCGGCGCGCTGCACCTGAGCGCCGCAACGTGCTGCTGATTACACCGACGAGCTCGTCGCCGGTGCCGCGTCGTTGTTGCTGCAGCAACTCGTTCCACTCGTTTAGCGGAGGATCGCCACTGCAATTGAAATGGAAACCGAAGCGTTCGCGTCGCTCTCGCGCGGCACGATTTGTCTGCAGGCGATCGGCGCGAGGCAGTCAGTCAGCGCTGAGCCGCCGCACGCTCGGCCGTCAAACGCCGCAAGACCGCGCGACCTCTCGAGGGTCCTCCACGCCCTCCGACCCGGTTGTCGATCATCGCACCACCAGCAGCAGCAACTCTGCGATCCCCGTCTTCACCGATCGCCGTCTTCACCGATCGCCGCACGCCTGGCGTTGCGTCCACTCGACGCAGCTGCTTGCGTCGGGAGGGAAACAGGAAAACAGCGACGCTGAGAGCCGTCGTCTCCCACGCCCCCGCTTGAGTGACACTCACACTGGTATCGCGCCGCATTTTGCTCACTTCAACACTCGCGCTCGGCGTGCAAGCAGATCCGGCTCAGCAACATTTCAGGCCCTCGGCAGCGGAGAGGCGCTCCGAGCAGAGCAGAGCCGAGCCGAGCCGAACCGAGCCGAGCCGAACCGGACTGGCGTTGCCGACGCAGGGACGGGTAATCGAATCCAAACACCGATTTCGTCGTCGTTCGCGCGTCGATGTACTAAAAGCGAGTTGATTTTGCAGGAGGAGTGGGACGACAGTCGATGTATTTCGGCGATTTTCGATATATTTAGTCGGCGGAGGTGGTGGTGGCGGTGGTGCGCACCTGGCAGTCAGTCGATTGCAGCCACTCGAGGCGTTTTTCGTTTTCGTTCGACGCTCGTTCCACGTTCATCGAATGCCGTTCGTCACTCGTTCCACGTTCATCGAATGCCGTTCGTCACTCGTCTGGGTGTCCGTCCATCCGTCTGTCCATCCCTCCGTCCTGCCTTCCTTCCCTCCTTCCTTGTCGTCGGTGTCCGTCCCTCCCTCCGTCCGTCCGTCCGTCCGCTTTATTGCGCTTTCAGTTCCCATGCTCGGCCAGAGGTATTTCTGGCCCTCTGTTGACAAAATGACAACCAATCACGAGTCGCGGGGTTCCCACGGCAGGCGCGGCTGGTGGCACCTCGGGGACCCGCGACTGCTTCGCTGGCTGCCCACTCGGCTGCACCGTCCGTCTGCGTCGTCGGCGTGGCTTAGTCACAGAGACGTTGTTGTTGTTGCTGTTGGCCTTCACTTGATTGATTGGGAATCCTTAGTTGTTGTTAGCCGGGGGGAGGGGGGAGGGGGGGGGGTAAGTAACTCTCGGCGCTGGGATTCGCTCGGCGAGACGCAGCTTTGTAGGCTCAAAATGAAAGATCGGAATAAACAATAACAAGGTGGCCCGATCTAGGTGGTGCAGGGGGTCTTGAGGGGGGGGGAAACGAGGGGGAAACGTGGGGTGACAACGGACAACAGGAACGATCGAGGAATTTTCTCTAATATCCATGACTGCTCGGGGAAAAAACTCTTCTGAAATTCATTTACTGCACGACGGCACGGAATCGTTGATAACAGCTACGAAACAACAACTACGAAACAACAACAACAACAACCGCTACAACAACAACCATTTCAGCACCCAAAAACAACAACAACAACAACAACAAGAACAACAACAACAGCAGCCGCGTTGTGGACGTTGACGACAACGCGACACGACATCATTTTACACGTCACTCAAAAACGTTGCGCGAGTCACTCGGCCGCCGCCAGTGCGATGGGACGGCCAGCAGACGAACAGACGAACAGACGAATGAAATGTAGCAAAACGACACAACAACAACAACACCGACAGCAACAACAACACCGACAATAGCCGTCCAAGAGTCTCCTGAACAACATTCTGGCAAATCGTGTGTGACACGCGGACGTGTTTGGCGCGGCAGCAGCGGCAGCAACAAGATTGATTTTTCGTTCTTCGGCGACTCGTTCAAGAGCCGTCGGTCAGTCGGTCGTCGCGGTATGGTGAGGGGAGGGGAGGGGAGGGGAAGTTCTTGGTGTTCTTGGTCGCGCAGCTGGCCGGCTGAAAGGAGTTCGCAGTGCCAATCAGTGCAGCCGGCATTTCGACGGCAGTGCAATTCGGAGTTGCCACGCAGCGCAGAACGCCTCCTGCGCCCGCTGCAGTGGACGCGACGGCTGTGGCTGAGGAATCTCGATCGATATAAAAACGCGTCTGCAGAATCGATAAACTCGGCGTTCATTTCAACTTCCGAACCTGAAATTAGTTCGTTCGGCCTGGAGATCCCTTCGAACTTGAGATCCCTTCGAACTTGAGATCCAGTCTGAGTTTCCACGTTAAACTTCCAGCTCGCTCTTCCTGCTTCAGTCATCTGCTGTCGCTCTCTTCGAATCCCTCCTCGCGAATCCCTCGCTCGTGAGCGTTCGAATCCCAACTCGAATCCCATTTCGGCGCTGAATAACAGCGACAACTTAATCGCGTGTCGCTAATTCAGAATCACGCGGAGGGCATCCGAGTGTCGGGGTGTCGGGGCGTCGCTCGCGAGCTGATGTCGCTGTCAGTTCAATTGGGCGGCGAGAATCCGGTGCACAGGAATCCGGGCGCAGATCTGCGAAGTCCGCAGCCGCCAATTCACACTCCGCCACACAAACAAATGCGACTCAACAGCCGCGGCGAGTGGAGCGGCGAGTGGAGCGGCGAAATGACAAAATCGCCGAAGCGTGTAATGATCGTGTCGTCCGAAGATTCGCTTGTGCGTGGCTGCGGCGATTCAGCGAAGCGGGAAGCGGGACGCGAGAAGCGCGCTGATGTCAAACGCAGAGGATGCAGTGGGAACCACAATTCAGGATGATCAATTAATTGAGAAATTCTTAACTGTTGTGAATGCTTTTGAGCAGACAAATTTGACTGGAGGAATTTAGGCACTCAACCTGCGCTGTCGTCTCTCTCGTCGTCGTCGTCGTCTCTCTCGTCGTCGTCTTCGCCGTCCTCTCAGTCTTCGCCGTCCTCTCAGTCGTCGTTGTCGTTGTCCTCCTCGTCTCTTTTGTCGTTGTTGTTGTTGTTCGGGTAATGATAGTCACGCCGCGTAGTCTGTCTGCAGCCAGCCACCCATTTGGGAAACGAAAACGAAGGCTTTTAAAACCAGTTTTTTCTTAGTTTTATTTACAGTAATTCTCTTGTTGTTGTTGTTGTTTCCAATCTTGCTTTTGCTTCGGTTTAGTTTTTAATTTGCTGCGTTTCTCATTTGATTTGCTTTCATTTGCTCATGTTGTGTGTTGTTTGTTTGTTGTTGTTGTTGTTGTTGTTGGTGGTGTTGTTGTTGTTAACATTATAAACGCGTCATGAGCAGCTTTCGCAGGCATTTTTTCTCTTTTCTTCATTTACAGATTTAGTGGGAATTCCGTTAAGTTTACATTGCGGTTGTTGTTGCGTTGTTGTTGGCATTGTTGTTGGCGTTGTTATTGTTCGAAAAGTGTCACCGTTTTCTTCAAAAGTTCCTCTACAAAAATTTTGCATAACAAGCGAGAACGCAAGAGAGAGAGAGAAAGAACGTCGTCTCTGCTCTCTCTTGTTATTGGAAATTTTGTCAGAAATGCTGTCATGTATTACACGCGGCGTGTGTGTGTGTGTGTGTGTGTGCACTCATTATGCACCGAATTCGCTTCGCAAAGTCAATTGAAACCCAAGACGGGACTTTTTAGGCTCAACTGGAATTGTTGGCCGTGCGCCGGCTAATTGAAATGAAAGTTTGGCATTGTTTTTCTCTTGTTTTAATTAAAAATCTCTCTACAGGAGCTGCAGAATTCAATTAAAGACAACCGACACTAAAATTGCAGCCGTAATTACGCCGGCTTTGCAGAATCCATCCATCCAATTTGAAATGTTTTAACTGTAGCGAGTTTTCGCAATCGCCGAGCGGCTAACTGTGCTTTCTAGCCATCACAGCAACTCTCATTTCGATACACAATGCGATTTATCGCCAGCGATATCGCATCAAACAATCGCTTCTCCACACCAGCGAGAAAACCAGCGGCTTGAATCGCCCGATTCGAGTCAAAATCGAGCCTCGGAAGCGGCCGTGGAAAGCGAGCGTCGAAAGTTACCCTCGAAAGCGACCCTCGAAAGCGACCCTCGAAAGCGACCCTCCAAGTTGACCCTCGAAAGCGACCCTCGAAAGCGACCCGCGGAATTCAGCGGAGAAGCGGGGGCGCTGAGAAGCTTCTGGGACCGCAAATTGTTGACATGTGCCGCCCGTGCGCCCTCAATGACACCCGACGCGGCACTCAACGTGATAATCGCATCCGCAAATATTATCGCCGCTTTGTGAAACGCTCGACACATTAGGACGCGTAATTCGTTTCGCAAATAAACGCGCTCGCGATGACAAACAACTGAGGGGTTCTGTTCTCGCGAGCGGCCGCGACTCCGAATTCGATGAATCCGTGCTAACAAGGCTTTCAAGTGCTAACTAATTTTCTATTCTGCGCTGTGACTTTCTTTGAATGACTTCGCCACTCGCGACTCGCGACGCGCGACTTCGGACGACCTGGCGGGCGTCGCTCGCGCTGACGGGCGTCGCTCGACCGCTCATTTGGCACTCTTTTCGAGACAGTTTCGCCTCTGCTTTCGTCTGGATTCGAGGGCGGCTGCAACGCTCGTCGCCAGCGCAGCTCTCGACAGATCGAAGACCGCCGATCGCGGATCGCAGATCGCAGATCGCGGATCGCCGATCGCAGATCGAAGGCTTCCCCCACCATTTAGCAGCGAGACTCTAATAGTCGTCGCCGCGCAGACTTGAAGCGCTCGCTCGTCAGCATCTCGTCAAATTGTGTCACTCGATGTGACTTCAATTATCACGTCCAAGTGGAGCGCGACTGCGACACCAAGTTGAGCGGCGTCAAACGCTGAGAATCGCCAGCCGAACTCCTTCTCGTTCTGCGCGCTCCGTGCGACGGCGGCGGAATGAGCTTCGCTTCGATTTACCGAGCTTCTCGCGAATCCTAAGCGCAGAACTTCATTTGAACTTCGCAACGAAACCATTTGCTGGAGTAGCAGCCATTAAATTAAATGGATTTTACATCTTACAATAGCGAGGAATCCGCCGATTCAGCGATTCAGCGATTCACCGATTCAGTGATTCACCGCTTCGCCGCTTCACCGATTCGCCGCTTCACCGATTCGCCGCTTCAGCCGCTAACAAGGTTGGCATCCTCGGCGACGGCGTTCGTTCGCCGCGGCTGCTATTTTTAATCTCGCCGCGATCGAACCTTTTTATCGACTCGCACGATCCGAGGGACTCGGCGGGCTTTTTATGTGCGGCGACGTTTTTATTAGCTTGCTATTAACCTTGATTTCAGCTTTTTACTGGCCGCTTTACTCGAATCGCGCCGTAATTATTAGAATGGCATTATTAGTTGCACAAGCAGCTGCGGCTCGAGCGGCGAGCGGCGAGCGGCGGTCGGATGTTGCTGCGCCGCCAGTTGCAACGTCGTCTTCGCTCGAGTGTCGTAAAACCACAAGTTTTTCGCTTCACTGAAGCCGGCGGGACTCAGCAATGCCTCTGCTGTCGATCATTTCAATCACTCCGGCCGCGGTTGAGTTTTTCCGAGTCGCGTTTTAATTGAAAAGCGCGATTGCCTTGTTTGCAATGCAGTTCAGTGTAGTTTCGGTACACCTGAGTGGGGGGGAACTCGAACAGCGCTGGAATATTCAAATATCTTCCCTGCTTCTTATTCAGGTTCTCACGTAAATCCTCTCGCAGCCTAATAAAGCGTCGATGACTCCTTCTTCCCGAGAAATCTTGTAAAACATCTCCATAAAACCCTCACTGGCCGCCACGCAGAGCAGCGCGCTTCTCTCCCATTTATGCTCTCCGATTTACGCTCTCCCAACTGCTATCTGGCCGTGGTAAGAAACTCCTAATCTTGCGTTCAAGAGAAAAGCTTCTTCGTGGAAAGACACGCGCGCCGACTCGAGTGTCGTCCTCCGCGCACTCGGAATTCGGCGCACTCATAAATCAGGGAGCCGCCGTCCCGACCGAGTTGTCGAGCCGACGTGATGATGGCGTCCACTTTACTGCCCGCGTAGATGCCGAACGCCAGATGCCGAACTCCAGATGGCGATGGCGATGGCGTTGTCGATGTCGAATTGCCGCGCAAGTGTCAACTGCGGCCAGCATCGGGCGGCCGTCTATGACGGCTGGAGTGGCCGTTGAGGTCGTACAACGAGCAGACTGGCCGACACAAAGCGCGTCTATAAAAGCCACTAAATTGCCGAATTCGAAAAAAAGCCATAAAATCGAGCGAGAGCAGAGCGGTGGAGAAAATCGCGCCCCGCCATTAAAGGCGCTTTAATGAGTCTATTAAGAGCTGCGCGGCGGCTTTGATGACTGCCGCCGCCCTCGAGGCGAGAGCGCGGTGTCGCCCAAATCTCGTCATTGCGAGACGCGCGGCTTCTTGATGGTCAGCGCAGTATTTGGGAAACTCTTTCCGCATCGTGGCCAGCGCAGTGACTTCAGTGCATGCAACAGTTGCAACAGAAACCACTTCTGTTGCAGAAGCGCCAGTTAATTCAATCGCGAGTGTTTTTGTATTCAAAAAACAGCTTCGCGCTTACATTTTCCATTGCGATTGCAAGCAAATGACGTCTGCATGCGCGAAGCTCAAGGTTCTCGCAGCTGTTTTCACTTCCATTGACTCAGCAGACAGGAACCGCTATTTCGCCGCTATTCTGCCGCTTTTCTGCCGCTATTCTGCCGCTATTCTGCTCGCTGGAACAACAGTTTCGCTGCGTTCGGTTTCGGGAATCGAGAATGAAAAGTTGAGTTCGCCTGAAATTTATAGGTTCTCAAGATTTACGGTTCTCGCAAGACTGACGACATCAAGCTGCGATGTGCGCAGCTGTTTGCGTACCGATCTCGGAAGTATTTAGCAAGTAATTGTTGCTGTTGGTTCTTCTGTTTTCGTTGCTGCTCGATTCAGTGCGATTCAGTGCTCGCCGACTGCCAAAGCAGGCGTTCGGTAAATTAATAACTTTTTCGCTCGGCCGTTGGTGTCGTTGTTGGTGGTGTCGTTGCTGTTGTTGCTGTTGTTGCTGTACTCTTCACGGTCCATCCACTTAACAGTACAAGAGTAGCGAGTGAGGTGGACATGTGTGTGTGCGGCCGAATAGTTGGATTTCTGCCACCGCAGTCGTCGGTCGTCCGCCTGGATTTCCTTATTCAATCAATTTTTTCACTCTCGCTGCGATTAAGCTGTTCGAATTGAGATTTCGGTTTCTGCGAAAGCCATTCGTCGGTGGGCTTCGAGGCTTCGAGTGTCGAGCGGACACGAGCAACGACGTTGATGGCCGCGTTGGCTGAAATGCTTTTCTCTCCCTCCCGCGGCTCGTCGCAAAAAACCAACTTGCGAGAAACACTCGAGTTCAAGGTTACAATTTGATTTTTTCTCTCTCTCTACACATTGAAATGAGCTTGCATTTGCCAATTTGGAATTGTTTAGCAGAGCCAGGAATGAATTTAAACCAAATAAAGCAGAATTTCCAACGAGAGTTCGTAGAAAATGACAGCACAGAAGTCAATTCATTCAATTCGAAGCGCGCAGTGAAACTCACAACTCGGTCGCAAATTCGACAGCCAGCGAGTGGGCGACACTTGAGAGGAGTGCGTTCTCGCGAGCAACGAGTGCGAGCACCGAGTGCGAGCAACGAGTGATCTCGCGAGTGGCCGAGTGTTGGAATTCCACGTAAGTCGTTAAAACCAACGCCAGCAGCGTAACTAATTGAAACACTCGTCGTCTTGGAATCGCCTGCCTGCCCCCCGCACCCCCTCCGGCCTCGGCAACCGCCATCCCCTCGTCCTGCCCCTAACAGCGAATTCTTCATTGTGTCCCTTCAATGTTATCGAGACGCCAGATTAAAAGCGGGACAGGTAGTCGCTTCTGGGAAGCCAACAGCGCTTCCATCGCAAGCGGCAGCCGTCCGCGAGCGATAAGCGCGCGCTCGCGCTACCGAAATCTGATCGCCAACAAATCGGGACGTCGGCGGCCACTCAGTCCACTTCGATTAATTGCTTATTTTGAGACCTTTGATGGCCGTCGATGCCCCTCCGCTGGGCGCTCCGGATGCATTCGCGGCGACCGGCCCGAGACCCAGAAATTAATGACTGTTTTAATGAAGCGGCGGCGGCAGCATCGCGCGTGTGATAAACGCGAGAAAACATAAAATAAAAATACTTTGTATAGTTAATAGAATTCGGAAAAAGAAGCGCTGGAGGGTCGCGAGGGATGGTGGGTCGGGGCGACGGAGTGACGGAGGGACCGAGGGGGCGACGGCGAGAAATGAGACAAAACTGCGTTGACACTTCGGCCGCGATTAATGCGCGTCTGTCGCGGCGGCGATTTTCCCCTCTCAAAAACGTAAAAATCCACGTAATCTCGTCAAATCGTGACTAACGCGGTTAAGAGAAGCGAAAAAAGAGACGCCGACTGACCACCAACACACTGGCTGTTCTCGTTGTTGTTCTTCTCGTTGTAGTTCTCGTTGTTGTTGCTGCTGCTGCTGGTCAACAGATTGTGGTTACAAATGAATTTTTTATATTAATTTTATGTGGGTTCAAAATTTCGGAGTCGCAGGGCTGCGATTCCACTAAACAGCTTCAAAATCACATTTTGTGTCACTTTGTTGTTCGGCGGGGAAAATGTTGCGGCCACATCGAGTTCCTGGAAGTTGAAAGCCGATTTCGCGGCTTAAAATTGCGCTTTCAGTCTCGCGGAATAGCGGGGCGCGAAGAAGAGGAAGAGAGAAGAGAGGAGAGAGAGAGAGAGAGAGAGAGTAGAGAGAGAGAGAGAGAGAGAGAGAGAGAGAGAGAGAGAGAGAGTAGAAAAGAGAAGCTCCTGGTTGAGCAGGAATTTCGTCTTCACCTCAATTTAAGTTATTTAAAAGTTACTAAAAAGTTCGTACTTCATTTAATTTTTGTTCCACGTCATTTCAAATTTCTCTTCATTCAGTTGATGAGGGGAAAATGAAATCGATGAATTTCCCGAGATTTCCTCGCTTTTTTTAACGCCAGTTCAGTTTTCAGTGGGAATGTTTTTCCCCACCAACTTCACTTCACTTCTCATCGCGCTTTCAGACAAACGTTGACAACACTGAAGTCAAGCTAAACTTGAAAGCCGGAGAAGAGCAACACAACGTCCGCCACATAAACTCGGCGACTCTCGAGAAGGTGCAAAACTCGATTTAACTCGCCACGTCGTTAAATTCGACGCGAGTTCGCAGGAATTCGCGATTGACATACATTTCGGCGTTTTATGCGTGCATAAAAAGTGTCATTTTGACACTCTGACGGGCCGCGAATTGACGGGCGGCCATTTAATTGTCAGTTCGGATGGCCGGCGTGATGCATCGCGGTCAAGCGCACACACACACACACACACACGCACACACACATCGATTGGTCGTCATGAAAATTGACAACGCACGCACACGCACACACGCAGTCAAACCGATCGATCGCCTTTTACACACACACACACACACACACACACACACCTCTCGTGTCTCCCTACTAAATTGACTGACACTGACAGCGATTTTGTTGCGATTTTAAAGCTGACAGACAGCAAAGCTGCGGCGAAGTCGTTGTTGTTCTTGTTGTCGTCTTGAGTTTGGCGTCTCGAAAGAGTTGACATGACATTTTGCGTCAGAAGGCGGCATTTTTAAATGTTAACACGCTACAAAAACAACAACAACAACAACAATAATAATAAATGACAATAATAATTATTATATAAATAATAATATTAATAATGACAATAATAATGACGATAATAGTGACAATAATAATGACAATAATAATAATGACAATAATACTAATAATAATAATAATAATAACAATAACAACAACAACAACAACAACAGCAACATGCCACGACCGAATTGGCGACTTTGAAGTGTTTGTCTCATCCGCACAATCTGATTTTTAAGGAATCCATCAAAATTTCAAATCGATTTTAAGTGTTTTATTAAGAAAACGAAAACGAAAAAGAAGAAGACGAAGAAGAAGAGAAAAACCAGAAAAATGAAGCTGCTGCTGCTGGCTGACAATAAAATTACAACTGATGTAAAAAACTATAAATAAAAAGTGAAGACGGAGTGCGAACGAGAGAAACGTGAATAAATTTCAGTTTTCTTCAATTACAATCAACACGATTTTGTCGTAAATTATAGACGAGTTCCGTTTTAGAAATTGTTGTTGGCGACACGCCATCTTTAATTGCTGCGTTTTTATGGCCGCTGCTGCTGCCGCTGCTGTTGATGCTGCTGCTGCTGCTGCTGCTGCGTCCACAGAGTCACCACGCGAATGTCATATTTTTGTTGATCTCGCTGGCAGCTCGTTTTTAATTATTTATTCACAGCTTCAGAAGCTGTGATTTACGATTCAGCCAGCAGCAGCAGAGAGAATAGCAACAGCAACAGCAACAACAACAACAACAGGTGCAGAGCAGCGACGGCAGCAACTGAGAAAAACAGCAGTAATGACGACGACGACGACGACGACGGCGACGACGATGACGGCTTGCGTTTGCGATGCAGTCACAGCTGTGATTGCAGCGACAAAATTGCTTGAATTAGAATTTAAGTGAAGAACGTATTTTCCATTTTCTTCAATTGTAATTGCGAAAATGTTAATTGGGAGTCGGAAATCAGATTTCGTATTAAATTTGGGACGCTTTTGCTCTAATTTCGAAGGCTGGAGAGTCTCTCATCGACGTGCCGTCCGCTCTGCTTTCGGCGTCGAGTGCTTCGTGTCCCGAGTCTCGTGTCTCGTGCCTCGCTGCAGCGAGCTGCTGACCCTCGTCGCCGTCGCGAGCTTGACCGCGAGAGCTGCGCGCGCTGCGCTGTCACGCGTGTCGCCCTCACGCGAGAGCCTCTCCAAAAGCTGTCACATCATTATCGCTACGCGCTGCGTGAAGAGGTGCTCCGCTCTCCTCGAGTAGCTCGCGCGAGGGACGCCGTGAGTCGGCCTTCTTGGGGGGTCTCTGCGGCCGAGAGGTCTTCCAGGAACGCGCTGAGGACACTTCAGTTGACAACGTCTGGCAGTCGTTGTTGCGCCGAGTGTTTGCTCGCTTCAGTGTCCTCAGCGCCGAAATGAAGTGGCGAGGGCTGACAAAGAAAAACAAACGCGCTGGGAGAGCCACTCGCTGCAGAAGAGCCAACTGGGAAAGTCGCTCTCGTGGGAGAGAGAGATCAGAGCCGAATGCTCGAAGTGTTATCGCTGCTCCGCTCTCTCTGCTTTTTCTGCCTTTGCTCTGCCAGCAAATCCGTTCTAAATCCGTTCTTCCTCGTCTCTTCTTCTTCCAGACGACCTGCGACTCCCGGCCTCAGATGACCTTCGCCTGCGCACGCCTGCCGCCCACTGAAATGCGGAGAGACGCCGTCCGCGCCTGCGACTCAACAGACGTTCGGCACCAACTGCACCGCGCTTCTCTAGTCTTCGTCGCTTCGCAGCCGCAGGGAGGCGCTCGTCGCCAGCAGCTTCATGAGTGTTAATCGGGACTCGCCGAACAACGGTTACCAGCAGCGCCTTCCACCGCAACACCCGCCGCCGCCACCGCCGCCGTCTCTGCTGTCCGCGCACCACCTCCACCACCACCACCAGCAGCAGCAGCAGCAGCACAACCAGCACCACCACCAGCAGCACCAGCAGCACCACCAGCACAGTCAGCACCACCAGCACCCCCACCTCCAGCTCCACCAGCACCAGCACCAGCACCAGCTGCCGCTCGAAGACCTCGACTTGCCGTATCTGAAGAAGGCGCACGCGCACGCGCACGCGGCCTTCGCCTTCAACTACGAGCGCCACTTTTCGGGGGCGCGCCGTGCCGAGCACGAGGCCTCCACGCCGCCGAAGTCCGGCGCGCTCTGCCCCCAGATGGTGATGTCGCCCAGCCGCCGTCCCTCGCCGCCCCGCCCGGCCGCGCACCCCATGAACGTGCACCTCAACTCGCTGGCCCACGCGCAGCTGCAGTTCCAGTCGCAGCTGCACCAGAAGCTCTCCGCCGCGGCAGCTGCCGGCGGCGCAGGCCTGCCGCCGCCCAACCATCTCGGCGGCTACTTCCGCAGCCCCGCCTCGCCCGCGTGCGGCCTGCCGCCTCCCCCGCCGCCAAACAGTCAGCAGTCCTCGCTGCCACAGCCGAACACCGCGCCGCTGTCAAGCGCCTCCAGCAGCTCGCAGCAGCAGCAGCAGTCGCAGTCCCCAACCTCAGCCACCTCCGCCGCCTCACACAACCCCCTCAACCAGCTGCAGAATATGCAGCCCTTCGACTTCCGCAAGATCGGCTCGGCCGCTCTGGGCGCGTTTCCGCCCCTGCCGCCTCGCCTCGGTCCCGGTGAGCTGGCGCACCACCAGCACTTGCAGCAGCAGGCCGCGCAACAGGCCGCCGTCCTGGCGCAGGCGCGACGCCGCATGAACGAGGCTTCCACGCCGTCGGAGAAGAACGCCGCGGTGGCTGCCGCAGCCGCCGCGGCCGCCCAGAGCAATCAGTTCTTCAACGCGATGGCGATGTCCGGGCACCCGCTGCCCTTCCACTTGCCGCCGCCCCCTCCGCCGCCGACACACGGACCCGTGCAGCCCGCGGCCGCCGCCGCCGGCGCCGCTGGCGGCTCCAGTTTGCCGCCCGGCCTGACGAGCAACCAAGTCGCCGCGATAGCTGCGGCCGCCGCCGCTTCTGGCAACCCCGTGCCGCACAGTTTGCTCGCCTCGCACTTCCCCGCTATGAAATCGAATCTGTCGCAGAGCAAGCAGGCGCCGCGCACCAGCTCGCCTGACCTCGAGAAGACGCCGAAGGGCGGCCCGCACCGGGGCGACGCCTTGAACTTGAGCCACCTGCGCGACGGCGCGTCCGCAGCGAGCAGGTCGCCCGCACACCGGCATCTGCATCAGGCGCAGCCACCACAGCAGTCTTCCGTCGCCACTTCGAACGCGAATTCATACCAAAGCCAGCATCAGCACGAGCCACCCAATCAGCTGCTCGCCGCACGCGCGCCGCATCCCCACGAGGCAACGAGAACCTCGCCGCAGGCGCGCCTGTCGCGGCTCGGCGCTGCGGCGGGCGCGCGCTCCGGCCGCAAGACGACGCTCTCGCCCGGCAAGCGGCAGTGGGGCTCGCTGCCGGCCAACCTGGGCACGCAGTTCATCAACCCCGTGACGGGCAAGAAGCGCGTGCAGTGCAACGTCTGCCTGAAGACCTTCTGCGACAAGGGCGCGCTGAAGATCCACTTCTCGGCGGTGCACCTGCGCGAGATGCACAAGTGCACCGTGGACGGCTGCAGCATGATGTTCAGCTCGCGCCGCTCGCGCAACCGCCACAGCGCGAACCCCAACCCGAAGCTGCACTCGCCGCACCTGCGCCGCAAGATATCGCCGCACGACGGCCGCAGCGCGCAGCCGCACCCGCTGCTGCTGCAGCCGCCGAACGGCCTGATGGCCGGCCTGAATCCGTTCGGCAGCTTCCCGCTGCTCACGCCGCCGCCGGACATGCGGCACCACGCCATGCCGAACATGGACCTCAAGCACGGCCAGGACTTCCTGCACCGCTCGTACATGGACGGCGCGATGCTGGGCCGCTACGACGAGGCGCGCCACAGACGCCACCTGGCCAGCGAGGACGGGCGCGCGGACGACGACGACGACGGCGACGGCGCCAGCTTGGACGGCGGCATACAGATTGCCGACGACTACGAGGACGACGACGACGACGACGGCGAGGAGGGCATCGTGGTGGTGGGCGAGGAGGGCGACAGCGCGCTGGACAAGACCAACTCCGAGGACTACAACACCGACGGCTGCGGCGACGAGGCGTCGTTGGGCGACAACAGTCGGGAGGCCGCCGAGCATGCGGCGAGGAACAGTCACACCAAAGAACAGGCGGCGGACTCGAAAATCCCTCCGGCTGCTGACGCGGAGAACCAGAGCAACGAAAGCAACGACGACTCGCTCAGCGTGGCGGACTCGCACAGCAACCGCGGCGACTTCGACGGCGCCAGTGCGCCGGCCCTCGGCTGCGTCGGAGGCGCGACGAACGTGGCGCACACCTCGGGCAACGCGGCGAGCAAGCGGAAGCGCAAGAGCCAGAATCCCGTGCGCTGCGCGGTGCAGTCGGAACAGAACTCTTGCGAGAACTCGCTGGACTTCGAAATGGCCGCCGACCTGTCAGTGAAGGCCGCCAGCGCGGAGGTGAAGACGGAGCCTCCGACGGAGAAGACGCAGGAAGCGCTCTCGCTGGACCTCAGCAAGCGGCCGCGGAAGTCCTCGCAAAGTCCGGCTTCAACGACTAATTCGAGCAGCAGCGAGACGGCAAAAGTGCTGCCCTCGCCGCCTCTGACGCCCTCCACCGAAGCATCGGCGGCCAGGAAAGCCGCGCTGGACGGAAGGCCGTTGAAATCGGAGCCCCAAGATACTGAATTCGACGCGCTGGAAGGACGAAGTCGCACTGAGCCGTGTGCAGGTCGTGCCGATCAGGAATTCTCACTCGACCTCTCCGCTGCACACAAGAGGCCGGAATCAGAATCGGAGTCGGAATTACAACCTGCGCCGGGGCAGTCGGCGCCGGTGCCACCAGCTCGCATCAAAGAAGAACCCGCCGACGAGCAACCGATCAGTCCAGCACCCGCTTGCGGCGAAGCGAGCGACGTCGAGGACGAGGGCCGCTACCTGCGCATCAAAAAGGAGATCCTAGAGGGCGACATCAGCGTCGCCAACACCTCTGCGGAGGGGCGTATGAGCCCCAACAACAACAATAACAACAACGTCCCCGAAAACCTCACCGCGAGATCACGAGGTGATCGTGCGGCGGCGGGCGGCAGCAACGAAGAGTTGAACGGCAGCGACTTCCTCGCCGAGGGGGCCGAAGTACCCATCGACAAAGACAACCCGCTGAAGTGCACCGCGTGCGGCGAAGTCTTCCAGAACCACTTCCACCTTCAGACGCACCACCAGAGCGTGCACCTCAAGCTGCACCACAAATGCAACGTCGACGGCTGCAACGCGGCCTTCCCGTCGAAACGCAGTCGCGACCGGCACAGCTCGAACCTGAACTTGCATCGCAAGCTGCTCTCCACCAGCGACAACCACCAGCAGCTGCAGCAGCAGCAGCAGCACCTGGACCTCGCACCGGAGCAGCAGCACACGAGCAGCTACACTCCGACCACCGCCGGCCTGCCCAACTCCATCCAGGCCGAGTTCCTGGCGCGCCTTTACGCCGGCTCGCATGCCGCCTTGCCGCCGCTGAACATCGGCGCTCTGAAGCAGCACTTCCCCGGCCCAGCGGCGGCCACTCCGCCGGGATTCCCCGACGCGGCTGCTGTGTTCATGGGCGATCCGCGCTTGCTGCTCAACCACCACGTCAACCCCCTGCTGTTCCCCGGCCTGACGGGCTTACCCGGCTTCCCTCCACTGGGGCCGCACCTGCTGAGTGCGCCCTTCAACGGGCTCAATCCCTTCTGCAGGCGGCTCTCCTCCGACTCGCACTCGCCCCGTTCCACAGCATCGCCGCCTGCAGCCGCACGGTCACCTGACGGTGGAGCTTCCAATGGCCGGAACACCGCTACGAAGCCTTCGCCAGTCTACTCGAGGCACGCTACGCCGGAGCACGAGTTGCGTTCGGCGAGCCCAACGTTGCAGCCCGGCGAGAGAACCGCCTCCGCCCATCATCAGTTCCCCACGAACCTGACGACGGCCCCCCGACAGACGCCCGACCGCATATCATGACCGTACGCGGCGAACTTCTCGGAAATGATGTCGTACAGACAGTGAGCGGCAAGGCGCGGCAAGGCGCGGCAAGGCGCCACACTCGAGATGTTCGGGTGCAATATTGCGCATTGCAGTGGCTGTCGGCGTGGATCTGCGATTCGGCGATTTGCGGCAGAGAGGAACGCGACTCCCTCCTTCGATGCGCCGGAGAGCATCCATCGTTGCATTCTCACACCAGACCCGAGACGGTTCGGGCGACTGCCACTCCACACGACCACTGGCGTCACCCGAAGACGGCGATGGCGACCCTCCCGAACTGTAGACGAAGCCGGCCCTAGCTGCTCCTCAGCCGCACCCTGTATTTAGGTAGCCTGTAATATCGATGCAATGGTACTTGTAATAAATGTGTAATATTTTCGGCTGTCACACGCACCCCGTGTGGCTCATACAACGATGGTGGGTCATTCTAGGCAATCCTCCTCCTTGATTTCGGGAGTTGACCTCTTTTTCGCACTGCAACTGGCTCGAACTCTTGCGCGAGGTGGCCCGAGCGAGTGTCCTGCGGCCACCCCTTCACATGCGATAGTATTTTAGCGTAGATTAATTAACTGAGGACGACTGACGTCGCCCCGATTTCGCAACACTAGTTAAATATTCTATATATTCGAAATCATCATCACTAGTTAAGATCTGTATGCGACTAGAGAGTTATTATTAGCGAATATTTAATATTATTTAAAACTTCGAACAATGATTACAATAAAAGTGTGGCTAAAATAACAGCAATGAACAGTTCGTTTTTCATTTTGAGGGGACTTCAGCTGGATTTACAATACTTTCATTATATATGAAATCGAGGCATAGAAAAGCTCTGTAAAAATCTTTTTTGGTCAAGACAGAGGTCGGCATCCAGACAGACTTTTTTCAGTTGAAACGAGAACCGATGACGGGACGGACTTGCTTAGCTGAGAGGAGGAATCGTTGAGAAGGTCTTTTCCGCATTTCCGTATGAACGACATTCGTCAATATGATGAACGAGGTTTGTCAATATAATGAACGACGTTTGTCAATATGATGAACTGACGTGTGTCAGTATGACGAATGGACTTTAGTGGGAACCGTGTTCTTCAAACTGAATATCGCGATTTGTTTTTGTTCAAGACACACATTTTTCCTATTACAATATTAACTAGTTCTCCTCACATTGAATATGGAGATTTTCAATGCGACAATCGCGAATTTTAATATGACGACTGCGATTTTCAAAGTGACAAATACGATTCTCAATGTGACAACAGCGATTTTCAACGTAACAACCGCGATTTTCAATGTGACAACCGAGATTCTCAATATGGCAGCTGCAATTCTCAATGTGACAACTGCTATTTTCAATGTGATAGCCTCAATTTTCAATGAGACAACTGCGATTTTTAATCTGACAACAGCGAGATTTAATGTGACAACCAAGCTTTTGAACGTTACAACCAAGATTTTCAATATGACAACCGCGTTGTTCATTATGAGAAGTGTGATTCTCAACGTGATATCGGCAACAACCGCGATTTTCGATGTGACAACCGCGATTTTCGATGTGACAACCGCGATTTTCAATTAAAAAACTTGATTCTCAACGTGACGGCCGCGATTTTCAAATTCACGAGGTTTTTCGCTATATTGGCAAATCAAATCTCTTTACATTGATAATCGATGTTTTTGGAAAATCAAGATTTTTCAATGAGAACAACTTTTCCTCCGAAAAAACCAACTCGTCCGTTCTCCAGCGGACCGCCGCCGTAACGAAGATAGTTTCCCAGCTGCCCCACCTGCACAACCACAGCGAAGCATTGTTACCGTTATTATGCAACACGCCCAAGTCGCCACATCGCCAGAAACGCCAGAAACGCCAGAAACGCCGAAAACGCCCAAATCGCCGAAATCGATCGGCACTGAGACTTCAGTTGCCGCTGGGGACCGCAATGAAGTTGTGTTCGGTGTGCGATTGATTGGCAAATAAAGTCGACTTATGCAGTCCCATCAAAGGTCGGAGCATAATAAACTCGAAGCACGCCACGCGACCTCTGAGCTCTTCGAGCACCGAGCGATTCCGTCGCGAGCGGAGGAATCGGCCGGCCGGCTGCCATCGCAGTCATTGCGTTCTATTTTGGCAGATGCGTGAAATACGAATGGCTGACCCGGGTTGACCTCTTGGGTGGCGGCGGCTTCTTTGTGATTCCCTGCGATTGGCAGCGGCGGCGGAGCGAAATCAAGCGCCGAAGTCAGTTGGAGTTCGCTGCTTGCATGAGTTGCGGGAAACGATCATCTCTTCGCTGGTGGGGAATCGAATTAATTGCGAAAAGCAAATCACAAGTGGTGCGAGTGTAAAGATACGGCAAGACTGGAGGCAAATGCTATGAAATATTGCCTGAATAGCAAATACAAGAAGAACAATCAAGCAGGAGCAACGAAAACAATGCTCTTGAAGACGGTTTCGCTCCAGTTCGGCGAGAGACGAATGCAAACGAAATTAACAGCCGAAATTAACTGGAATTGATTTGGAGAGAACAGAAAAACACGAGACTTCGCTCATTCGAGTGCACTTTATTAAGAAGGATTTAAAAATTAGCTATCGAGAGTCACAAACTTAATTATAATCGCTTTCGCTATTAATTCTAAACTACGTTTGGCCGCGAGATGTCAAATTATTTGCGACCACAAGGTGTCGCGTGCTTAAAACAACTAAACTGAAGAATCCTCACAGCCATCGAATTGTTTCTTAGTTCATCGAATCCCTACAGCTTCCCGTATGCTTCTGACGGAGCGTTGGTCCCTTCGGCCACTGGATTGTCGCCCCCGCAAGGATCCCTCCGATTCAATTCACTAACTGGGACTCCGACTCGCTCCTGATCTCTCACAATGTCGAACTTTTCGCCCATTCGACGCCGCTTTCGATGCTCTAGTGGTGCAGCAGATGCTGGTGATGCTGGTGATGCTGGTGTTGCTGGTGTTGCTGGTGATGCTGGTGATGCTGGTGATGCTGGTGATGCTGGTGATGCTGGTGGTGCTGGTGGTGCTGCTGGTGGTGCTGCTGCTGCAACTGCTGGTACTGCAGCTGCTGGTGGAAGAGCTGCTGCTGGTGCAGGTACTGCTGCTGCTGCTGGAAGTAGGCGACCTGCTGCTCGCGCTGGCTCTGCTGCGCCAGCTGGATCTCCTCCGGCGTGGGGAAGTAGACGGCGTGCGGCGTGTAGTGCAGCGCGTGCGGGAAGAACGCGTGGTGGGGGTGCACGATGTAGGGCGCGTGGCTGAGGCGCGAGTCGCACGCCGCCTTGTTGCGTCGCAGGCGCCCGGTCGTCTCGCCGATCGTGAGGTCCTCCGAGGACGGCGCCAGAGCCCAGTACGAGCCGCGCCCGGGGTCGTCGAGGGCGCGCGGGATGCGCACGAAGCACGAGTTCACGCTGAGGTTGTGGCGGATGGAGTTCTGCCAGGTGCTGCGGTTGCTGCGGTAGTAGGGGAAGTTCTCGGCGATCCAGTCGCAGATGCCGCTGAGCGTGAGTTGCTTCTCGGGGCTGCTGCGCAGCGCCATCACGATGAGGGCGCTGTAGGTGTAGGCGGGCTTGGCGTACGCGTTGTCCTGGTCGTGGTCGTGGTCGTGGTCGTGGTCGGCGTCGCTGCCGCTGCCGCTGTCGCTGGTGGTGCTGCTGGGCGACGAGGAGGTGGTGCTGGACGGCGAAGTGTCCGCGCTGGGCGACGACGAGGCGCCGTTCGGCGAGGAGGGCGCCGTGTGGCTGGGCGTGGAGGGCGTCGTGCTGACTGGCGACAGCGACAACGACGCGCTGGACTCGCACTGCATGTCCTCGTGCTGCAGGCGGTCCGCCAGAATCGCGCTGATCGAAAAGTTGGTCTTGACCATGTTGGTGTCCTGGCTGCGGATGCTTGGCTACTGATGTGCCGTCGTCCCGCGCGCCGAGTTTATATTCACGCCGCGCGCGACCCCGCGGCCGTGAGCGGATCAGCGTAATCAACTTATTGCCCGGATTAACACTAACAAGGCCGCTGATGGCTTCTTGATCCACCCTAGCGGCTCGCTCGCTAATCCCCCGGATCAATGAAATCCCGCAACAAATTCGCCGAGCCGGCGGCCGCCACACAGTACCTGCCGCGCGCCTGAGCCGACTTCCTCCGCGAACTCCGCGACTCCTCGGCGATCTGGCGGATCTCGAGTTCCTCGAAGATCTCGTTAAGTTTTCTGTTTAATTTGTTGCACTTTTAAGCCGCCGCGGGCTTGCCAACTTCAAGCGAGGAAGAACGCTTAGTCGCGAGCTGGAGTTACCTGTCTTCGCGGGAAAATAACAGTCACCGCGCCACGCAGAGGATGTTTGGCGACAATGCAGCGAAAGTTAGCGATCAAAACATGTTGTGCTCACGAGTATTTTAGAGAATTTGACAAGGAATGCCAAATGTTGGTGGTTTTCGCAGTTTTCGGTAAATGGGTTTATCAATATCTGGTAAACTCAATCATTGCGGACGGCGACTTTCGCTCCCACCAACTTCTGCACGAAACGCGGCACAGCAGCGACCGCTACGTGCGCCGTCTTCCTCGCTAACAAGTTGCATCGCAATTACGTGCTAAAACACAAAAAAACGAGCGAAGCCCCGGCAAGACAACAAAACAATTTCGAACGGGAAACTCACGGTACAAATGTGTCTAAAATATGGCGAACTTCCGCTTCAGATTCACTCGCGATACACGTGCAGCGCCGTGAAGAACGAAAAATGGCGCCAACTGAATTCAAGTCAAAGGATGGCAAGAACTTCCACTTCTGGCAAACGGCAGCAAGGACAACGACAACAACAACAACGACAACAACAACAACGCCTCCATGTGTGCTCGTTTAGAACGCTCGAAACCAGGCAACACCGCGACCTACCGTTACATTTCGCGCGATACCACTTCCGTTCCACGCCACGACCTCGCTTAATTTGCGCGAATTTCGCGCGTCGCTTGCAACCGCCGCGGGCCGCCCGCCGCCCAACGCCCGCCGCCCGCCGCCAGCCGCCCGCCCCCCAGATGTCGCGCCGCCGTCCACGTCGGTCGCCGTCCCATTGGTGCCGCTAATTAGCCAAAGTTTCCCTCGCAGCGGCCAGATAAGACAACAAGAAGTCGTTAAAATGCGCCGAAGGCCTTCGGAAGCCTGTTTGCGATTTTCAGCTACCATCCCCGTCAAAGTCGCCCACGTGCGTCACTCGAGGTCGTTCATTTTCCGGCTGCCTCAGCTTGTGTGGTGGTTGGCGGCAAACCACACCAGCTGCCGACCACCACCCGCGCCCTCCACCGCTGCACCCACTTAATTACCTTCGGAATTGCATAGAAATCGAAATGCAACGAAATGCGCTCGCGAAATTGCAATCCGTAATTCTGAATCCTCAATCGGCGTCGCCCACGTGGGCGTGCGTTTGTTACCGTCGCGCTCTGCTCTCCCCCTGCCACCAACCCCTAACCCCCCACCCTCTCTACCTTCGCCGAATTAGGGGAAAACTTCGCGATTGCATCGCTGCGAAGACCTCAGCGGCCGATTTGCTTGCTTGCTTCTTGTGTTTGGGGCGCTTAAATTGTGTTTGTTTGTTGTGTTTTAGTTGTTGTTGTTGTTGCTGTCGCTGTCGCTGTTGTTGTTGTCTCTTGTTATGCAATCGAATTTGCATTCAAATGTTCTCAAATGCAATTAAAGCCTCACGAGGAAGCCAAATCGAGAAGCCGATTTCGTGCAAAACTAAAATGTGTTCATTTTTTCATCGCATCGACTTCTCACTTTGGCTTCGTGGCGCAGGAGGACGGAAGGCGCTCACCGCCAGCTGTTGTTATCAGTCTGTAGTGCAATTTGTGCGGCCCCAACCCACCACTCGGCCGGTCCGCCCGGCGCGACCAGACCACACCAGACCAGACCAGACCAGACCAGACCAGACCAGCCCAGCCGGACCAGACCACACTCACACGCCTTCTCCGCGCCGTGTAATACATCTGCAGCTACATTTTAGTGCTTCCTTCCGGCGCGGATGGCGCAGGAAAATTGCTGCCGCTCACGCCGGCCGCCGAGGGGGTGCGGGACGTGCGGGACGCGCGGGCGACGTGGGTGCCCCGAGCTTCAACGGGCGCCACACCTGCGGTGGTGGGGCGGCACCACACGCTCGCTTCTACCTGAAGGATCAATAAACGCGCTGCTGGGGTGGTTGGTGGACGGCAAGGGTGGTTGTTGTTGTGGTTGTTGTTGTCGTTGTTGTTCTCGTTGTTGCTGTACGGTCGTCACAATAAATACAAAGTCGAGCAATTACAGGGCCACAGAAGCACGTCGTGCCGCTGGTTGGTTTGACGAGGCGCCGCAACCGGATGAGGTGCCGAACATCCAGCCCACCAGACAGACAGGCGGACAGATAGTCGGCGAGATGAATGTGTAGAGAGGTGGGGGGGGGGAAACTTTCGCCAAGGTGAACGTAACGTAACCCGATGCCACCCACGCTGCGTTGCACCGGAACCGCGGTCTCAACTTGAGTTATTGGGACTTCTGGGCCGGGACACCGTGTGATTACAGTGGCACTGCATTCCTCGCAGCGGATGGCCATCAAGAGGGGCGCGGGGGCAGCGGATGGGCCGTGTGATGGGACGGGATGGGATGGTGCGGGTGGTGCAGCAGGACGCGTCAAACCGCATTTGTTGCAAACTTGACGCTTGGCAAATAAATTATTTGAGTTGGTGTTGGCGTTGTTGTTGCCGTCAGAGTTGTTGCTGTTGTTGCAGTTGGCTGTTGTATAGCCAGCCGAGGCTGTTGTTTTCCAAGGTGGTTGGGGAGACACCGCCGCCGCCGCCGCCGCCGACGACGACGACGACGGACCAACATGGAACCCGATAAATTGGTTTCTGTTTATGCTCACCAGTCCAAGCGGACCCCTATATCGACCCACTCCACGCCCACTACCGAGTTTCACTGAGCATTTGTTTCGACTGTCCAAATTTCGGTTTTTTTTGTATCTCGGTTTCTGTGATTTCTGCTCTCTTCTCTTCATATCGGACGTTTTTATGGCTGAAATAATGACTTCCCTAGCACGAGCGGAAACGCAGGAAGCTACTTGCAATTTTCGCTGGTGTTGTTTTGCAGAACACAAGCGAAATCCAAGAGATATCCGACATCTACTCGCATAGAACGCTTACGAAAGTTTGCAAAGCATTTTTCAAGGTTTTCGAGAGCAGACCTCAGGCGATTTCCGCACAAAAACTTGGCGAACCTTTTGTTATCGACTGTAAAGACGGCTTAAAAGTCCCACAGATCCCCCGTTGAGTAGGAATTCCGGGAAAATCATGCATAAACGTGAACACTTGCAACGTGCTTCCCTCGTTTTTAGCAAACATTTACTGATTTGCGGATTAAAAGTGGAAAACACACACAATTATCTCTTTATATGCGGAAAATGAAGCGTAATTCTCGACACATCAAACAAATATTGAAGCGAAAAAGTCCTGCTCACTGAAAAAACGCCGCTGTTTCAATAGGCGAAAAACATCGATTTCTGCACACGCCACACAAAACAGGCAGCAGTAACAATGTTACACCTGAAATGGATTGTTTTTCCACTGCACCTGCCTGTCCTCGGCCCCCCACCCGACCCCCCACGCCCCTCATCACGCACTGCGTTGTGCAATTTCTGCTCATGAGTTTTCAATATTCGAGTGTGTTGAAAAACCGGGGATTTTTTGCAGTGAAACGCAAGTAGCACGAGAAAATCGCTTGCCACAGACAGCAAGCCGTTGAAGCGGAATTGAATTGCCTGGCGGTGCGGTGCGGTGGGCAGAGGGGGCGCCAGCAGGTGGGTGGGTGGCGCTACTATTCGCTCTCGCCGCCGGTGCGGACGCGCTCCACATTTCGCGACTGCAGCGCTCGGTGCTGCGAAGTGTGTGTGTGTTGGCTTTGTGAAGCTGGCTGCCCGGGCTGTCACAACCAGCAGGGGATCGCGAGACGCGCTGAACGCCGGCACCGGAAGGTACAGCTAAACTGAGCGCAGATTACACTGAAATCAACAGCCGGGATAATTGAGACTCCTTTGCATCGCAGTTGACGTGACATCTGGATTGCAACAGGGAAACTTTCAAGCAAATCATTCCTCGAATGATCGAACTCAATCGCACCGCCCCCTCTCGCCCTCCCTAACTCACCAGCCATGCGGGGAGTCAACGTACCACTCAATGAGGCATCCGTGACGAACTCGCGAACTCGATCAACTTAAAATTCAGCACGTTGGAGGATCGCGGCCTTTCTCCGCCAGCCACCGCCCGACTCGATCACTGGTGCGGCTCAGCCTCCGTTGCCGCGGCCGCCGCTGCAATTGCTGCCGGCTGTAATTGCTGCTCTCCTACAATTTGGCGACGCTGCAGTCATGCGGTCGCGCGCAATCACGCCTCGCATTGATCGCGGGCAGCTTGTCGCATGTCGCGGCCCCGAAGCAGCGACGACGCGTCCCGCCGGTATCTGATTTAATTTCGCGCCGGCTGCGTTGATTGCTCTGCCCGGCACAGCCGCCGACCGCTCGACCGCTCGACCGCTCGACCACTCGACCACTCGACCACTCGACCGCCGGCAGCCGTTGTTGTCGATGACGATCGAGATGATGATAATGCGATCATAAAATGTAATTCCACTGAGGGACGCAATTCGAGAGATTGACTTCAGTACACGAGGAGAAAAGCGAACGCGAAGGCATTTTCAAGCTATGAATTGAGTTGAAGTTGAAATCAACCTCGACCGCTGAGGGCTGAAGGTGTCGACCAATTTTCAGTTCTAAGTTTTCCCTGTGATTTTGCAGAGGATATCGAAATACTTTACAATCCTCCTCAATCACCTCAATCCTTATGAATGTCGTAGGTGGAGCCACTCGAGATCATTCAGCTCATTGCGTCCAGATCACAAACGAGGGAGTTTTTCTCCAAGTGCATCGACTCTAGCAGCGGCGGTCGGGGAGTGAGTGCGGGTCCACTTCGAGCAGCTACTTCGCCCAACCTGACTCGCGCTGTCCTGTAATCATTCCGGAAAAATCTTCCCATAGGCTTCGAATAGTCGCTGCCATGAGACTGCGCGGCGAGCGGGGACGCGCTGCAGCGCGCAACGTGGCTGCCAGCGGAGGCGTCGCTAGGCGGCTGCCGACTCAAGCCCAACTAATCCGATGCATGCGGCGTGTATGGGACTTCGGAGACTTCGCTCCCGAGACGATCGCTTCTGAGGGCGCGGTGCAGTGAACGCCAGCCGTCGTCGTCGTCGTCGTCGTCGTCATCGCCGGAGCCACCGACACCGCAGCCGCTCACGACCAACTACCGGACTCCCGAGTTGGCAGCCGCACTCTAATGGCTCGTCCTCCTGCGGCTCGCTCTGCCCCCCGCTCTTCCCGCCGCGCTGCAGCTGATAATCAATGCGGTCGCGCGAGTGGTTATTGGGGTGCAGGCTGAAAATTGGGCAAATCGAGACGCGCGCTGGTAATTTCAAATTACGCTGCATTTGGCGGACATCAGATGCATTCCTGCACCGCTTTCGTTAAGTTCTGCTACAGGTTTTGCCACTCAGCGGATGAGCTTCTCAATCCTCGGAACGAACTTCATCAATTCAACGAAACAGAAGATCTCTTGATACGATTTCATCGTATTTTTAAACACGATTGCCTGCCCACAAACTCTAAAATTCTTCACCAATATTACGACTTCCCTCGTCAACACGATGCCACTTTCAGTTCAGTGTGTTTGCAGTGCTCACAGAAACCGCAAAAGTCCCCTAACCGCAAAAGTCCCCCTCTCATGCTCCCGCTTAACTTGCTTCCCGGCGTTCCTAGCAAATGAAAGATTTTCAATTGACTTTCGTGGAATGTCTTTTATTAATTAATAACTTAAACTATTTGCAACAAAGATATCTACACTCTAATCTACGCGTATAATACAATTCTAGGTGGTTCTGTACAATTTCCGTATTTCGAAGATCAACTTGAGGCCGACACACACCTCAGAAAGGCGATCTACTGCACTGCTGTAGATACTCCTGG
Organism: Sicus ferrugineus; assembly: GCA_922984085.1. Classification (NCBI taxonomy): domain Eukaryota; kingdom Metazoa; phylum Arthropoda; class Insecta; order Diptera; family Conopidae; genus Sicus; species Sicus ferrugineus. The sequence continues at coordinate 28,250,359 of OV277351.1, forward strand.
TGGTACTGCAGGAGCTGCTGGTGCTGCTGCTTCAGCAGCTGGTGCTGGTACAGCTGATGCTGCAGGTCCGCCTGCAGTAGCGGCTGCTGCTGCATGCGATAGGCGAGCGCTTGTTGCTGCTGCTGCTGCTCGACCTGCATCGCCATCTGGATCTCCTCCGGCGTGGGGAAGTACACGGCGTGCGGGGTGTAGTTGCGGGGCCGCTGGAAGTAGGGGTGGTGCAGCTTGTGTATGGAGCGGTTGGTGGGGAAGCCGCCCATGCCGGAGAGCGTCTTGTTCCTGCGCAGACGGCCCGTCGTCTCGCCGATGGTGAGGTCCTCCGAGGACGGCGCCAGAGCCCAGTACGAGCCGCGCCCGGGGTCGTCCAGGGCACGCGGCACACGCATGAAGCAGGCGCTGACGCTGAGGTTGTGGCGGATGGAGTTCTGCCAGCTGCTGCGGTTCTTCTGGTAGTAGGGGAAGTTCTCGGCGATCCAATCGCAGATGCCGCTGAGCGTCAACTGCTTCTCGGGGCTGCTGCGCAGCGCCATGACGATGAGGGCGCTGTAGGTGTAGGTGGGCTTGGCGTAGCTCTCCGAGTAGCTGCTGTTCGAGGAGGACGGCGAGGTGCTGCCGGACAGCAGGGAACTGCTGGGCGATTTCCTCTCCGACGACGAGGGCGACGTGCTGCCCGGCGACAGCGACATGCTTGTCGACGACGGCGACGTACTCAGCGGCGAGTATGATCCGAGCTCGTACTTGGTGTCCTCGCTCTTCAGACAGATGTTGGTATCTGCGAGGAGGGCGCTGATGGAAAAGTTACTCTTCAGCGTACCGGACTCCATTTTAGTGGGGGGGACTTCGTTGGTTTGGTGGATTTCGTTGATTTCGCTAGTCTCGAAAATAGTCGTCCTCAAGCGATGAGTTCTTGACACTTGCTGCGCTGCTTTGCAACTGATGCACCTCGGGCACTCAACTGCCAATATATACAAGTGAGACACTCCGTTGGCTCCACGCACTCGTACCTACAGGCGCCTCTCCTCCGGCCCGACGAGCTTCGAACGCTTCCAGTTAAGGGATCAACTGTGACACTTGATCCCTTTATTGTCCCGGATTACGTAGAGTGCGAATAACCCTTCACGCGGACGGCTTCACAGCGCGGTGTTAACGTTGATTGATTTTTGATCCACCAAACGCTAATCCCCCCGGATCAACAAATTCCACTCATTCACTAATCCGGGCAATAAAGCCGCCGGCGGCCGTGCGGTGTCGCGATAATAAGGTACCTGAGGACGGCCGCTGGCTACCCTCAGTGTGGCACATTTGCCCGCTGCACGGGGCGCGCTCTAATAGGGTCAGTGGCGCTGTGGAGTACCTACGGGTTGGTCTGAGCTTGCGTGCTCGCCTTTTCAAATTTGGATTATTGTTGCCGCAGTGAATGCAATCGAGGTACTCGAATTGTTTGATATGAACTTCTCAGGACGTCTACAACAACTTGGCCGAAACCCGGCGCCCCACAACACTTCCGTCTCTAATATCCTCGGCTCACAATTCATGTGACATTTCATGTGACATTTAAGCAGTCAAAATCAAATCGGCCAAAAATCAAAGAGAGAAGCAGAGTTTCCCATTTAACCGCCGGAGAGTCCTCAGAACTCACTCTCGCCAGTACGGCAGAACCTGAAACCTGGATTAAGCCGCGAGGTGTTCGAAAATCCCGAAGACGCAGCGTGCAAACACGACGCGACATGCGTCACCAACCACAGAGTCCACTGATCCAGGTGATTAGCGGGGAATCGCCTCGAAGACGAGGCGCTGCGTGGTCCACATGCGACACATTCGCGCCACAACCAGTTCCCACCTAAAAAAGCGCGAAAAGAACCAAATTTATAAACGAAGCTGCTTTGAAGTTCATATCACTTCGATTTTTTCCGAATTCCCCGCACCCTGCCAATAAATGTTTAGTAAACATTTAAATTTGGTGTAAACACGGAGTTCCGTACAGTTGGCGGCTCTCTATAAAACAGGTACAGCCATTTATGGCTACGCGGAGCGGTGTCGAGACTTGCGGTAGCCGGAGAGGGCCAGCGAGCGGCGTGCACTGCGTCATCGGGGCAGGTAGGCGCGCTTTTATTGCCCCGGATCAGTGAATGGACGAAGGGATTTCATTGATCCGGGGGATTAGCGTTGGTGGATCAAAAACCAGTCAATACTAATTGCTGGCTTTACGGCGTGTAAGTCATCGCCGATAACGAGTTGGCACATGACCAACCTGCGGGACGGACAGGAGTGGAGTGTGAGGAACGGAGAGATCAGCGCAGAGGAATAAAAGGATCAGACGGGCGGAACAAAACACGATCCGCGTTCGGAAGTAAAGGGATCGCGCTTCTCGTGTGATCTCTTTCGGGAATTAGTGGGATTTTGACGTAAATAGACTTGCGTTGGCAAGGTTGGGCAAGGTTTGGACAACTTAAGCGGCCACTTTTATGTGGGCCACATAAACTTCTGGCTTTCTGGAGGGTAGGAGCGAGAGGTCCGAGTTGTACAAGGGCGAGCGAGAGCACAAGATGGACCATAGTTCGCTGTAGATATTAAATTAATGGACGTCGTCCTGTACTTTTTACAGCGATAAATCGGTAGAGCGATATCGGAGTCATTTTGGCAAAGCGATACTTAAATTATTTCTGTTAGTGCAGAAACTACAGTCCCCCACTCGCCCGATTCTGAGTGACTTGGCAGCGGACGAACTGGCATCCCGCTTTCCCAGGATGCCTACGGTGACCATTTCGTACCCATTTTACCGCCCTCTGCGGCGCTCCGAATTTCGCAACCCACACGATTTTCCAAGGAAATCGCTGAAACTCCACGTTGCCTCGGTGTTGCTGCGCATCCGTCCGTTTCTGTGGAGTCACGTTGTTGCTTTAGAAATGTCTTCAACGTGAAATGAGCGACAGGAGCTACAGCAGCAACAGCAACAGCAACAGCAACAGCAACACCAACAGCAACATCAACAGCGACAGCAGCTCCGCCACCAAAATGGTTCCGATGGCGCTCGCGTCTTGTTTCCGAATGGTTGTCGCCCCTCGTGCGGTGTCTGTGTTTGCAGCGTGTTCGCGGGCGGCGATGGGATGTGGAAGGCGGTCGGGTGGCTGTGCGGCGGGCGGTGGGCGGTGGACGGTGGACGGTGGGCTGAAGCAGCAGATGTCAGCTGGGCGCGGGTAGGCAGCTCTCGAATGTGCTGGCAGTGCCTGCTGGCAGGCGGAGAGCAACGCCATGGCAACACAAATGCCAACGCCAATCCTGCTTAGCCTCCCCCTCCGCCCGCCAGCCAGGGATTGCCGTCCGTGTCGCTCGAATATTTCGAGTCGCGGCGCTGCTGTGCTGTCAGTGCAGCGCAGTGCAGTGCGGTGCGGTGCGGTTCGGTGCGTCGCGATGCGTTGTGATGCGATCTGAAGCGCGCACGATGCGCTGCAACTGGGTGGATGCGGTTTTCGCAGCAGCGCAGCACGACGCGCCGTGGAATTCGCAGCATCTGCACCGAGGTCCGCCAGCAGCCGCGCCAGAGCGACCGACCGTATTATCTGCCCGAGTTGCTCGGGACGCAAGTATTTGGGGGCAAGTCAGCGCACGATTCATCTACTCATTCCGCGGTCGTCGTTAGTTTGGTGTGCGCGTTGCTATTTTCTTCTTGTTACCGTAGTTGTTGTGCTGCTGCTGTTGTTGTTGTGTTGTTGTTGCTGTTGTGCTGTTGTTGTTGCTCGCTTCCGAATGCGGATGGATGGACAAGGTTGCTGCAATCCACGAAAGTGGACGGAAGGTCGATCGTTGCTGGTGGTTCGCCGCACAGTGGAGCGAAAAGTGTTTTGTGCGGCAGCAGTGAGAGGACACAACGAGAGTGTTTTCGACAAATTAATTTAATAAGCGGTATTGAGTCGCAACCGCTGCCAGCGATCCGTTATTAATTCCAGTTTGAGACCAAAATACGACTGCTTGATGCGTTCGTGTTCGCTTTCGGGTCAAACGCGCTTCGCAACGGTAAGCGATGACGCGCGTCGTTCTCCTCAGCCGCGCGTCGCCCTCCTCAGCCGCGCGTCGCCCTCCTCGGCCGCGCTTCCAAATACGCAGCTCCAGACGGTGTCGCTCCCCCCGACACCTCAAGAGCGGAACCCTTCGGGAGGAGAAGAAGAAGAGGAGCTGACAGTCCGCAGTCGAGTGTGTTCGGCCGCGATGCCGAGCGCAGCTGAAGCCGAACGCTGGGTTGCGCTCCGAAATTGCCAATAAGTAGCGTTAAAAACAATTACTAGCTTCACACGAGAATTAGTGTCGGGTGCAAGAATAACAACAGCAACAGCAACAACAACAACAACACCAATAACAATTACAATGGCAGAGATGCGAAAAATTGATCGCTGGGATGATCGTGTATTGATTGCCGGCCGGCTACTCGAACTTTTATTGCTTTCTTCTGGCCTCTCGTCGGATGGAGTGGCTGTCCGCTCAGTTCGTCAGTCTGTCTGCCCCTCTGTCAGTCTGTCGGAGGCGTCGCCCCTCTCCCCTCCTCCCCGGAATTCCCGATCATCATTCTGCAAGTTTCTGCGATCGACTTTCTGTTCCTCCCTCGTGTCATCTGTTTACCCGTCCATCCACCCGCCCGTCCATCCGTCCATCCAGCCACCCGTCCACCCGTCCATCCACCCGTCCATCCGTCCGTCCATCCGCCCGTCCATCCGTCCGTCCATCCGCCCCTCCGTCCTTCCTTCTGCAACGTCTGTCAGGCTCGAAACGCGAGCACATTATTGTCAAGAGCCAAGCGAATACTTGACGCTGACTCGCGTCCGCTGTGGCGCGGTCCTCGGCGCGGTCCTCGGCGCGGCGCATGATCGTGCAGGTGAGCCAATCAGCAGCAGCGCAGCAGCTAATTCGGTGGAACAGCGTTATGCGGCGGATACCGCATCGCATTTGCGATCATCTCACAGATGATGGCGGTGCGGCTGAATGTCGAATGTGCCCCCCCGCCCCGTTCCGTCCCTCCAGCCACCAACGTGTGGCAAGAAAGCGACGATCGCGTCATTAGCTGCGCAACATGGCGGCTCTCAACGCTTCGGCGGCTTGCGTGGCACTCGGTGGCGCATGCGCATGCATTCACTTTTAAATGGGTTTCGAATTATTGGGTCGAATTATTGGTTCGGTGCGCGATTGAGCGGGATCAGCGAGGGTAAAGTGGGGTGCTAATCAAGAGCTGGACAATTACGGGAGTCCAGTTTCCCCGACGGACTGACCGATTTGGAGACCCGCAATATCCAGCCTCCTGCCGACTGCGGGCGGTCATCTCGACTACGATTGTCGTCCCAACCGACGAAGAGCATCTCGACCTCGATTGACGGCCCGAATGAAAAAAGTCCCTCTCAGTTCTTAATCCCGTTACTGAGTCGTTGATGTTCTCCGCTCGCCGAGACGACGTTCACGACGGTTTTTAATAAGGAATCCGCGCTATGGAAGCCGAAATTGGTGGTCCCATTACGTCCCAGCCTCCGTTAGAAGGACAACACAACAACAACAACAACAACAACGACGGTCTAAAGGTCTTTCATTCGAACCAACTGAGCGTCTCTCTCACTTCGGGGAGGCATCATTAATCAGAAATACACGCCAACCCCGCCAGCAGGGGCAGCCAGGCGAGTTCGCGGAAATTGGCGGTTTCTCGGCGCAGCAACTCGGCGGAGGCGCAGGCGCAGGCTCACCGCAGACAATGTCAAATTTTAATGATAGGGTTGGTGTCCCCGTCAAACGTCGCGTCGCGTCGCGTTCGGTAATCTATTCGCGGCGGCCTCGCTGCCATCACATCGCGACGTCTTTCGAATGCGTTGCTCGGGTCATTTCGATGTGGATCAGCGCGATCAACATAATCGGTCGCAACGTCGCGTCGTCAGCCGACCGCCGACCGCCGACCGCCGTCCGCTGCCCTGGTCGGTCCTTCGCAGTCGCCATTTCGCGTGGACACGCTGAATTGGCTGAGAGGCAAAAACTTGGCCATCGAAAGTCGCCTCCATTAAGTCAAGTTGCGTCGTGTGTGTGCGCGTGCAAGTGTGTTTGTGTGTTTGTGCGTTTGTGTGTTTGTGCGTTTGTGCGTTTGTTTGCTTGTGTGTTTGCTGGTTCGTTCGTTTGTATGTGTGTCCAATTTGTTGATCCCACTGAATGAGTTCAACTGCATCTAAATCTCGGACACGCCAGCCTCGCACTGCCTCGGTTCCGAGCCGAGCCGAGCCGGCCGCTGTGTCGCTCGCGTTCTCTTGCACGCTGGTGACTGGCGCTTTTTTCCCCATCTCATCACTGTGATGTGACTCTGGAATGGCAATCTGCAATTTGCAACCTAAAACCATTTAAAGTAATTTATTTCCTTTCGGGACGCGTCCCTGCATCTCTGCGTCTGCGTCCCGGCCCGTCCCGTCCCGTCCCGTCCCGTCCCGTCCCGTCCCGTCGCGTCCCGTCCCGTCCCGTCGCGTCGCGTCGCGTCGCGTCCCGTCGCCCGTTTGCGGCGTCACAGCAAAACGCACGGCGATCCGTGTGCGACAGCGACGGCTGCGTAAATGACTGGCCGGCAGAAGACTGACATTTCGAGAGTTCTGCTCTCGAATAAATTAAGTTCAGCATTCTTTCGCATTAATAATAAGCACTGGCGACACGCCCACTTGTTAAAGCAGTTGGGCAGTGCTTGTTGTTGCTGTTGTTGCTGTTGTTGCTGGATGAAACGAGCGAAATGAATCGCAACGCGTCGGTTTGACAAGAAGGACTGGAAATCCGAGCGAAGCTCTCGTTGTTCGTAGCGAAAAATAGTCAAGAGAGAGAGAAGAAGTCGAGCGAATCGTCGACTTTCTAAAGAGTTCGAAATGCTCTCTTTCACTGCAGCGACCACGAATTAAAGCCAACCACCGAACTGGATTAATTTAAAAAGTCATGCTTCGAGTTCCTCTTCTCTATTTTCGCCTTAACGCTAATCGAGAGGCGTGTTTCGCCGTTGAGAAAGCGAAAAGCCGGCAGAAGTCAAATTGACGGCTGAGCGAGGATGCCGTCGACGGAGTGGGTCGATCACGCATGGAATATCAAGTAACTGACAGTCGTGACAAGTTGCTGCGAGTTATTTAGATGTTGTCGTGACACTCGTACGCCGCTGCAAGTCTGCGACGTTCCTGCAGCACAGCCAGCCGACGCGCCGCAGAAGACGAGGAGGAGGGAGGAGGGAGGGCGACCCGTCTGTCCCTCCCACCCGCAACACACGCGCAAACTTGTAGTCGCGTCGCCTGCACTGCGCTGCGACCACGAGTTTCCTGCAGTGAGTTTGATAGACGCGCTGCCGCGCCACTGCCTGTCGCTCGCCTGCTAAGCGAGCATCGTCGTGGCTCTGACGTTGTGATTACATATCTGAAAAGGTCAAAGATGACATTTCGATTATTAATTGCTTCGGAAATGCCATTACGGGCGATCGAGCCGATTGGGAGGGCGGCGGCGGCGGCAGCGGCAGCGGCGGCGGCAGCGAGTCGCTTGCTTCGGTGCCGCCTGGCGCGGCTTTGCAGCGCGGGCCGGATGGTCGTTGGCGGCGGCATGACTTTGTTGGACTCGCCACAACCGGAGTGGATCGTACGGAATGCCCGCCCTCTTGACTGGCAACTCGGCAGCGATTGCTGTTGCTGTTGCTGCCGCTGCTCCTTAATTGCCCGCCGTGCTCAAGTCGTCCACCATTTTTTCCTCTGCACCGCCATCTGCACCGCGGGCTCCGGCGTCGGCACTGTCGCGTCGACCGCCAATAGAATCCGCGCCTCGGGCGCGACGCTTACAGCCGCGACGCTTACAGCCGCGACTGCAGGCGGCAAACAATCAATTTGAACATTTGTCAAGACGATTATCGATTAAATCGCGAGCGCGATAGCGAAACATGCAGCGCACGAATGCAGCCAAGCGGGGACGGCGGCGAAAAGGTGGAGTGGGCGTGGTGGTGGAGGCGGAGCGGCGGGAGGGGGTGACGGCGGTTCCCGAAAACGGTTCGAGTCGGTTCTGCAAATCTGCGTCCGTCGTCCTTGCGTCTGTTCGTCCGTTACGCTGCCCACGGCACCGGAAAAACGAGGTGCGCTTCTGGTGCGGACCGTGCGACGCGTCAGCTTCACCGTTTTATCGCCTCCGCGCGATCTGCTGACTGCAAGTGGAGCGAGCGGTTTTCGCGCCCAACTGCTGAGCTCGAGCAGCTTCGTCGTCGTCGTCCTCGTCGTCGTCGTCGTCGTCGTCCTCGCCCTCGTCCTCGCCCTCGTCCTCGCCTTCGCCCTCGTCGACGTTGCTTTTAATTTCCACGCTGGCAACGCTGTTGGCTGTTAGCATTGGTGACGTTGTTGTTGGTTGGTTGGCGTCGCGTCGCGTCGCGTCGTTAGCTGTGCTGCTCGAATTTACTGCAAAATGATCGCTTGTTGCTTTAAATCGCAATTAATTTCGGCAACTTGATTTATGAGATCTCATTTGCTTGATTTGGTCGTCGACAATTTGTTTCGAGCTCAAATTTATTGTTGCTGCCGTCAGAGCTTCGCAGTTTTTCAGTTTAATTGAATTAAATTGCGTTGAGCGGTTGATGCGAAGTAGTTTTCTCGCCGGATTGGCTTTGCATGCTTCTGGTTGTCACGATGTTGCGATGGCGAGAGACAATCGACGTCATCAACAACAACAACAACAACAACAACAACAACTCTCATAGCAATATATTGCTAAATACAGCGTAAAACAAGTTTTTCGTTATGTATTTTGAAGGGATTTCTTAATCAATTTCACATTTCACAACAACTTCTTAGATTTTATTATTTTTCGGCTCTTCATTCCTGTAAAAATACGCTGCCGCGCATGCGGGAGGGTCTCGCATCAACGATGGCGGACCCAACGCGCATCGCGATAGCGTGTGCGACCGATTTTTCGAGTCGCCAACGCCAATGAACGAGAGGCCATTAAATCTCGGTCATTATAATGACGCGACGAGCCTTGCGGCGGGCCATTTGTGTTTCTCCTTTCTTGAGGACTCGGGAGGCGTGGACACACAAATGGGCCAACATGCGACGGGGACCGAGGGGCTGATCATTAAGCTCGAATGGATGGCAGACGTGATAATGACTGCGGAAAGTCGGTGCAGTTGTGCGTTCAGTTTTGGCGACGGTGGGAACGGTGATGTGGGTTCTGTGGCCGAAAAATAACCTTCTCACCTCTCTCTCTCACTCAGTCAGTATCTCTCTCTCTCTCTCTCTCTATCTCTCTCTCTCTGTCTGTGTAACTCTTACAGTCTCCACTATTAATAGTCGTACTAAACACGTAATTAATTCTTCAAAACTTCCTCCAACCACTTTCTCACTTTTCATATCGGTCTACGCAATTATTAAATAGTAAAACTTAATTAATCCAAAGTCTTGACTGTCATAAACTCGATTCGGTTCACACTCGACGTCGAATAACTCGACGAGTAACTGAGTCCCTGCCAAATTACAAGCATCATCAGCGCCGGAAAAAAGTAGTGTGGCAAACGAGTCATTTATCACTCGCAACACCCGCTGTTCCTCATCGGCGCAGCCTAAATCACCGAGCGGGCCGGCAATTTGTTCGATTTCCTCCCAAAAATAATAAATTAAATTGGGTGAAAAACAACGCCGTCGCCGTCGCCGCCGCCGTCGCCGCCACGATCACTTGTAATGTCCAATCAAGCGCCCGGCAACGTTGTCAAAACGTAATCGAAGTTCTGTGACGAATCACATTTTGACGGCCTGCAGAGCTCCAGCCGTGCCAGCCTCTCCAGCATCAAAGGCCGCCTCTCGCTGCCCCGGCCGGAGGGACTTCGAGTCACATTCATCAACTTGTGCTGGCGGAGTCACCCTGGAAATGCCGCGAGAATCATTATCAGTGACGATCGTGCGAATGATCCATGATCACATGGTAATCGTGATAATTCCCTGTTCTCATTTCTGTTTGCCGAGCCGAGTTCCATCAAACCGCAGCGATTTCTTCGCGTCTCCCGCTAAGTTTTGAAACATTACAAATTATTGTAGCGAAATAATAAATCGTAGTGCGCTCGTCGATGGCCCGCTGAGAAGTAAGGGCGGCACTGATCTTGATCGGTGATCAGGTGATCGAATGGCGTTCGATCAAAGGGGAAAACTTGGACGTTGGTTCCGAAAATGCGTTGATCTTTTGCTGCTTTATTGATCCATCAATTGATCCAGCAGGCTGTCTGTCTGCCCGTCTGTCCGTTCGCCCGTCCGCCCGTCCGCCCGTCCGCCCGTCCGTCCGACCGTCCGTCTGTCTGTTTGTGAGAGTCTGATTGTTCCTCGTGTGATAAACACATGATTTGCTTGTCGTTGCTTAGGTGCCGCAATTCGTTTTCGGTCTCAAGGCATTGTAGTCGCATACAAGCGGGTTTAATTAATTAAACGCGCACGCATAATGACGACTTTTAACGAAGGAACCCCGTGGAGGGCAGCACTTTGCGTCCCTGTAATCTGTGAGGACCGTTTCGGACCCCGAATCGCTCTTCGTTCGGTAAGAGTGGACGTAATGTACGAAATAATCACATTGCGAGTGCTGTTGCAAGAGCTCGCCTTTCTCGGTTAAGAGATCTCTCGCCAGCGATCACGAAGATCGCTTTTCCGAAGATCCGCGATGATCTCAGAAGCTTCTCACGGAAGTACAGCAAGTCTTGCCCGCAACCTTGATCGAACGTCTAGCCAAGCAGCTATCTGGTCGGAGTGAGTACACATCAAGCGTTCAATTGAACCATCACAACACAATGTGTGATCATGGCCGTCATCATTTATCGGCGTTCGCGTTACGTATTTTTAGCTCGCATTATGTGAGCCGCCTTCAACCCTCTCGGCGCAGTCGTTTGTTTGCCAGCCACTTCATCTGTTTGTCTTTCGGTTAATCAGTGTTTCTTTGTGCGCTTCGAATCTTTGCTGCCACAAACGAAACGTCCAATGTGAAGCCACAAACAGTTTGCGTCCGAATTAACCCTGGACGCCCCATCATCATCAATGACGATGATAAATTTAAGAAGTTTTTTAATTCAGTGTATTTGTGCTCACGTGTGGACCGGAGAGACGCACAAAGTTGTTTCCCTCTTACGAGCGATCCGAAGGCAATCACATCGGGAGAAACATCGTCGAACACACCGTCGCTGCACGTCATCAATAACCATCAGCCGAAGTAGTGATGACGACAGTGTAAACTTCTAACCTTCACATTCTCGACGAATTCATCTAGAAACTTGTAGCTCGAAAACTAAAACTCCAAAGGGAAAACAGGCAACAAGCGACATCAGCAAGAAGTACAGTCACCACTTTTGGCTTTATCAGGGAACAACCTTCCCGAGTGAGAGACAAGAGCCACTCTCGCAATTAATACGAGTACACAGACAGCAACTGTCAAGAGGTCTGACATCTTTCATTGCAGTCTGCTGGCAGACGCTCCCTAGCCCGCGCATGGGTGCCCATCGTTAACTCCATCAACGCCGCAGCGCGTAAACCACATCTACCGTGTGGTCCACGAGAAGCTCCCTTACTTTCTGCCCTCGAACTCCGCTCGAAAAAGGTTCTCCGCTGTACAACTTGTCCCGATGCGGTTCGGTCCGGTCCGGTCCGGTCCGGTGCGGCGCGGCGCGGCGCAGTCCAGAGCGGTGCCGTCAGCCCCGCGTCCCTTCTGCTGGTCGGTGCTTTTAATTTATTTGTCTTTGAGTTCCTCTGCAACACGCAGTGATTTACGATTTGCCGCTTGGTCGCGAAATGGAATATGATTGAAAATGACATTTAAATGATGGCATGATGGAAGTCTTTCGTCAGCTGGTCCTTCAGCTGGAAGGACTGCTTTTGCGTGAACCGTGCGCGCTCCAACTTCGCAGGGGCGCAGCGCAGTGCAGCCACTTTCCTGTCGTCTGTCAAGTGAGTCAGTTTCTTCGGAAGGTTTATGTTGCCGCTTGTCAGAATCGAAGCTAATATTTCAGCGATATTAATGAGCTCATAGCTTGCGTGAGTGAAATCTGTCGTCATTTCTCCTGCGAGTGTTGTACGTATGGAAGAAGGATTTGTAGGCAAGTGATAATAGTTATCAGCGGATATGAGGGAAGACTAGGGTGTGAGCAAAATTTTCACTACTTAATTTCAGTAAGGTAGCATTAGAGGTCCAGAATGAAGTTGTTCGAGGGGTTTCAGTGCAATTGGTTTCGATATACATGCGGTAACATCGGCGTGTGTAAAAGCTAATCTCAAGTAAATCAACAATATAATGGGATAACTGCAAATCCTGTAAGTAAACTTCTTACCACTGAAGCCCGTACTAAATACTCTCCGTGAAAAATAAACCCTCTTAAAAAGCTACCCTGTTATTTTACAATTTTCTTTATCGTAGCGAAATTGTTGTCGCAGAACTCGAGGAAGGAGATTCTTGACTCTTTCGTGTCGTGGATCCTTCGAATTAAGTCACTCGTCGCGCAGGGGGACCCGTTCGACAGAGAAAACACGCCATCCTTGATGGGCTGCAATTACGGCAAATTATGTGGCAGCACGGGACTGCTGCCCCGGGGACGTCGTACGAGTATGTTTGCGTATTGACTGTGTGAGTACGTATTATTCCAAAAGCGGCCTTTTTCCAAAATGGGGAGCAGCGGAAAATTGCAAGTTGCACTGAATTAAATGTCGCTCCGGCGAAGAAAGGGCGAGAAATCACAAATTTATACAAAGTTTTGACACGGCAATCCAGCGAAGACCGTTGCAGGCTGTCCTTGCAAGAGGGTGGCAACTTTGCTAAAGTGTCGCTCGAGTGAGTGACAGAGTGAAGTAGCGAGTGACGGGCAGTATTTACGAACGAGTTGAAGGAAACGAGTGGAGTGGCGAGCGAGTATTCAGGGCGTTTTATTGAGTGGGGTGACTTCTGCTGGACTTTTTCTCTCTCCCACTAAAAGTTGGCAGGATATTGCTAAGGATTGCGAAAGACTGCCATTGAAGCATTTGAACCCTTTAGAAAATCGCGTGTTTCTTCTGTGTTTTTGTGGAAGAAAATGCAAAAAATGTCATGAGGATTTCTTGGAAGTAATTTAAGTAGGGTTTTGTGAGTGTGTAGCGGGCAGAGTTTTACTTTTTCGTGGTAATTTTTTGGGTGTTGCATGTGCTGTCGAAAAGTCAACAATTTTTTCGGTTATTTGATTTAATTGCTTCTTGAAAATAAATGAAAAATAAGACGCCAAAAAGTTGGCATCACTTTTATGGAGAGGTGAAGACTTTTCCAAATGCGATTTAACAAATTTGAAATGTGAGTTTTTTATTAGTTGATAAGTTGGAACTGGAACTCCTCGTCTCTTCCTCCTCTCCACTCCTCGTCCTTTTCTCCACTCCACTGCTCGTCACTTCCTCTCCACCACTCGTCGTCGTCGTTTACTCCACTCGTCGTCTCCTCCACTCGTCGTCTCCTCCACTCGTCGTCTCCTCCACTCGTCGTCTCCTCCACTCGTCGTCTCCTCCACTCGTCGTCTCCTCCACTCGTCGTCTCCTCCACTCGTCGTCTCCTCCACTCGTCGCCTCCTCCACTCGTCGTCTCCTCCACTCGTCGCCATTTCCTCTACTCGTCGTCGTCTCCTCCACTCGTCGTCGTCGTCGTCTCCTCCACTCGTTGCCGTCGTCGTCTCCTCCACTCGTTGTTATTTCCTCCTCGTCTCGACCCTTTCTCAACTCCAAAAAACAGTTGAGTGATAACAATTTTAAGCAGTAGTTTTTCTTAAAAATCCTTTAATCATCTTCATAAAGTAACCCCAGTTCCACCCTCCTTGACTTTCTCGATGACTATCTTCCTTTTAGATTTCCAACACCTGCCGCAAACGGCTCCCAGAGTCAAAGAGATCAGCGAAGACGCCGCCACCGCCACTACCGCGGCCTCAATTATAACTACGCGGCTGCACTTGGCGAGGTGCATCCAAATCCATTCCAAACTAATTAGCATAAAATTGAAAAAAGCGCTCACTGCAATTGTTTCAGCACAGCCGACAACCGACGACCGACAACCAGCAACCAGCAACCAGCAACCAGCAACAGCAGCGTTCGGCGGCACCATTCACTGAACAGCGTAGGCTGGAGGGCGTGTGGAGTGCTTAAGGATCCCCGACGAGTCGGATGTCGTCGACTGCATGGCGGCGCACATTCGCCGGAGCTGTTATTTGTTTAACGCGGCAACATAATCGTGAAAACAATTACGCCCACGCTCAAGAAGCGAAGAAGCGCAGTGCGCGGCTGAGCGACCGCGGCGCGGTTCCAAGGCGGCGTGCAACGTCTTCGACACACGTCATCGTCACCGGTGCACGGGCCGCGCATTCAAAAGCCAGGTCGCTCGCTCGGTTGCTCAATCGGAAGCTGCAATGGGAGTCGTCAGCGGCAGACGTTGGTGGAACCCAGTATTCATTAATCCGGCGCGAGTTAACGTTGAGGTGGATGGAAGTCGCGGCGACAGTGACTGCAACGAGGACGCCGACGACAACGACGACAACGACGACAAGGATGGTGATGGTGATGGTGATGGTGATGGTGACGGTAATGATGGGGCGCGAGGTGCTGGAATCCTCCTCTGTAACGCGCCCATTAAGTGCAGAAACAGACCTTGGCCAATCCATTGGATTCTCGCTGATTGTGAGAGCAAACTGCGAGGCAGCTGGGAAGTGACAGCGTTCGCGTCTCCGCTGGCCGGCGGTACGGAAAGGATGGAGTGTGCATGTGCTGTACGTCCTTGGAGAGCAAGGACTACCTTACAAAATCGGTTGGTTGCACTTGAGCTGCAGTTGCAGTCCGCGGCGTTTATACGGCTGCCCAGCGGCACTCATGCAACCGGCAAGAGTTGACGAATTTTCGCGTTGAACTGAAGGATTTCAAGGTCGGAACGACGTGGCGGTGGAAGAAGACTCGAAACCCAATTAAATTGAATTTCACATATTAGAAGATTTATTTGCAACTCCACAACATCCTCAGTTTTTCTCCATTCTTCTTGAACAAGACAACTGGAAAGGACTTCTTTTCAATTACTCAGCTTAATAAATTAACAGCGAAATTTAATGCCGCGGCCACATATCGCCGCATCGGGAAAGTCAGAATATTAAATTATTTCGATCGGAGAAATATTAACTCAAATAAAAATGTCATTCGCGAAATTGACTTCGAGACGCTGGCGAATGCAATTGCGAGTCTTCACGCGGCTCCGCAATCGCGGACTCCGAAGCCATTTGGCTAACATGGCGTGGACGCGATCGCCGACAACGGCCTCGACAACGGCCACGACAACAACAACGGCGGCAGCAACCACTCCGGTCGCGCAGCAATACTCGCAAACAAACAGACAAGAGCGGACAACAACGGACAGCCAGAACAACTGGCCACAGGACAACTGGCAACAGTAACAGTTCAATAAAAGCGATCATAATTTACATGTTCATGTCTCGGGCAGGAGAGACACAAGACAACACCAGGCGGCGGAGCGCGCTTGCTGGTCCGAGCCATTATCACCCGGCTGGCGGAGGCGGACGGCGATTCGGCGATGCGGCGATTCGGCGATGCGGCGATTCGGCGATTCGGCGCTGCTGTGGCGATTTGTCTTCGGCCGAAGCGGCGGCGCATGTTCGGCAATGATTACCATATTGGGCGCTCCCGATTTAAAGACTTTGCGCCTCTCATCTTACCGTGCGCACGGGATGCATCGTCGTCCTGCCTCTCTGCTCACCGAGGCTTCTTGTTTGCTCTTGCAGATCCTTTTTTTACTTAGTTGTGCGATTCTTTCCTTTTGCTTACACAACAAGAAATTATTAATTTTTCGTCTCGGCACCGAGGGAACGACCACTGCGACCCGCGGCCGCTGTCTGTGGCAGGAATGATTGTGTCTTTTGTGTTCGCAACCAGATCGATAACATGCTCTCACGTAGCGATGTTATTAACGCTGCCGTGGAGACGCCACAGAGCAGCCGATTTTTCTTATATCACTATATAGCTGGCGAGACTTGTGGTCCTTTTCTGCAGTAGACGAGGAGGAAGAGGTGCATTCTGAGAAATTCACTCCATTCATGAATCTGAAACAACATTTAACTTTTCTAGCCCATTCTCTTTAGTTCGAAATCAGACGGAAGTTTTAGAAATCTTGGCACTTAGGCGACCAACACAAAAAACCAGTAGAAGGGTCGGGTGTTATTTTACAGAATTTCGAAGGAAGACTGAGTGAAAATTGCTACAGAGCTCCATATCGCATTTTACGGCATTCACAGCAACGTCTAGCGCAATATTACGCAGTGAACGTCAATAACCAACATCTACAATCATGATCAAGTCATATCCCAACTTCATGACTCCCTCTTGCTACTGTCATTCCGCTGTCAAGCCTCAGCAAGTGCCACTGAAAGGTGACTGCATTTTCTTTCTCAAAACATCCTCTCTCTTGTCAACATTTCCACACGATCTATTGTGCTGCCATATCGCCCATCTCGAAATAACTGCATTTGCCTCGGCCTCTCCACGTGGTAATCAATCAAAATTATTTGTCACTCAGTCGCAAGGTGATCTTGTTGTGACAAAACACCTCGTGCAATCACAGAACTAACCGTGATGTCAGCTTAAGCGTCAATCCATTCACACCCGATTCGTCGCGTCCCTTTTATGCGGCGATTTCGTCAATATCGTTGCGTACCGAGAAAGCCGCATAGAAATTCAGTGAACTCCAGCCATTCCTAACGACGTCCGTGGAGTAATAGTTTTGTACTTAACTTCTTCTAATCACTTGACGCGGCACTTCAGAGATTTCTATCTGGTCAGAAGACAGTCAAACAATCCCTGCCGTCGGTCCCCTGAAAAATGATATGTTCGAAGTACAGAAGAAGCCATTTTGCTTTACTCTGAGGCCACCTAACAGGAACTTCGTTTGGTGGTCCGCAGCGCTAACACGGCTAAGTGATTTTCTTCTACCAACACCTATCGGAGAAGCCATTGCATTGTCATTAGCAGAGATGGACACATTTTTGAACCTCAATGACGTCGTGCTTCAGTAGAAAGCAAAGATTTATAATCAATTCGACACAAGCCGGAGACACTTTCTACATTTCTGATGATAAGCTAATGCTGTCAGATGTGTCGACAAGCCAGCGAAGCCATTAATTATAGCGGATGGAGTTTGAGGAAGGTGTCACCGATGCGATTGGTAAGAGGGATCGGGAACTTTCAACGATGTCATATGCGGTGTGATGTGTGTGATGCGTATATATTAGATATTACGATAGATTATATCACATAATGATCGCATGTGGGATACGATTTCATATACGTGTCTGATATGTGGAAAAAGTTTTTGCTCCAACGACATCTCGTAGGTGAGTATATACAACTTAAACTCCATGAGATCTACAATATTAGCATCGCACCATGAAATGTGTGAAGCTATTCCGAGTTTCGGAAAGAAAACTGCACAAACAGCGAGGCCTCCACGTCCAGGCTTAGAAGGGAAATGTAATGTTGAAATAGAGACAACCTAACTTAAATTCTCCTCAGTTCTGTCGATACTTTCTTCGAGTTCGGCAAGACTCTCAATGGGGGCGCACAGAATCTCTTTTGGCTTCGGAATACCTTGCGATATAGCAACCATTTCTATTATTGTTTCGAATTGCACTTTCAGTTACTCGTAACAATAATCAGGCTCAGAAATCACCAAGAGAACAAACCAAAATAGAATTTCGGCAAGAAAACTAATGAAGACGTCACAAAGATGAGCTGCAACAAAACTCGGCAAGAACTTCAATTACAACGAAATGAATTGAGGGAAACCAGTGGACAACACAGCCATCTCGCGAATTGGAATCAAAGAAATTGACGAACTGTGCTCAATCTGCTCTGCTGAAACAAATCGAGACCGAAAAAGGAATAATTCCGAAATCGAAAGAACATCGAAAAGAAAGGAACGTCATGCGGTCTGCGTATAGAAATGATGAAGACATGATTAATCATCTTGTGCGATGGTCGTCAGCGGAACAAAGTGACTTTTACGGCCACAACAACAGCAACCATCGGCCGATATCAGGACGGACCGACGGCAGAGACGCTTGCTTGGAATGCTGTAGGAGAGGCAAATGTAGACGAGCTCAAGAATTGAGAAGAACAACACTGAAGCCCTAGCGCGGCGCGGCGTAATATGCGGCCAAGCGAGGATGGCGAAGAGGTCATTTGGTCTGGCAAATAGCTTGCCATGCATTACTAATGACGAGCACGCTTACACCCCCCACAAAAAATCAATGGAATTTAAACTGAGTGCAGCTGAGCATCGGAAAGGGAATCAATTTTTACAAAATATATATTATCTGTTCTAAATGTGTATTTATATTGAATTAAAAACCAGCAAATATTTCTCTGTGTGAAAAGCTCTAATATTAGTTTTTTCGTATTTATAACAGCTTCTGAATTGAATTCGCGTAAAACTCTGATTCCATGTTGATTTGTAAGGATCCCGAGTTTATAAACTCTTTTCATTTATATATAATATCGTATAAATGTGTAAAAATTACAGTTATCATTATAATTTTCTTACATGCGAAATTTTCAAATTCCTTAATTTCGCTGAGATGTCAAAATTTGTGCGTCCTAAAAACGAAAAGTAGATGGGGTTCTGCAAACATTTACTTCTGAGTGTATGACACACACACACACCCAAATGTGTGAGCGTGTGTGTGCGTGTGTGTGCTTGCAGCTTCCCAACGTTTTGCGAAATTAATGATGAAGATGCGGCTCGCTGTAGCTTCTGCCACCACGACCATGAGAATTCGAAATTTTAATCTAAAAACCGAAATTAATTTTGGAAGAAAGAGAAGGAGAGCGAGGAAGAAAGAGAAGGAGAGCGAGGAAGAGAGAGAGAGAGAGAGATGGACGACAACCTGTGTCCTCCTGCGGATTCCTGATGAGCCCGGCAATCGTTGCGATGAATTTATAGCATTTCCAACTCCACACACTACAATCTGTCAAGTGGAGAGCCAATGCTCTCCACAGAAAAAAAACTACAATCTGTGAGGTGGAGCGCCAATACTCTCTCATCTCGTCGCTCTCAAGAAAGTCCTTGTGCGACTGTCACCGATTGCGTGCCTCGTGTCGTTTTGCATTTTTGTGGCACGCGGACCGTTTTGTCAACCGATGATTTGCAGCTTTTGAGATTTTAAATAATAAATGCATGCGAAAAAGTCATTAATTCAAATTTTGTCATATTGAGCGCGGCCTGATTTTGATGTTGATGTTGATTTTGATTTGATGATTAATAGTGGACGGCATTTGCTTCCTGGATGAGACTTTGAGTTCATTTCAAACTTGAGCTGTCACGTCATCGTTCGAAGCGAGAATGAAAGTGTGCAGATGAAAGCGAAAAGAAGCAATTTAAAGGAAAGAATCGATGGTGTTCGAAGTACTAATAATGACGACAGGATAACCCTCATTACCAGGAACTAGAAAGAAACTTGTAAGCTTCTTAAATCACAAACGCAGGCCAATCTTTCAGTGCCGCAACTGACAGACGATTCGGCGGAGAAAGCAGGGAAAACCTTGGCATACTTCAGTGAAAGCACGCAAATCCTACCTTCCACAATTTGAATATTTATTGCCGTCCCCGAAAAACTGACTTACGCAGTCTGCTGACCCTCACCCAGCCACCCCCATTTGTCTGCGCAGAGCGTGGCAAAACGCATTTCACTGCTGTTTCCAGTTCCTTCTTTGATTTCCCCGCTGCCCGCTTCTAATGGATGGCAAGCACTTCACTCAGTATTATCAATCCATCGGCGCGCGGCGCGTTCACGATAAATAAAGCAGGACAGCCTTTGGCATTCGACGACTTCAGGAAAACTTCATCAATAACTCATACTCACCCCACTCACGCGGGTCCCACTTCCCCCTGTCCACTGCTACCTCCGCCCACTTTCACAGCACCTAATCGACAAACAAAGAACTGTCAGTCCACACTGCGATGGTACAGAAAGGTAAGCCTGCTGACATGTCAGGGAAAAACTTTCAAAATTCAACTCAGTGCGATTGGACAGCAACAACAACAACAACGACAACGACAACGACCACCACCACGGAAGTTCAAGAAAAAGCCAAAAGTTCAAAGGGTTTCGCAGGAAATCTTCATGACAAGCGTGCAAAAGCGCAAAACCACCAACACCACGCAACACTTACGCCCGTCCGTTGAAGCGGAAACGGAAGTCTTACGACGGAGTCCTGGCACGCATAACCGATGGCCGGGATCCCCGCATGGACAACCCATTCGGCTCGCTGTGCGAAATCTTATCAGCAGCTTCGAAGTTTTTGCAACTCTTTGGCGAGCAGACAGGTCGAAAAACATTCGAGTCCCTCGCTCCCCACGTTCTGCCCGAGGAACTTGTTGTTGTGTGGTGATGCTGCCATATGCTACACCCATCGAACACATGTTACGCTCGAGATTAGCTTGTCAATCGGTTGGTTGAGCGATTTTGCAGGCAAACGTTTTGAGTTTGAGGTGGCAAGCCAAGCAGCTCGTCCTCTTGGAAAAGTAATTTCTTCCAAACAAGCGCCGCTGCTGACGGTGGTCAGAGGTGGAGGTTCAGCATGCTGCCCCCGTCCACCGCCCCGCGCTGCTGGTTTAATTTAATTGTTACAACATTTTTACTTGTTCGCGTTGCAACTGGTCGGTGGGCAGCCGCCTGGATTGCAAAATGCAGTCCAAAAGGCGTCCGATAATTGAAAGCTAATTAAAAACTAAAAGCCGAACATACGCATCGCGACTTCCTCGTTCTCCTCGTGCTCCTCCTACACCACCTCCGCCGCTTTGAGGTGGGTCTGTAGCAAACTCAGTGCAACAACCAGCGACAGCAACGCTGCCACACAGCGGGCAACATGATGCCGCCGTGGTTCGTCTCCGTAAACTGCGAACCCCGACGGGTCCGATGGCGCACTGCAACTTGACTCCGATCGAATGCGATGATCGTAAAACTGAAATTTCGACAACATCCTGACACCACTGACAACGGACACAAACTCGTTGCACGTCATGTTACACGATACGCCAATGAATCATAAGAACGCGACAGGGCGAGGCGCAGGATCTTCGGCCCAGCGGACCAGTTTTCAGTTCAGTTTTGTCTCAAAGAATTACATATTTTGCATCGCAATCGAGGTCGGGACAACCTGCTGATGGAAGCGGACCTTCCTTCGTCTCCAATTTGGAGCGATAATGGAGTTCCAGATGGCCTTCCTCAGCCGAGACGATTGTCGAGATCGAGGCAACAACCGAGATCGCGATGAGTTCCTTCTGTTGCAATATTAATCGTGTTGGAGACAACTTGTTTCTCCCCATGAATTTGAAGCGGCTATTGAGATCAATTGAGACAGCTGAAATATCAAGATCGAGACGGTTATTTTTGGATGCCGACAGCCATTTGCAGTCGAGTCGATAGTCGAGATCGCGGCACCCACAATATCAATGCATTTCCATCGTGCTCCTCACTCTCCGCGATCAGTCGAAATGAATTCCTAAGGATCAACAGGATCTCGCTTCGAAATGTCAAATTACTCAAATTTGCGAAGAGTCACTCGTGCTGCTTTTCAACTCCTCTCAACACTTCTATAATCAGCCTCCAAAATATGACGTCCACGTCCACGTCCGCGTCCACTATCAGGTCGAACCATCTGCGACAACTGAGATGATTTAGCGGTCATTATGAGCGTGTTAAGCTGGACATTACAAAGGGGATCCAAAATATTTATTAAACACACGGATCGCAACATTGTGCGCGACAATATTTATCGTCCGTTCTTGCCTTTCGCTGCGCTGCGCCTTCGTGCTTCCGCTCTCCTCGCTTGTCGAGCGAACACACTTAATAAAAACCAAATTGAATAATTTTTCAAGAGCAAATAAACGAAATGCTGCTCACAGCAGTGAGCGGCCGCCTGCGCGGACGACTTGGAGGATTTCGGTGCACCGAAATTCTTAAGCCGGCGTTTCTCGCAGCTCGCTGCGGATGCAATTTAAAGTTATGCTTACGCATGCCGGCGACCCACCGACAAACAGCGCGTGTTGGCCATTCATACACACCACCAGCTCCATAATCCTCCGCCGGCCGGTGCGCCCTGCGGTGCCGAAGACATTGGCGCCTTCAACGTCAGCGCTGCGGGACTGCGAAGTCGGCCCGAGCGCGAGTGGTGGCGGCGGCGGCGGTGCACTGGGACAGCCGGCAGCAGGGCGCGGGCGGAGGCTGCAGCGGATGCGGTCCGTGGCTGAGGGCTGCAAGTCTTATAGTTTAAATGAACCTGACGACAGGATGCAAATGATCGGTGCCAACACACCGCGCAGGATTTGTTTATTGGAACTCAATTATAAATTGTGACCGCGGCGAGTGGGTAACACGGACACGCAATCGTACGGGACACGCATCCGCTGGAAATTTATGGCATGTGACATACCTACTCGCGGCTGCGGGAAGCGGAGGAGCGGAGGAGCGGAGGGCAAGGATGTTCTTCGCTTTGCTTTGTTGTGTGTTTTTGTGACTCCGTCTGTTCGCTTATTTTTAGCCGGTTCCAGTTTAATGAAGATTTGAGACTCGCGGCCTCTCGTCCGCTTCTCACTCTCGTGTCAACTGAAGAAGGCTGTCGTGATTTCGATTTACGTGTCGTCTGGAAAAGCCGAACCGATCTCAACTGTCATGCGCACAATTATAAATTTCGAGCAACGATTTCTCTGCGTGTAGCTAAACCTTCCTTAAAACATCACCTGTCACCTGTCACGCTCTTGACTCGCGCTTGATTCACTTGCCTCCTCTCCCCTCCTCGCTCCTCGCAGACTCGCGCACACAGTTGTTATTAAGTGGGCGTGGCCGCGTAATGAAGATTTACGGCGTTGTGGCTTCTACAAGGAAAAATTGCGAAATTATTTAGATGTCAGAGTGAAAAAAGGCCGGCTTATTAAAAATGCATTAATTGGAATTTAAGGAAAGTACAAGTGCGAGGAAGCAGAACAAAATAAATACTAAGTGATTTCTGATATAACAACAGCAACAGCAGCAACAACAACAACAACAGCAGCAGCAACAACAACAACAGCTCCCGGCTACTCTTTACGTACTCTACGTGGGCTGCGTTCTGGTGCCGCTGCGCATGCGCACTCGCAGCCGCACACACCGCCGCGTCCGCGAAGCGAGCAGCCGGTCGGCCCAGCCAGCCAGCCAGCTGATTGCAAATTGAATAATAACTTTAAGACTTCATAAATAATTAATGTTATGCAGGCAGTTTGGGAGCCGCGGCCGGCCGGAGCGCCTTTTTCGGCACGATGGCGGCGGTGCATCGACAACCGCCGCGCATGCGCAGTGCGATTGCGGTGGACTGGATGGCTGGCTGGATGGCTTGCTGGCTGGCTGGATGATTGGCTGGATGGCTGGCTGGATGGCTGGCTGGATGGATGGATGGTCGCGTGGAAACAAGTACTGTATGATGTACATGCGCTCCGGTTAGCGGTTGCGCGCTGTTGTTGCTGTCCTCGCCAGCACAACGTGGTGACGGCGGGCGCTAATTTCACCCTCCGGCGATGAATTGCAACTTCATCTGTAGCCGCCGCCCGCCCGGTTGGTCTTCTTCGGGTCGAAGCCCGTTTCTTGTAGGGTTCCTGAGAGTGTTGACGGAATAACGTACTGACGTAAACGGCGCCGGACGGCACGCATGCTAATCAGAGAACGTGCAAACGCAGCGCTGAAGGGTGCTGACGTGTCTTTAGTTAATGAGGGGTGGGGAGCTTTATCTTCAGTCACATCAGTTAACCATGCAGTCGTCGTTTAGACGCATCAGTCAGTTATTGGCGGACCAGATTCGTGGTATGTTCGGGAGGACAACTTTCGGGAGGACTGCGAAAGGAATCTGAGGTTCGATTGTGGGTATCGTGAGTTTTAGATACGAAATCCTTTGATAAGCAAGCCAGAATTTCTGAATTCCAAGAAATGCAGCCTTTAAAAATAGCGATCAGTGACGTTCTTCAGTGTATTATCGAGGCATCCACCAGTCACCAGGCTCTGCTATGCCTCCGCTCGTCCTTCCCCTCCTTTCTCGCCCGTTTTGCTTCCCATTCCTGGTGACATCCATGCTGTGTCGAGGTACAAACAGAAACGGTTCCTGTTAGCCGCCACTGAAAACCCTTCAGTCCACTCGAGTAATCACAGAATGTTTCCACCCCGCGCCACTCGCACCCTTACTTAATATTTATAAGCTGCTGCTTTTATCGATCGCAATTCTGTGATTTCCTCAAATTACATCGCGAAACTAGGCCTCGCGCAAGGGAAGACCCAAGCTAAGGAGAACTTTTTCCAAATGCGTTGCGGATTTTAATACGCCCTCTCAACCGCACCCGCCCTGGAAGGCTGCACCTCGACTTAAACAGACCACGTCGCCTGTCACCCCCTTCGAAGCGGACTGCCTTCTCCACGCCGGTGCAGCACAAACGCTCCATAAATTATGCATTCGCTTGGAACCGCAAAACATGTCACAGGGCGCGCGTCACGGACAGCCGTAGCGCGCGGCGATTAACTAGGAACGCACGTAACTCCACCCAAACGTTTTGTCTTTGGTTTCTCGCTCGCCGGCCTGCTGGCCGCGGTGAAGTGGATTTACGCGAACGAGCCTTTCGGAACTCCGCCCTCTGTTGTGAGCAGCGGCAACTTGTCATTTCTGTGTCCTGCACTCGTCGCAGCCGCTTCGCTGCGCTGCGGGTAGGACGCGCCCAGCTGCCCTCCATATTGGTCACCATATTTGGCCACATGGCAGGCCACAGCGCGCCTCGTCGCAGCCACAGGACGACGACACACAGGACGACGACACACAGGTCGACATGCCGTGAGCTCGTAAACTTGGCCCGCTACGAGTTGAATGACAGCTCGGATGAGTGTGTCCTTTGCAGCCTTCCAGTGTGCGTGTGTGTGTGTGCCGCACCGACGCTCTGACGGCTCGTTTACGCCGGCATGGGTGACAAACTATCCTGCATGCATGCACGCGATGCACTGCTGGCAGGCAACATTGTTTCGCTCATTATTATTTAAGTGTCTCTGTTTGCGCAGGATGGCTGTTCCATTGTCCCTTCGCTTCCTATTATGGGTGGCGTTCAGTGTGCAACGTGTGCAGTTGTTGCTCTGAAGGTTTCACGTTGCTGCAGACATTTCTGTGCCTCAAAGAGTCGGCACTTGTTTTGAGACTGCAATTTCAAAAGCCTGCCTAAATCGGGTTTGTAAGATGCTAAAAACCTCCTGAAACCGTTCGTGCGAAAGTGAGGCGAATCGGTAAATTGAGGAAATCGAATTCGGGGTTCTCGATAAAGCGCAAACTTGCCGCCGCCTCCTTGCTCGCTGCGAACGTCCTTGCCGCAAAAGCACAGCCCGCCGCAGCCATTAACAATCCCACATGGGCCGTACAGCAGACAATTACGCTGCTCCCCCGAAACCGCCGCACCGGCTATACACCGGCATCCCTGCGCAGCTCTAATTAAATGCGGACTGCATCTCGTTCCCACAGATACACTTGCGGGGCTGCTAGAAACGCAGCAGCAGCAGGACCTCGCAAGTCTCCGCTCTGTGGCGCAGCGTAACAAAGAACCGTAGCACAGAAGCTGCCACCGGCCGACCGCAACACGGAGTGGATGTCCAGTCTTTCAACGCGATCGCCAGCAACAACGACGGGCAGCGGCAGCAGCAACACATCAATCACCGAAAACAATTTGGAGCAGCTCGTAGTATCATTATCGCTGAAATTAAGGATACCGATACGCAGCGAGAGCTGAGCGGATGCCGAGCGAATCCGGCGCGGGCAGGCCGAGTATCTGCCGGATAAGCTCGCTGGGATTCTTAGAATTTGCATACAATTTGGCCTCGCAATGAGCGTCCGCGTCGGTAATCAGCGGACGAATGGCTCGGTCGGCGGTCGTCGATCGTCGATCTTCGATCGCCGATCGTGGAGTCGGTCGCACGCGGTTGACTCAGTGTTTGGATGCCATCCCATCCCGTGCGTACTCTCGGCAGTGAGGTGTAATTTGGAAACTGGGCGTTGAGATCTGGTTGCGGTGATCGTCATCGACATCTCCACTGCATGTGTTGCGGCTTGAGAACCTTTTTTCGCCGGCCCAAGTGATGCGAATTTGCGACGAACGCGTCAGATACGTGTATTCGGTCCCACAGCTGGGCAGAAGCGGCGATTGGGTGGTTTGTGGGGCGCAGCGGGGAGGGGAGGTGACCTGGGTGTGGGCCATTTGTAGTGCGCAACACCCTTCGATTCGGTTTCATTGCCGAATGATGTAATTACCGTGTGGCTTCTGGTCTGCAGGTCTTCTCAGACAGCTCATTTGGCTCCTTGCTGTCCGACCACAACCGCCTCCTGTGACCGAAGTCGGACCAACTGTCCACTTGTGCATCGCAGAGCGACGGTAATGCAGCTTTTCGGAAGAAATGGAGGACGGAAAAGTTGTTCCCAGGCTGCAATTTCGGCTGAATCCTCCTCGGTCGACCTCTTAATTCAGCGTGATTTTTTGCATGACCGTAAATCTCGGCATTAAAGCGGACGATGTTGAGTTCGATCGTCAAAGTCAGTCTGACCACATCGTTCCAAAAATGTGCTGCACTCCAGTGAGTGCACCAGGCGGGGCAATTACAGTCAACACCCCGATCTCTGTCGGATTCGAGAGCGGGACGCTTATCGAGGCCAAAGCTTCCATTCTTAGATGACGCGATCATCAAAATGGCTGCAGTCTGTCTCTCGCCTCGAATTCGAAGCGTTAATCGAGACCGAGACGCTTTTTTGGAGGCGGAACGATATTGCAGACCGGGTCGGCCTTTCCCTCGTCTCGAATTACAGACGATACTAGATATCGAGACGGTTTTTCCAGTCGAGGCGATAACCGAGATTTCGACGCTTCGATAATTGAGATCGAAATTTGTTCCTACAGTCGGCACGATAATTCAGCGCAATAGTGGAGAGCAAGACTTCCTGAGTTCAAACCAGCCTCACATCTCGATCGTGCGCACCTCACATCAATTTATCTCTGGCTCTGAATCGCTTCTCGCAGCATCGCATGTGGCATCTGTGGTCGCCACTGGCTTTCTCAGGCAGCTCGAACTCGGGACCGCAAGCAGCGCCTATCAGTCAGGAGCGGGACGAGGACCACGTGGAGCGTTCCCGAAATCTTCTATGCCATCTCCGGCGGCACCTCGGCCGGAGCAGAAAGCAAACCGTTCCGATGAATGGAGCCGAAAAACTCTGCCGAAGTCCCATGCGGACCTTTTAATTAACAATAATAATCGTCCGGCCGAATTTGTATGCAGAGCGCTACCTATGGATCGGCCTAGGGCCGCCTGCACTGTCAATGAAGTGGCTGGCGAAAACGCGAGATCGCATGCTGTTGGTTTTCGGCGCGCCGCTGCAGTGCCAATCAGCTGCAGCGCACATCAATCACTCAATATAACGTGTTTTCAATTTGCATAAATTTGGTTCTATCATTAGCAGGGGAGCTCGATATAATTTGTTTTGCATAAGAATTAGGGATCCGCAAAAACGTCACATCCGCAGGCCGAGACGGGAGCTGCGGACTGGTAGCCAGCCAGCTTCTGGAAACTGTGGAAGAAGAAGAAGACCCCGACTTTATTGACAGGTTGTACGCACTCAATGTGACACCCTACAATCGTACGGTAAGTGAAGATGATGATTGGGATTTTTGTCTTGAATCCAGTGTGACTTTGAGAGCTTGCAAGAGCTCTCCAACTTTCAAGAACTTCTTTTCAGAGCTTCCTAAAGCTTCCTGACTTCAAGAGCTTTTTCAAAATCCTGAACTTTTCCATCATCAGTTGCGAGCATGTCACTCGAAAACATTTACATTACAATCCTATTCAAGTCCTTCGAGGAGTTTCACTCGTCCAGCCTTTCCAGGAAAGCTTTCTCTCTGCGAGCTTTATGTCACTCATTATTTAAAAACTGAAATATTTGAATCCTGATCTTGTAATTATTCAGGCCCTTCGATGAGGTCCGCTCTTCCAAGCTTTTTAGAAAGCTTTCCTTTTTCGAGCTTTCAACAGTTTTTGGCTGCTGATATTTATGTTTGGTCTTATATTAATAAGCACTTAATTCACTTATTTTAACTTAATTTTTCTTTACAAACAGAAAACAAAAGCTTATAAAAGAGCTTTTCATAATACAGAGCTTTATGAGATTTCGAAGATTTCAACCGATAGATCAATAATTTCTCGACTTCATTCAATATCAATTTTAATACTCTATAAAATACTTATATATCCCAATTCCAGTCCAATGCACATTCGAGAGATATTTAAAGCTTAAAGGCTTCGATCAGGCTTTCAAAATCTACAGAACTCAACATCTTCTAAGCGTTAAATGGAATCAGATTAAATTGAATCACATTAACTGGCAATTCTGTGCATGAATAAGAGTTTGTAGGCGTGCTGTAGCGTCCCTAAGCGTCAATAATGCCGAATAGAATTTTATTCACTTTTACTAACCAACACTTTTTCAAACCTTCTTCGTTAGCAATCTGTGTCAAGATTTAAAATCTCGAAAAAATATGTAAAAACTAATGATAGTTCAAAGCTCTTCATCAAAAGCGTGCCAATTTCCAGTCGATTCTTGTTTTATAGAGACGACTTCAGAGTCTAGACGCGAAAGAAATGTGAAAATTTATTTAATTACAGTAAATTAAAATAAGAAAACCCCCTAAAAATAAAAGGACGAAAAGAACTTATTTTGCTTGTCTGTCTGCTTGCGTGATTGCCAAAATATCCAGACTTTGAAATCTGAAAAACAAAAATTCCAGTCTCCAGAACTCGTAATGATGGAACGCGCATTCACCATTAGAAACCTCGTATCTACAAAAGCTAACCCACGTAGAAATTTAATGCATACTAAAACCGCTAGCAAAGACACAAAGCGACGTCGCTTCTGGTTGATGACTGAATATTTCGCTGCTTCAACTTCCTCCGCTACGATGAACTGTGGCGCTGTAGTCGTCAAGATGTTTATATCTGGTTTTGTTTTCAAAACTTTGTTTAATTGCCTTCTTTCTTTATTTGTTGTTTTTGAGTTCTACCCGTTCTTCGGCTCGCGCGAAATCCCACACATTCTACAAAAAGAAAACAAAGTTGTTTTGCCTTTAATATTTTAAGCGTAATATAAATGACAGTCTAGGCAATTGTGTGGCTTTTTCTACTGTGCGTTCGTGCAGAGCGAGTTTTTTGTCTCCGTATTGGAAAAATACGTCAAATCTTGCATAGTGAGCTCAGAATTTTCGGGAGCAGACGTTTTTCTTACAATTTCAGCATCCTTCCCCATTCTAGAAGACTGATGGTTCCATTTGGCCTCAAACACGGTATATTTACGCATTTATTTGTTTTTAGTTAGTGTGTTTCTTTGGAAAAAATCTAAGACATGGTAAAACCGCAAACAAAGCCACAAACCGACGTCTTCTGGTTGATGACTGAATATTTCGTTGCTTCAGCTTCTTCCGCTGCTACGAACTGAGGCGCTGTAGTCGTCAAGAAGTTTATATCTGGTTTTGTCTTAAAAACTTTGTTTAATTGGCTTCTTCCTTCATTTGTTGTTTTTGAGTTGCGCGATTTTGCATCATGAAAACAAAATTGTTTTGCCTTTAATATTTTAAGCCTAATATAAATGACAGTCTAGGCAATTGCGTAGTTTCTTCTACTGTGCGTTCGTGCAGAGCGAGTTTTTTCTTTCCGTATTGGAAAAATACGTCAAATCTTGCATAGTGAGTTCAGAATTTTCGGGAGCAGACGTTTTTTTACAATTTCAGCATCCTTCCCCATTCTAGAAGACTGATGGTTCCATTTGGCCTCAAACACGGTATATTTATGCATTTATTTGTTTTTAGTTAGTGTGTTTCTTTGGAAAAAAACTAATGCATACTAAAACCGGCAGCAAAGACAAAAAGCGACATCGCTTCTACTTGATGACTGAATATTTCTTTGTTTCAGTTTCCACCACTGCGATGAACTGTGGCGCTGTAGTCGTCAAGAAGTTTATATCTGGTTTTGTCTTAAAAACTTTGTTTAATTGGCTTCTTCCTTCATTTGTTGTTTTTGAGTTGCGCTATTTTGCATCATGAAAACAAAATTGTTTTGCCTTTAATATTTTAAGCCTAATATAAATGACAGTCTAGGCAATTGTGTAGTTTCTTCTACTGTGCGTTCGTGCAGAGCGAGTTTTTTCTTTCCGTATTGGAAAAATACGTCAAATCTTGCATAGTGAGTTCAGAATTTTCGGGAGCAGACGTTTTTTTACAATTTCAGCATCCTTCCCCATTCTAGAAGACTGATGGTTCCATTTGGCCTCAAACACGGTATATTTATGCATTTATTTGTTTTTAGTTAGTGTGTTTCTTTGGAAAAAAACTAATGCATACTAAAACCGGCAGCAAAGACAAAAAGCGACATCGCTTCTACTTGATGACTGAATATTTCTTTGTTTCAGTTTCCACCACTGCGATGAACTGTGGCGCTGTAGTCGTCAAGAAGTTTATATCTGGTTTTTTCTTAAAAACTTTGTTCAATTGGCTTCTTTCTTCATTTGTTGTTTTTGAGTTGCGCTATTTTGCATCATGAAAACAAAATTGTTTTGCCTTTAATATTTTAAGCCTAATATAAATGACAGTCTAGGCAATTGTGTAGTTTCTTCTACTGTGCGTTCGTGCAGAGCGAGTTTTTTCTTTCCGTATTGGAAAAATACGTCAAATCTTGCATAGTGAGTTCAGAATTTTCGGGAGCAGACGTTTTTTTACAATTTCAGCATCCTTCCCCATTCTAGAAGACTGATGGTTCCATTTGGCCTCAAACACGGTATATTTACGCATTTATTTGTTTTTAGTTAGTGTGTTTCTTTGGAAAAAATCTAAGACATGGTAAAACCGCAAACAAAGCCACAAACCGACGTCTTCTGGTTGATGACTGAATATTTCGTTGCTTCAGCTTCTTCCGCTGCTACGAACTGAGGCGCTGTAGTCGTCAAGAAGTTTATATCTGGTTTTGTCTTAAAAACTTTGTTTAATTGGCTTCTTCCTTCATTTGTTGTTTTTGAGTTGCGCGATTTTGCATCATGAAAACAAAATTGTTTTGCCTTTAATATTTTAAGCCTAATATAAATGACAGTCTAGGCAATTGCGTAGTTTCTTCTACTGTGCGTTCGTGCAGAGCGAGTTTTTTCTTTCCGTATTGGAAAAATACGTCAAATCTTGCATAGTGAGTTCAGAATTTTCGGGAGCAGACGTTTTTTTACAATTTCAGCATCCTTCCCCATTCTAGAAGACTGATGGTTCCATTTGGCCTCAAACACGGTATATTTATGCATTTATTTGTTTTTAGTTAGTGTGTTTCTTTGGAAAAAAACTAATGCATACTAAAACCGGCAGCAAAGACAAAAAGCGACATCGCTTCTACTTGATGACTGAATATTTCTTTGTTTCAGTTTCCACCACTGCGATGAACTGTGGCGCTGTAGTCGTCAAGAAGTTTATATCTGGTTTTTTCTTAAAAACTTTGTTCAATTGGCTTCTTTCTTCATTTGTTGTTTTTGAGTTGCGCGATTTTGCATCATGAAAACAAAATTGTTTTGCCTTTAATATTTTAAGCTTAATATAAATGACAGTCTAGGCAATTGTGTAGTTTCTTCTACTGTGCGTTCGTGCAGAGCGAGTTTTTTCTTTCCGTATTGGAAAAATACGTCAAATCTTGCATAGTGAGTTCAGAATTTTCGGGAGCAGACGTTTTTTTACAATTTCAGCATCCTTCCCCATTCTAGAAGACTGATGGTTCCATTTGGCCTCAAACACGGTATATTTACGCATTTATTTGTTTTTAGTTAGTGTGTTTCTTTGGAAAAAATCTAAGACATGGTAAAACCGCAAACAAAGCCACAAACCGACGTCTTCTGGTTGATGACTGAATATTTCGTTGCTTCAGCTTCTTCCGCTGCTACGAACTGAGGCGCTGTAGTCGTCAAGAAGTTTATATCTGGTTTTGTCTTAAAAACTTTGTTTAATTGGCTTCTTCCTTCATTTGTTGTTTTTGAGTTGCGCGATTTTGCATCATGAAAACAAAATTGTTTTGCCTTTAATATTTTAAGCCTAATATAAATGACAGTCTAGGCAATTGCGTAGTTTCTTCTACTGTGCGTTCGTGCAGAGCGAGTTTTTTCTTTCCGTATTGGAAAAATACGTCAAATCTTGCATAGTGAGTTCAGAATTTTCGGGAGCAGACGTTTTTTTACAATTTCAGCATCCTTCCCCATTCTAGAAGACTGATGGTTCCATTTGGCCTCAAACACGGTATATTTATGCATTTATTTGTTTTTAGTTAGTGTGTTTCTTTGGAAAAAACTAATGCATACTAAAACCGGCAGCAAAGACAGAAAGCGACATCGCTTCTGCTTGATGACTGAATATTTCTTTGTTTCAGTTTCCACCACTGCGATTAACTATGGCGCTGTAGTCGTCAAGAAGTTTATATCTGGTTTTGTCTTAAAAACTTTGTTTAATTGGCTTCTTCCTTCATTTGTTGTTTTTGAGTTGCGCGATTTTGCATCATGAAAACAAAATTGTTTTGCCTTTAATATTTTAAGCCTAATATAAATGACAGTCTAGGCAATTGTGTAGTTTCTTCTACTGTGCGTTCGTGCAGAGCGAGTTTTTTCTTTCCGTATTGGAAAAATACGTCAAATCTTGCATAGTGAGTTCAGAATTTTCGGGAGCAGACGTTTTTTTACAATTTCAGCATCCTTCCCCATTCTAGAAGACTGATGGTTCCATTTGGCCTCAAACACGGTATATTTATGCATTTATTTGTTTTTAGTTAGTGTGTTTCTTTGGAAAAAAACTAATGCATACTAAAACCGGCAGCAAAGACAAAAAGCGACATCGCTTCTACTTGATGACTGAATATTTCTTTGTTTCAGTTTCCACCACTGCGATGAACTGTGGCGCTGTAGTCGTCAAGAAGTTTATATCTGGTTTTTTCTTAAAAACTTTGTTCAATTGGCTTCTTTCTTCATTTGTTGTTTTTGAGTTGCGCGATTTTGCATCATGAAAACAAAATTGTTTTGCCTTTAATATTTTAAGCTTAATATAAATGACAGTCTAGGCAATTGTGTAGTTTCTTCTACTGTGCGTTCGTGCAGAGCGAGTTTTTTCTTTCCGTATTGGAAAAATACGTCAAATCTTGCATAGTGAGTTCAGAATTTTCGGGAGCAGACGTTTTTTTACAATTTCAGCATCCTTCCCCATTCTAGAAGACTGATGGTTCCATTTGGCCTCAAACACGGTATATTTACGCATTTATTTGTTTTTAGTTAGTGTGTTTCTTTGGAAAAAATCTAAGACATGGTAAAACCGCAAACAAAGCCACAAACCGACGTCTTCTGGTTGATGACTGAATATTTCGTTGCTTCAGCTTCTTCCGCTGCTACGAACTGAGGCGCTGTAGTCGTCAAGAAGTTTATATCTGGTTTTGTCTTAAAAACTTTGTTTAATTGGCTTCTTCCTTCATTTGTTGTTTTTGAGTTGCGCGATTTTGCATCATGAAAACAAAATTGTTTTGCCTTTAATATTTTAAGCCTAATATAAATGACAGTCTAGGCAATTGCGTAGTTTCTTCTACTGTGCGTTCGTGCAGAGCGAGTTTTTTCTTTCCGTATTGGAAAAATACGTCAAATCTTGCATAGTGAGTTCAGAATTTTCGGGAGCAGACGTTTTTTTACAATTTCAGCATCCTTCCCCATTCTAGAAGACTGATGGTTCCATTTGGCCTCAAACACGGTATATTTATGCATTTATTTGTTTTTAGTTAGTGTGTTTCTTTGGAAAAAACTAATGCATACTAAAACCGGCAGCAAAGACAGAAAGCGACATCGCTTCTGCTTGATGACTGAATATTTCTTTGTTTCAGTTTCCACCACTGCGATTAACTATGGCGCTGTAGTCGTCAAGAAGTTTATATCTGGTTTTGTCTTAAAAACTTTGTTTAATTGGCTTCTTCCTTCATTTGTTGTTTTTGAGTTGCGCGATTTTGCATCATGAAAACAAAATTGTTTTGCCTTTAATATTTTAAGCCTAATATAAATGACAGTCTAGGCAATTGCGTAGTTTCTTCTACTGTGCGTTCGTGCAGAGCGAGTTTTTTCTTTCCGTATTGGAAAAATACGTCAAATCTTGCATAGTGAGTTCAGAATTTTCGGGAGCAGACGATTTTTTACAATTTCAGCATCCTTCCCCATTCTAGAAGATTGATGGTTCCATTTGGCCTCAAACACGGTATATTTATGCATTTATTTGTTTTTAGTTAGTGTGTTTCTTTGGAAAAAACTAATGCATACTAAAACCGGCAGCAAAGACAGAAAGCGACATCGCTTCTGCTTGATGACTGAATATTTCTTTGTTTCAGTTTCCACCACTGCGATTAACTATGGCGCTGTAGTCGTCAAGAAGTTTATATCTGGTTTTGTCTTAAAAACTTTGTTTAATTGGCTTCTTCCTTCATTTGTTGTTTTTGAGTTGCGCGATTTTGCATCATGAAAACAAAATTGTTTTGCCTTTAATATTTTAAGCCTAATATAAATGACAGTCTAGGCAATTGTGTAGTTTCTTCTACTGTGCGTTCGTGCAGAGCGAGTTTTTTCTTTCCGTATTGGAAAAATACGTCAAATCTTGCATAGTGAGTTCAGAATTTTCGGGAGCAGACGTTTTTTTACAATTTCAGCATCCTTCCCCATTCTAGAAGACTGATGGTTCCATTTGGCCTCAAACACGGTATATTTACGCATTTATTTGTTTTTAGTTAGTGTGTTTCTTTGGAAAAAATCTAAGACATGGTAAAACCGCAAACAAAGCCACAAACCGACGTCTTCTGGTTGATGACTGAATATTTCGTTGCTTCAGCTTCTTCCGCTGCTACGAACTGAGGCGCTGTAGTCGTCAAGAAGTTTATATCTGGTTTTGTCTTAAAAACTTTGTTCAATTGGCTTCTTCCTTCATTTGTTGTTTTTGAGTTGCGCGATTTTGCATCATGAAAACAAAATTGTTTTGCCTTTAATATTTTAAGCCTAATATAAATGACAGTCTAGGCAATTGTGTAGTTTCTTCTACTGTGCGTTCGTGCAGAGCGAGTTTTTTGTCTCCGTATTGGAAAAATACGTCAAATCTTGCATAGTGAGTTCTGAATTTTCGGGAGCAGACGTTTTTTTACAAATTCAGCATCCTTCCCCATTCTAGAAGATTGATGGTTCAATTTGGCCTCGAACACGGTATATTGGTGCATTTTATTTGTTTTTAATGTGTGTTTCTTTGGAAAAAATCTAAGACATGGTAAAACCGCAAACAAAGCCACAAACCGACGTCTTCTGGTTGATGACTGAATATTTCGATGCTTCAGCTTACTCCGCTGCTACGAACTGTGGCGCTGTTGTCGTCAAGAAGTTTATATCTGGTTTGGTTTTCAAAACTTTGTTTTATTGGCTTCTTTCTTCATTTCTTATTTATGAGTTCTTCTAGTCCTTTGGCTCGCGCAAAATCTCACACATTCTACAAAAAGAAAACAAAGTTGTTTTACCTTATTAATATTTTAAGATTGTTATAAATGAAAATCTAGGCAATTGTGTGTGGCTTCTTCTACTGTGCGTTCGTGCAGAGCGACTGCGTGTTTCCGTATTGAAAAATACGTCAAATCTGGCATAGTGAGTTCTGAATTTTCGGGAGTAGACGTGTTTTTACAAATTCAACATCCTTCCTCCCAAAAGAGTGATGGTTTAGATTGGCCTCGAACACGGTATATCTGTGCATTTCATTAGTTTTTAGTTAGTGTCTTTAATTAATTGCGCAGTGAATTGAACGGAGACGGGAATACTGGATTTTTACATTTCAGTGCAAAGACAAAAGTTGTCTTTGTTTCAGTGGCCTGAATATAACAACGACAGCTGGATGCATCGTCACCAGGGTTCGGAATTAGCTTCACTTGCAAGTCCTTTATTGCAATAGCAGCTTTGCTCTTATTATCTAATTATTGCATTGCATTTTTACTAGTTTTTTATTTCCCCAAAGAAATTGGTGTGTTATTTATATACACCGAGTTTCCTGAACAATTTCTTTTTAAATTTTTCCTTGCCTTTAAGATTCCACATAAAGCAAACCTTTCAAATAATTTAAAAGTGTTCCCATCTTCTTCTCTTGGATTGCCGAACACCGACATGTCGGCTGCGCTTTTGTGAAAGGATGTCGTAAGTGCCTCTTATCTGTAGGTTAGTGGGAAAGATCTCGCTTCATATAAACAAATCTGTGCAAATATTGGACTTAAAATTACTTATATTTCAACGTCTCCAATAATTCATTTTCGCTTCCGGCCTTCTTTGTTATGCATTCAAAAATTGACTGCATTAGCCGAGTGCTTCATATTCGGATGATATGAGGATGCAATTTTAGAATTTATTTCGTATTTGCATCTTCCTCGCTGCCTTCAAATACATACACGGGTATTTAATGCATAATAATAGCATATAAGATGTTCGCTGTGGCGATCTAATGTGACAAATTAGAATCACTCTCACTCGTTGCTACGCAAAGAATATTTATACATTGCGTTTCTTTTCAAGAAATAATATTTTCTTTATGTCTTTGAATTTCGAGAGGCAAGTTCGGGTATCTACTAATATAATCGCTAATTGGTATCTTCGGAATCTATTTCAACCTTATCTTTCCCTCTGAGGATTCCTTATCTCCCCGATTCCACGAAACAACTGACATCTTCTTACACGAGTGAAGAGTCTGGTCTCATTATTCTTATCTTCAGACTCAAAATCAAGTTTACAGAGCTGTATTTTTTCTGCACGTAGTTGTGAGAGAACCGATTGGAATTTTACTGTTTCCTCTTGTAGTTGCCAAGTACTTGAAAATGATGGATAACTTAGATCAGAAAACCAGTGGTCCACAAGATCAGCAATCCAAAGACGACCTCATGACAGCAAACGATGATGATTCCATAACCACCAGCACGGACTCTGACACTTCTCCCTGGACTGTGGTAAGAAGCAACGGGAGAAATCAGAAGCCTGATGACAAAACCAACGAGAAAACAAAAAAAGAAGACACAGCAGCGGATGAAGTTGATAGTCGCGTCGAAAACCTTGCAAGATATGAACAGCCTGAAGATCAAACGCCGATTGATAAGCATCCGTGAGTGTTTAGAATTTTTTCGTACACCAAGCATCTGATAATCGTAAACATCGAATTTTTCTTCAGCTCTTTGGACGAACTCTCCGATGGCATTTCCATTATCAGCGAAAGCGAATGCTGTGGACGACTTTCGCCGCATCAAGCTCTGCATCAACATTTAAATGACATAAACTTTAAGTTCGTAGCAGATTCAGAGATTCTGAATCAATTCAATTCGGGTGTATCAACGGCGCCGATAAATTCGCCAATAAATTTAGATTACCTCAGCGATAGAGTACCCTCCGCTTCGGAGCAAAATAGCGAAGAGTTCATACTCAAAAAGAGGCGTAAGAAAAGCCGTCTTACTTCAGACTTATCTGAGAGTCAACCCGTAACAACTGAAACAATCCCCATAAACTCATTCCTTCAGTTGCAGCCGATCGTACGCAGAGGCCTAACTGCTATTTTCTACTGCGGCGTCGTCTTTGCTTTTGTAGGATTCATAGGACGGTTGTGTCTCCCCGGCTGGGGTCCACGCGGCCACCCACTCGAAGAAATTGAGCAGAAGCTGAGTGACGTGGAGCTGCAGAATAACTTGATGCGCGCTGAAATCGATTTACTGACGAAGCAAGTCAACTACTTGTCAAGCCTGAAAGACGACCAGCGGAAGATCGATTACAAGACCTCTGCACTGACAAAAGGACCCCAACAGACACCGCATGAAAAGAGTGCTTACAAAGAATTCAAAAACAAGGAGCAGGAGACCTATAAAGGTAAAAGTGTCATGCGTGTAGACCAACCAACCAAGGGAGAGAAGGTTAATTATAGTCGTGAAAATTTAAAAGGCCTGAAGCAGGGAAATGCCAAATCTCAAGAGAATCAGCACGGACAAAACACTCTTCCCAGAAGCGAAAAGTTATACGGAGAAGCACCAAATACCAACTCCGACCACAAGGTCCGCCCTCCAAAGAGTCAATATCGTCAAAACACTTTCCAGAAAGACGAGTTCCTTAATGATCGTGAAAATAACAGGGTGGAGAAACAGTTACAAAGTTACCAAGATTTCACAAAACATCAACAGAACAATAAACCGTACAAGGAGCGCAGTCCAAATTCAAGAGAATATATTGAAAAGAACCACAAGGACCGTCGTCTTCAATTCAGCCACGAACAACGCTATGAAGACGACGATAACGATGACGACTTTTCCGGCAAACGTTTTCAGAAGCAGCGTTATGCCAAGCAAACGACCGATGATCACTCCAAGGAACGCAACAAGTACAAACGAAACAAGGGCGGAGACAATGGCTATTCAAATAAAAAGTACGTAAGGTTCCATATACAATATATATATATATATATATATATATATATATATATATATATATAGACTTCTCCATTTGCATCCGTATCCCTTGTCTGTCTGTGCGTATATTCATTGTCGTCCGTCTTTCTGTGTAAGCAAAGATTGCGGGACAACCAGTAGAAATTTAGACTGTTCGAACAGAGGCATGGGAACTGAACCATTTGTACTTACGTTCTTCCTTGTCTTTTTTCAGAAGAGGTTCAACCATAGAGGAAGCTAACGGATACTGGCACGAGCAGTACATGCAACACCGTGAGGACGAACGACGCAGAAATGAGCGCAAACACAGTGCGAAAAATTGGTATATCGAGCGAGGCAATAGCCGGGAGCAGATGCGCCACAATTAGTTACATATTTCTGAGGATACAAATAAATTGATACCGTACTTTCGTGAAATCCTGCAATGATAACTCACCTGGCCCAAATTTGCAATATTTTCCAATAATTGTAATCATTTGACGAAATTTAAGTAAGATTATTACTTTACGAGAACTAAAAATTGTGATAGCAATTGTTCCCATTTATTAATGTGGGACAAACGTATATTTTATGTATTTTCTTGTTTAATGTATCCGTATCCCGTACGTATTCAGTATTTTTACATATTTTGTGTGTAATGCAAATATACCTTATATTTTATATTAATTCTCTGTTGTTCTTCTTTTATGCAAAATGCATAACTTTTGCAGTGAAATAATATAAAGTAGATAATTTTGCTTCAAAAATAGAAATCAATTCGTTTCCAGTTGAAGAAATGGAAGACGGGAAAAAGTTCTTTTCTATTTAAATTATTTAATTGTTGCTATTTCATTTACAGTTGACAAAAGTGAACAAATAATGTGGACTGATAAAAATAGCTTACCGTAAGCAACAATTAGCAAGCTTTTCAACTACAAAAATAACTCGTCACTACCTTTCTAAAATAATAAATCAGCGGAGATCTTCCGAAGTTAATAGTTAGCTTTAAAAGCAATTAATAATTTACAAGGTAACCGTGGAATTCGCTAAAGTAAACAAAATTTAAGTAAATTTGCTGGTTGCAATCAAGTCTCTTTCGGAAATGCTTATTCAAAGTTAGCCGGCTTGACCGCCTTCCTCTTTGCGCTCCCTTTTTTATTGGCTTCATGGATACGACGATGATCTATTAACATTGTGCGGAATCTGAAGCTTATTCCGCACTCCTCACACCCGAACAACCGCTCGTGCGTATGCACAATCATGTGGCGCTTCAATTTCTCCGAAGTGTAGAACTTCTTCGAGCACAGCGTGCAGTTGTAGTTCCTTTCGCCGGTATGACGGCGCTTGTGTATGAGCAGGTTGCTGGAGTAGCGGAAGTCGCGTCCGCATGTATCGCAGGTGTACGGCTTTTCACCGGTGTGCGTCAGCATATGCTTCTTGTAGCCGGAGCTCTGCGTTAGTCCTTTGCCGCAGATGTAGCACAGGTACGGCTTATCGGCGCCGGTGTGTATCCGCATGTGTTCACGCAGCGATATCTTTCTGCGGTAGGTTTTGTTGCAAATCTGGCATTTTAGTAGGCTGGGGGAGTTTTGCAAACACAAATGGCCTTCGTAGTCTTGGCGACTCTGAAATACAACTCTGCAAAGGTTGCACTTGACGGGTGTACAATCAGACTGAGGTCGACGACGGCCTTGTTCGGACTCTACCTTGACGATCACCAGTGGAGAGGCTTGACATGATCGATTATAATTATCGGCAGTCTAATAGCAGAAAACTCAGAAATCATGAAAAAACAAGAGGATACTACGTACCTCGTATTGAACCTCTGGATCTCCACTCCTTTTAGTCCCTTTATTCTTGGACGTCTTGACGGCTTTATGGTCGTTTACAGTCGGAGGATCCACCTTGAACTCCTCCTCCTCCTCCTCATCCACCTCATCAACATACTGCACGTCTTCTAGAAAAGTAAATTCTCGGTCGTCATCGTCCTCTAACTCATTCGGTGACTGTGTATCCAATGGATCCATATTGTATTTCAGCTCCTCCACTTCATAGGTCTGATCAGTACACTGCTCCTGTTGCAGATCACAACTCGGCACGACGGGCGCGTGCCAGTTTTTAGCGCTGCCTATCTCGTGTTGGTGTCGGAAAATCTGGTCTGCTTTGATCACAGACCGCTTGAACGCATAAAAATTCATGAGGCTGTCCATACAGCCGCTGCACACATTAGGAGGCATGAAAATTTCGTCTTCTGGAAAATCCAGACCTGTGCAATAGCTCATCACCGCAGCCAGCGTTGTATGTTCACCCATTATAATGCGCGGCGAGTAGATGCTTTTGAAATCCGAACATTCTTGGATGCAGGAGCGACAGACATACTTTTTTCTGCTTGTTTTGCAGCTCATTTTAAGCCTTTCAATACTTTAAAATATTAAAACGCAAATAGACTATCCAACTCATTAGTTAAACTAGATACGTCCGAAAACACTCTTCATTTTTTCCGAGTCACGATAGATAGCAGATGGTATTTCGGTATCAAATTGTTTGGGGCGCCTAAATAGGGTGGCTCAGAAAGAACTAGTGAAAGGTAGTATTCCACTATTTCGCTTGAAAACCCGTGTTTTAATATAGAAACATGCTAAAATTTTTTCCAATGTGTTTTTAACTTAAATGTTATATACTGAGTGACTGCATATAGCATACTTCCGTAAAATTGTAGCCTATAATCGGTGGATCATATAATTTTTTAAACTTTCGTCATATTGTCAATATGAAGCACCCTGTGCCTATGAACTAACATTGTAGGGATGTTAGTTCAGACGGTTTTTCAAAACCTGCAGTCCAGGGAATCAAAGTACCTGAACTAATGCAACCGCGAAATCCAACTAAATCAAAGTGAAATATCCAGATGGATTTTGGTTGTTTATTATATCTTCTAACGCTAGTTTACAACTGATTGTTAAAAGTAAATACATGCTACAGAACTAATTGATTCTCTATATTCTAGTAGTCTTTCACACATAAGGCATTCTTCGCCGAGTTTTCTCTCAAAGACATCTTTGACTTTCTCCTTGACCCAACACCCTTTTCTGGTCTGACCCTGGTTGGATCATGTATATACAGATGGGCATTTAGCGAGCTGCGACGGTTGAAGCGTCTGTTGCACACTTCGCAATTAAAGGGCTTTTCGCCCGTGTGCACCAACGTGTGGCGTCTCAAGTGCACCGAAGTGCTGAAACTCTTCTCACACAGCGGGCAATCGTGGGGTTTCTCGCCGCTATGCTGGCGCCTGTGCGAGATGAGATTACTCGAGTACCGGAAGGCGCGCCCACAAATGTCGCAAGTATGAGGTTTCTCGCCGGTATGGGTTAGCATGTGCTTCTTATACCCAGACTTTTGCGTTAGTCCCTTGCCACAGATGTTGCAGTGAAAGGGCTTTTCGCCGGTGTGCGTCAGCATGTGTGTTCGCAGTGATGGGGCCTGACGGTAGGTTTTGCCGCAGATCTCGCACGTGTTTGGATTGTTGGGATCATGCATGGACATGTGACCTCCATATGCGTTGCGAGTTTTGAATCCCTCGCCGCAGAGGCTGCACAGGAAAGGTGTTGAATCGGAGTGTAGCTGCATGTGATATCGGAAGGAGTTTATATTGCTAAGCTGTTTCCGGCAAACCTAGGAATATATACGTTAATATGAATAACGACAGATAAGCTTCTCCCAAACCTGACACTGCAAGTCCGGATTTGGAGGTTTTGTAGAGCTGCATTGTGTTCGCGGTTTAACCTCTTTTAACCGTTGTGCTGCTGAATGATCTGTCAAGCTCGTGCTCTGCTGTTTTCCTCCTTGGGCTTTCACTACAGTTCTGTGGTATTCCTGCTGCTGCTCCTCCTCCACCTCCCCGAGATCGGAACCCTCGATCGAGACTGCCAACGCACTGTTTGAAGCCTCATGTACTGAGAAAACATACGTCTCTGAACCATAATCCTCATCCTCGACCTTAAAGCTTTCCTCCAGCTCCTCTTCTTGGTATATTACTTCATGATCCCCATCGTCTAAAATCTCTTGCTCCTCCACTGCTTCTGCGCTAATCTCGCAGTTCTCCTCGACGTTCTCCATGTGCATCCGTATATGTTGGGACT
The DNA here is from genome assembly GCA_922984085.1 of Sicus ferrugineus. NCBI lineage: Eukaryota > Metazoa > Arthropoda > Insecta > Diptera > Conopidae > Sicus > Sicus ferrugineus. The sequence continues at coordinate 28,293,061 of OV277351.1, forward strand.
CAAGCCTACCTTCATCAACCACAGTCAAGGTCACAAAATGCTGCGGTTCCTGTCCTTGCTCATGTGCTGATGAATCGTGAAGCTCTTCACATTCGCGATGACCGTCCTGCTCGCTGTGCAATTTCCTGAGCGTCTCGTTGGCCTTAAAGACCGTCTGCTTGAAGACATAGAGTTTGGCCAAATTCACAATACAAATATTGCACATGTTAGACGGCATGAAGTCCTCTTCTTCCGGAAAATCCAGGTTGGTACAGTACCTCAGCATAGCAGCAAGAGTCGTCAGCTCCCCCATAACGACGCCTTGCCGGAAGATGTTCTTATATTCTATGCACTCGCTAACGCACGATCGACATATCACGACTTCACCTTCGGAAGTCATTTCGAATCTTGAATATTCGCGGTTGTTCTTTTAACTAAAACTGTTTTACTTTTATAAACAAAAGAAACCTGCACCTTGAACAACGCTGACCACCGGGCGAGAGTACTAAGCCGACAATTAATTCCCATAAAGGAGTACGGCGAAGAGGTAGGCCATCTTAGTTTCGCTACACATGCACATGTATTTTCAGCAATTACTTAGAAAAAACAGTTATAACAATAGAATATAAATTGGAGCAATCTTTGACGTTAAAGCTATGCTTTAATTTGACATTAAATGCAATCGGAACGTGATGTGACGTACGCACACACATTTATGTTTCTTTACAAAACTTTTGATTGAAGAGAACAAGAAAAGCAATAATTATTTTGTAGTCAATGTTACAAAATTACGAATATAATTGTAAACTAACTATTTACTATCTTTTATTTACTATCTGCCACATTACTATCTTTGAAATATTCTCCTAAATTTCAGTAATATTTATTTTCTGTTTATATGAAAGCCTCGCGATTCTGACTTGCTGCATGCCGACAGTCACTAACTGAACGCTTGAATCAGAGCTTCTCGTTCTTTTTCCAGCATATTTTCCAAAAAAGCAATTAAATAGAGAACAGTATTAAAAACACCTTGCTGTACGTTCGTTTTTAAACACTTTACATACTCATAAATTTCAACGAAATTTTTAAAGCCACCTGAATTATTATTGATAGTAATCGTTGAATGAGATATTTTTCCTACATGATTGGTAATTGTGTATGAAGCTTCAAAGTTTTGTTACATTTTTCTCGTTATTTTCGGTTTTTTTATATAATAAGCTGACTCGTTTTAAAGCTACAGTTTCTTCTAAACACTCTTAAAAATATCTGTAAAAATTCTCATCAATATTAGCTTAAACACAATCAAAGCGGCAGATGCAATTGCAACTATTTCCGAGCAAATTATATGGGCTCTTATGGGAAACGAGAAAAATAATATTTTTCCTTCGCCGCTACCTTTCGCCGCTTAGTTTGGCCGCTTGCAGTCGGTTTAGTTATAATTTTAAAGGAGGCAGAAACCTTGTACATTATTTCTGACGCGTCCATTACGTATTCTTTATACATTTTTTCAAAATTTTTACTTTACTTTATTACTACACCTTTTAACAATTATTTTTTGTTTACAATTTTTTGACAATTCAATTTTCGGCGGCTAGTGAATGCAGCTATCATTTGGTTTAAAAGAGAGTTTGACAGCTCTCATCACTTCCAGTTGCATCTGGCCGCGATGATTGTGTTTAAGCTATATACTAAAGCATTTGCAGTTGGCTTAATTCATTCACGTTCATACAATAAAGCTACACATAAGAAGCAATTAAAATTTTCATTTAATTCAACACTTCATCACTGAAAAGTATAACTGAAAAATTCCAAACAATTTATACTGCAGAAGAATAATTTAAAACTATCACATATTCAACGATAAGCCAAATTATGGAATTAGAATTATTTACAGAAATGAGCGGTATTAACATGTAATAATAAAATCTAATTCTTTACTCACAGTCACATTTTACACATAATTAATCGTGATTAGCTTTCTATTAAAAGTATTTTCATTTATAAATTTTATCAATTTATAATTTAATAACAATTGTTAGTTTATTGAATTTTGGGACTTTATTAAAAATGGACTGTATCATGAAAACTTTCCATTGTCTAAACTCGAATCACAAAGTGGAAGCGTACTGGATAACATGCTTTAATGCTTCTTCGGCTGAAATGTGACGTCGGTACTAATTCCTAAGAAAAACAACAACAACAACGAATTTGGATTTGCTCAGCTTAATTTACTATAGAGACAGTACTTGCAATTTTAGTTTCTTGTTGTGAAATGATTTAATGTTCTGAGAAGTCTCATAAGAAAGACCTGCAATGGCACAGAGAGGAATTTACAATTTGGTACAGAGGCTTGGCACGGCCGGTGCAAAAACGCTGTGGATCAGTAGTGTTGCCGGCGCTCGGCATGGTCGCACGTTGAGTAACCACCAAATGCGGAGCCATGCGGCAGCAGTGTGGAGTGCCAATGGTACAATAAACACCTGCAGAACTCCGGTAACAGGGAGACGGTACTACGCTAGTAACAGCGACAGTAAGTAGAAGATGGTTGAAACGAACAAGAAGGCTGCAACTCGCTTCCCTTCCAGAAGAATCCAAAGTCACCGCACCACCGATTCTCTCCAAACTGTTTCCACAGACGGCTACAAATGTGGACGAGGAAACCGAACGGGAACGCCAACGCAAAGAGGACGAAGAAGCTAAAGAGAACGAGAAGGCTTGGAAGCGCATGAAATTCGGGTAAGCAGAGTTGAAGTGTGCTTGCGTAATAGCGTGTTGGCTAGAGCGTCCTGTGTTAATTCGGTATTCACTTACACAGTTTTGCTATCTTCGGTGGATCAACTGCAGCGCTTGTCTTTTGGGCAGTCTACGAATTTGGAAAGCCTGAGGTGGATGCTGATGGTCAAATCATCGAGGACGAGTTCAGCAAGAATCCCCTGGTTCAACAATATTTACAGCGCCTGTGGAAGTCGGTGAATTATTATCAGAAGATGATTCAGGAGCCTTCGCGGGACAAACTGCTACCCGATCCATTGCAACCACCCTACATTCAGCCACCTTACACTTTAGTTCTGGAGATGAAGGACGTTTTGGTGCATCCAGACTGGACGTATCAGACCGGTTGGCGTTTCAAAAAGCGCCCTGGAGTCGACGCCTTCCTGCAAGAGTGCGCCAAGCATTACGAAGTCGTTGTCTTCACCGCGGAACAGGGCATGACCGTGTTTCCCATTCTGGACGCCCTCGATCCCAACGGTTACATCATGTACCGATTGGTGCGAGATGCTACTCATTTTGTGGATGGACATCACGTCAAGAACTTGGATAACTTGAATCGGGATCTTAAAAAGGTGAAAAGCGACAAGCTTGTGTTGTAAAAACCTGCAACTGATTTGGACGATTGCATTCTCATGTCTACCAAAAAACACGACTAGTCTGCTATTCATTTTAGTCAAACTTCATTTTGCTATCTGTGAGCTTTTAGTTTAGATTTGACTTTACATTTGCATTTTTCTACACCGAATTCGGGAAAACATTCAACACGTTCCGATTTTTTAACAGGTAATCGTCATAGACTGGGACAGCAACTCAACAAAGTTACACCCTGACAACACGTTCAGCGTTGCCAGATGGACAGGAAATGATGACGATACGACGTTATTCGATTTGATTTCCTTCCTGAAAAGTATGCTCTAGAAATGAATTACTGTAGATTTGCGTATATTTTTTACGACTTCCTAATTTACAGCGCTCGCTACCGCTAGTGTGGATGATGTGCGTGAGGTGCTCGCCTATTATCGCCAGTTTGATGATCCCCTGCAGCAGTTCAGAGAAAATCAGCGGAGACTTGTAGAGCAAATGCAGCAGAAGGAACGCGAGGAGCAAATGAGATCCAAGCCCATTATAAAAAGGTGGACGCCAAGTTTTATGGGTCGTTAGAAGTAGCACTGATCGACACTGGAATTCAGTGATCGGTACTCGAAAGCAGTAACCAGCTTTTAAAAGCAGTAGTTTTGTACTTTCACTGTTACGTTTGCCTACATAAAAGTTGAAAAAGTTCGTTGCTTTGGCAAGATGTGTATATGTCACTACTATTGGAAGTTTGATTATATCCTAATTTAATACTGTCGTTTTATCAGAGAAAATTGCTTTTCAATGCATTCAATATAAGAGGAACATTTATTATATTTTGGTTATGAAGTAGTCTTATATTCAGAACGAATCACGATATCGTAGCATTCTACAGTTTTTACAACCAGTAACTTTTAACTCATACTTAAGCTTACCAAAAAATAAAACAACTAAAACAGTAATTTAAAGAATTTTCATTATTCTTCGAAAGACTTTGACTTGTTTTGCTCCCGTTTTTAGAGATTTAAAATTTTTACCAACGACACTTACTTTATTTATATAATTTTTGTCGTTCAGAATTTGTTTCGAAACTTGTAATGAACAGCGGCTTGAAAACAAGGGTGACGATGATCTCCAATAATTGTTATATAATATAAAGAGTTATAATATATAAAGAGAAATAATTGACTCTTTGAACTTTCGCACCTTCTTTGATTCCGCATCGGTTGAGGACATCCGACATTCACAGGAATTCAGACAATATTCCGAAACGCCCTTCGTACTTATTCACCCGAGCGAATAAAATCTAATGGTTTTCTTGTTTGTATATCTATATATATATCATTTATTTTCATACGATTTGTATTTCTGGATTTACATTGAATTTAAATACAATAAATTTATTTCTTCTATGTAGATATAATAATAAGAATCTTAGCTAGATGTTTTTAAGTTTAATTACGTTGTAGTCATTAAATATAAAATTTGTTTAGACGGCGCTTGTCTCTTCTGTGCGATCTTTAACTCGACGCATTGCTTGCTTTAGGACATTGAAAAGTATTTCTGCCATGGATCGATTAGACTTTTCATTCCACTCCGATTTTTGTCCGCTTCGGTTTCTCAAAGAGACTGCAGATAATTTCTTGCCGTTTTTCTACTTCCTTTAAATATAGTTTTTTTAGTTATATCTTAGTTATATAAAAATGTACAATTGTTTGTGAAATTAAACAACTCATATTTTAGCATCAATATAGAAAGTGATTATAATACGTAATAAATTCTCTCCACATCAATGCGAATGAATAAAGATAACAATGAAATTTGTAGTGTCAATTAGTGTTCGGCTTACAAATATACAAAAGTTGTTATTTGATACAATTTTGTGGTTCAATGTGTGCACAGCTTCAGCACAGAACGTTCGGTTACCACTGGTGTGCTGGTGCACTTCCGATCCATATTTTATTCTTTTCTTTGCTTTTTACGTTTCAACAAGTTAACATTCCGGCCGGAGGACGGTTGCGGTAGTGGTCTGGCTCCAGTTTTACGCATTGTACTTTAGCCACGTTCACTTCGTTTCGTTGTACTGTACAGCATCACTGAAAATGTTCCTTGTGGGAAACACCTTCATTTAGTATACAAACACGTTTCAAAATTTAAAGCATATTCGAGTTCAGCGTCCGGTTGGTGGCACCTGACTAAATGATCTCCGAACAGACCAACGAGAGTACATCGCATTCAGATCCCTTAATGTGGAGGGAGGCGAGTGACATTACTAAGTTGCTTCTGTAGGTCGTCCTTTCCTGCGCTTCGCCGAGTTGCGCTCACTGATGACGTGTTACAGGAGTTAACGATAAATTTGGGAACCTCATAAAAACCGTCAATAAAATTTGCTCATTCCGAAAATTAAATAACAAGGTCAACTAAGTAATTTTATGGATTGTAGGTTTCAGTTAGTAGGTCTCGGTTACCAGCCAGTGCATTTCTGTGCGTCGTCATGTTTACTCGGAGTCCTCCTCCTTGTTTTCGAAGCCCGACAAATCGGCGGACTTCAGCAAGCCGCGCGATATTGCATATTCTATCAAAGCCAGGTGACAGAAGACGTACTGGTCGGGCATCTGTATCGAGTAGGCACGCTGCGAGCGTATTTTCTCCACGGTGCCGCGGATGTCTACGGTGCCGACATCTTCCAGGCGCGATATACAGATGTCTAAAGTTATGAAAGTACCTGCGAATATCGAGCAAATTACTTCTACATTACATGTGAAACACTGAGCGTCGGAACCCACCAGTTCGCCCTATCCCAGCACTGCAGTGCACCACTATAGGCGGTCCGCGTGCGTGTCCTGCCCATGTGTCTCCCAAAGCTCTCACCATCTGAGCTTGCTTATCACGTACTTTCTGTAGGAAGTCAATCATAGCTATGGCCGAGCTCGGCACGCCGTAGTCTGGCCAACTGGTAAACTGATAATGGGACACATTTCTGGTTTCCTCAGTCTGAGCAGCGAGATATGAGAGCGCAATTAGTCTGGGCTGAGTATTTGGGGATTTCGGTTCGTGGTTACCTTCAAATTTCTTAGCTCCAACGAAGCCACTGTGTAGCTCTCATTAGACTCAATACTAACAGTTCGCACATGGAAATTCCCGAACTCCAAGGAACCGCCTTCATTGGGCTCCCAATACTGGCCGCACTTTACACGCCCACGTTCCATGACGCGTGTTGTCATCACAATAACCAAACAGTGTTGCTCCCAGATCATGCGCCAGAAATCGTGGGATGTCTTTGGTAAGGGCCCTGGGGAGAGAAAGGGAACGAAATATAAATGCTTTGGTTGACTTCAAAGGAAAGGTTAGTATTAAAACCCCGCAATAACGCTTATTTTGGATCTACGGACCTATTTCTCTTTTTCTTAATAAATATCCCTATCCTAGGAATGCAATACAAGCAGATAATATAATTATGCGAAAAGAGCATTTGTATGACTTCAGTGTGAACAAAATCAATAAATACGCGTATATTTTTTTAGCAAGGACGTTTGTTGGCTTTAGCTGGGGGAGAAGAACGTCCCTTATTTTTAACTTGGACTTAACTACAATAACTCTGGCACACTCTGTGTGTGTGTGTGTGTAAGGAATAATAGCGCCCACATTACAGCTATTAATGCTGATGCTCCCTTTTGCGTCCTTGACACAAAGTCCGAACCTACGCAAATAACTAACTGGATGACATCAAAAGCAACATCCGCGTGAAGGAGTGCGAGTGCAGAGAGTGTTGTTCGAGCGAATTGGGGTCAGACATTCATGGAAATCTAGAGCATGCAGTAAGCAGAAATTACCTTGAGTGGAGATATAAGCATTCTTCTGTTTATAACCATCAACGAAATTGGCATTTATATAATCGGAGTGCTCGTCGTCGTCCTCTTTGGACAGCACGACGCGACTGTGATCGTAGCACAGGACGTCTGTGTAGCGATTTTTTGCCGAATTGTTGCGCATCCTGAAATTAAGAATGGAATCTAAGTTATTGCGTATGAAATCGTATCGCCGGGAGAAGATATTTCGAAATTATGAAATGTACATGAACAATATGGGGAAAATGTTCCTTTCGACGCTAACCTCGCATGCACAAACGTTCCCTCGGGCGCTCTGTTCCGGATCTCGCCATATTCATTGACCAGGCCACTGCGTCCGCGCTCCTTCACCATCTGAACAATCTGTTCGATTGTTTTCGGGTCTCCTTCTGCCCCGGCCAGACTGTCGTCATCACTAAAACCCGACGAAGCACTACTTGGCGGGTTCTCCGACCAGAACTCGCTTAACGCTGTGGACCCTCCGTTCAGGACTACGGCCTCTCCGTTCGCGGTAACTCTGGATAGGTGGCTGTCGTTCGTTAGTTTGCTCGCTGTTTCGTGAATCGCTGCTTTTAGTCCTGCGGTTGCAACGCCGTTGATTGTTATGTTCTCGTTGGGCTCGCCGTTTGTTGTTGGTATTGCTGTTGCTGTTGTTGCTGTTGCTGTTGTCACCGCCGCCGGGCTCGCTGTGCTTGTGATGTGATTGTTGATGGTGATGGCGCTGCTGCTGTTATTAAGTGCCGGTTGCCCTACGTTGGCCAGTAGTTCGTCTTCACTATTCGTCATCGATTTGCGGCACTGGAGCAACCATGTGGCGTGATCGGTTACCAGAGAGCCACCCAAGTGCACGGGCAGAGCTTTGCGTGGAACATGCAAGCTCAGTGTGGGCACGGATACCGTAAAGACGCGTTCTCGCAGCTTTTCACGCACGAAGAGGCGCAGAATTTTGAAGGGAGCTTTGAACCAAAGCGGGGCCGTCACAATTAGCACTTTTTTTAGTCGAGCCGGATAGCCGCCCTGGAAGAGAGGGAGGAAAGAAGATGAGACGATAAACGATTTGATGATTTCAGTTATAGATTGACTTCTTAAATTATTTATTTCAAATTAAAGAATTTCATTTAAATTTATGCTTTTCCGATACATAACCTCACTTTATGTTATGAGAGCAGTATTAATTTGAATTCCTTCAGCGTAATTAAATCGAATTCACGTTGTTTAAATGCGAGCGAGGTTTTGCTGAAATACTGACAACTAAAGTTTCCACGAAATAGTTGCTTTTGCCTGTTTCTGTTTGAAAGCCATCAACTTCAGAGATCGAATTCTCAGAAGTGAATTAAATACTAACTGGATGTTGGTTCTAACGCTCAGCAACGCTCGAGTGTTTCGACAAAATTTATAAGCTACATCTGCTGCGTTATTTGGTTTCCCAGCAAGCTCAAATAAAACGACGAAACCGTTGAAGCGAACACATGACGTGCGGAAAGTTTGTCCGTGTACCGATTCTAATTTATAAATTCTTTTATTTAAAAGCAGATTTTATCTGAAGATAATCTTAGTACCGCAAAACAGCTGTTTTAGCTGGAATTCTGAAGTTTTGCCCGCCCTGTAGTTACGATTCTAAGTTTTAAATTCTTTTATTTATAAATAGACTTTATCTGAAGAAAATATGAATATTGCAAAACAGCTGCTTTAGTTATAAAGTAGCTGTTTGGCTAAAAAATAGCAGAAGTAATCATAGAACTACAGAATTATATTCACATATTTTTCCTGGAAACTATTAAACACCTTTTAGCAAGTATTTTCTTAATAAGATAAAAGGATCTGAGAGAAAATGCCAGTGATGTAGACAATTTCATGCTGTATTTTGCCTCTACTATAAAGTCAATCAATAAAATTAGGCTTCGCTTAGTTAGGGAAAACCTAGAATGGCCCTGAAAACGCCGAAACGAAGTAAGCTAATTCGCTTTGCTATTTTATATGAGAATCCCACATTATTGCTGGAGGTGTTGCGTTAAGGAAGGCTTTCATATGAAAAAACAGCTCAACCGCAAGATTTTCTGGGTTAATCCGAGGATCAATAAAGTAGGTGTAAACATATCACGCGATCTGATATCAGAGAGAACAGATATCGGGAAAATATAAAGCGATATAAGTTACAGAAAATTTACTTCGGTATAACTTCATGGCGGTAGTTTTCAGGTGAACTTCTCAGGAAAACAATGTAACTGAAAATGAGCTAAACTTTCGCTTTACGTATTATTAGAAATCGAGGAAACGAAGTGGAGAATTGTTGCTATTCTTAAATAAGACGAGAATTTTTGTTATCTTTCTGATCTCTATGAATCCGGTGTTCTAACGATGTTAAAATAAAATCAACATCTTTGTATGGAATTCTGGCCATTTGTAGAGAGAAGCAACAAACTGTGCTAGTAGAAATCTGTAACGTTTGTAGTCGTACATCTGTATGTGCGTATGTACGATAGATATATATCTGTTCATGTATTGGATTGGATATACATACGATCCAAGGAGACATACATGCGTATGTAACGTCAGATTACGAGGTACAAAAGCATTCCGCCACCTTGTTGAAGAATAACGACCATTTCAACGTTCTACAGCCAAACTGGGCGATACAAGTGTCGGCGGCAGCTACGGTGAGGCAGCGGAGGATGGATAATGGACGGACAAGCAGGCAGCAGGCAAAATGACGAAAACAGATAGAATTATGAACGAAGTGTAAAAAATTTGCGGGCGAAATTTTTAGCACTCGCACGCACCTCCGGCGATTTATTTCATTATGCATGCCCGCCATCAACATCCACCCACCGCCGAAATGGGTGGGTGGGCTGGTAGTCGGCAAACGCAAGGTGTGAAGACGAGCGACCGCCCAGTTGGAAAGACTAGTTAGTTATGACGATTCAGTCCATGTCAGTTCATTCAAGTTGCTTTTATCAAGTTGATTGAGCGAATTTCGAATCTTTTGCATTCTAACACATCTAGAATTAATTGAAGCATTACAATAGTTTGCCACGTTGACTTGAATTTCTTCATCTTCTTCTAGAGTTATCCTCTGAGTAGCTACTGAATTTTGATTTTAAAAGAAGTTTAGTTTTTATTGACAAAAATTTAACTTTTGAAACAGCTTTTCTGGTAATCTAGTCTACTGAGAATTGCGAGGGAGTAAAATGTTCAGCGAACAAACGTTCAAATTGAAGGGGACCATTTTGCCCTTCGAATATTTCTTTATCGGAGGCTGAATATACGTTAAATTCTCAAACTTGCGCCATCCTGAGCTTCGGCAATTCAAAGGGAAGAGTCAAGTCAAACGTCGACAGTAACACTTCACTGCAAGTGTTAAAATTCTGGTAGAAAAACTCGTAATTTCAAGAGTGTAAAAACAAAGACGACATTACAGGGAAAACGAGACGACTGACGATTTTGAGGAAGGCAGGCAGGCAGGCAGCAGCTGCTGACTTCTTTCCTGCTGGGAAGCAGCGACTTGTGAAAACGCACACAAAGTAAAATGACGAAGTAAACAGCAGAAATATTAATGAATTTCGAAGATATGGTAAAACAAGCCATAGCCACTTCTTGCCATTGAAATTGTGGCTAAAACGGGGTACCATTTATGGATTATACGTCTGTATGTGCAACATAGTAATGGAAATCAGATGGTCAAGCACATAATGTAAATAAACATTCCCGTGTGGGTGGCTATGTAGGCAAAACATACAGTTTGTGAATAGAAAGCCAGCCGAAACTCCGATGCCACTCACATAGTTGGCGTATACATACAGAATAAATATCATCGCTGCGACCAGGTGGATCGCTCACTGACCCAAGAGCTTCAGCGAGGCGGCCCACCATTTCACGCAAGCGGATGCTACAGCTTTGACATGAAGCGCTATTTGTGGATTTGTATGAAACAGAGATTCAAAAAATCGATTAACACAGCCACGCAAGCGAGAACTAAGGTAGAATGTGTTATTAATATCTTGAAGACGCCGTCATTACATAACGCACAATGTGGTCTACATGCAAATGCAAAACTACCTGCTATTATTCTGCTCGCAGCTCAAGAGTCCGTGCCATGAACGCCGAGTTGTGTTTGCTAATATAATTGACTCGCGAATGGTTTCTGTTTCACTTGTAATTGCAGCGAATGGATTGACAGAATTTTCGGTTAAGCACTCGATTTTCGCAATGACTTCCAGACTGCTGCCTGAGGCAACCGTTTGCAATGGTAGCTATTGAAGAGAACTATTTTCGCAAATTCAAAAGCGATTTCGAAATAAAATCCATATAAAAAATTCTCAGCTTCTTAGGACTAAAATACACTGACTGATTTTTCGCACTGTTTGCCACAATTATAAAGCGCGTAATTACTGCTACAGCTTGGAAAAAATATTAAATTCGAAAAATATAAAAATTCCTTAACAAATTGTAATTTTCACTACAGTTTTTCTCTAAATATGTGCGTCACTTTTTTCAAACGACCCGCTTGCTATACAATTTTCGAAAGCAAAGCACTTGTGAATCTCGGTGTTGTTTGTAATAATTTCCCACTTTACTTATTTTATTTTGCTTCGGCGAGCACCCGTCGCAGCAACTTGCAGCAGCTTTCCGACCTCACGTCCGACAACACATGAGAATGAAACACAAGTGGCAACTGCGAGGGTTGAAAGTGCCGTCCATACGTTTCGGGGTGGTTTTCGAAATTCGAAGAACATTCATTCATGGAACGATTTCCGTGTGTATGTGGAAGAGAAACTTTCGTTTCCCGAAAAGAATTCCAAAAATCACTGGGGGGAATGGAATGGACTTGGAATTTCCGAATTAGACAATTGAAGTCTGTATGAGGAAATTACAATAAATATCGCTAATTTTTTTGGATACCAGGCATGCAGCAATTTCCGATGATATCAGTTATTTCCTAAATGCAAAATATTCATGAGAAGTTGCTGCATTTCCAATTTGCAAATCAACTTAGTTTGGAATCAACTTAGCTTAATTCGAAGCTATCATTTCGGAGCTGCTTCAAGTCCCGCTTTTCCCCCACAAAGTTTAAACTCACACTGAAGTTGTAACCGACGTTGCATGTGTACATAACACTTCTAAATATGGTCTGAAAAACAGTTCCAAATGCCAGTTAGCGTTCTTAGTTTACTTGAAACTTGTTTTTCTTTCTAATGACTGAAATTTAGTAATGGTGTTTCCACAAAATTTTGCTAACAAAACAGCTGTTTTCACACAATAGACGCCGATAATTTAGCCGTTAAATCAACAACTGCACTATTGCATTGCATCAGAAGCAGACTGGAGCATTTATAGCTTCGTAGACTTTCAGCAGGAATCAACGCGATTACAAACTGCAGAATGTGAAACAGCTGTTGAGATTTACACACGTTTACACGTAACACGACACAGCTTACTCATGATTTAGCTTTAGTACAGAACTCCCTCACTCTTTTTGAATCTATTATAGAACTTGGTTCGATGACGTGAGATGTGGCGACAAATCCGCTCTCCGCTGAACGTGCGGATCCACCAGAGCTGCGTGTCTCCTCACCGATTATGGCGAAATTAGATTTGAGCTAGAATCAACCGTCCTTGCGCGAAATTCAATTCTATAATCAGCATCAAGCGCAATTGTTTGAGTCGAAATAGCGCGGCTGATTTTCGCAAAACAATGCGACTAAAGATGCAGCACAATACAAATTTCAGTGACACTTGAAATCGTTCTAACACAACTGATGCTCGCCACAAAGCGAAAGTAGTTTACGGTAAGAAGCTATTGAAAAAAATTAAAATATTATGTAAAACTAGCAAATACCACCTGCAATCGGATTCGAAATTTCTTTTAGAATGCAGAACGTACGACTCACTTGAACTCACGAACTGACTGACTGACTGACTGAATAAGTTAATGAATTAAGTAGCCGCGAGCTGAAAGTAAGAATACGTACGACTCACTAGAACTCACGAACTGACTGACTGACTGAATAAGTTAATGAATTAAGAAGTAGTCGCGAGCTGAAAGTAAGAATACGAAAACGAAAATCCGATTTAAATGCGCGACACCGATCGACGTAAATGCGAGAGAGAGGAAATGAGCACTTCTCTCGTTTGTTCATTAAGCAGATACGTCTATCCACGTGAAAAGTACAGCGGATACACTGCGGGAAGAAGCAGAGCGTAAATAATAAGATCAGGAGAAAAGTTGTACAAAATAAGACAGAATAAAAACATCGAATGAACACGAGCTACGAGCCGTGCTGAACAAAAACGAGAGCGAAAACACGCTGCAGGGATATTTAAATATTTCGAATGCAATCAAACGACAATAGCAACAATTCCAATAGAACTGTCACAATAGAATAGCCACCACAGCGACGCAACAACATACGAACGGATAGTTTTCGAACGTGACAACGTAATAAAACATCATGCAACTTCGATTTCGATTCGAATTTGCGGAAGTCGATGAGATGTCGCACTGAAAGCGTCTTCCTTCGATTAGGAAGGAACATGAACTAACGGGAATTCACTATCAAACTCTCATAGGCCTAATATTTCCGTTGTAAAATAAACCAAGTTTGGGCAAACTAAGAAAAGCAACTCAACCGTCATTTAAATCAAAGTTACTGGACTTCGAAGAGTTTGAAGTTGCTGTAATGCATTATATGTTGGCTTCTATGTTATATATATGATATTAGAGTCAGTAGTAATTTCTGTATATCTGCATCTTTTCAAATATCTTATGCCTTTTAGAGAACACTAGGAAAGATCCTTCCACTCTTTCAACTTCCTTCCTTTCAATATTCTATCGCAATACGTACTCGTGCAAGGGCGAGATCAGTATACTCTTTTTAGTTTAGTTTAATAAATAAGTTACTCCGAATTTGGCCTCAACAACTTAGCTCCTTCGAACGTAGTAGGATTATAAATTGCAGTGAAAGACGAAGCCATTACCCGGGGTGTTACTATGGAGCGCTAATTAGACTTAAGCCGCTATTTGTATATAGTTTTCAATATATTATAACTACAGTTGGTATAAAACGCAATTGAGAGCAACAATGAATTTGAATAAAAGCTTGTAACTTATGCGCTAATAAAATATAATTTTGCGATGGCTCAGGCTTTGAGTGAAGCATTAAGATGCGCGATTTCTAAGAAGGATGGTGAAAAGCGTCTTACGTACTTCACTCTACCTGCCTAAATATTTATCTCTTCAAATTTTCATTGCTTTAGACTAAAACTTGAAGAGAATAGTATCTGTTCTTAATAGAGAAGATAATGTATCCGAGAAATTTCGGATATACATTAGCTTCTCATTAGCACAATCTTATTAAGATTCCGTAGTATAAAAACTGATTTTGCTGTATTCAGAAAAATGTTATCAGATTTTAATGGCTTAATTTGTATGTTGTATGAATATATCAGGTTTGGACGCATTATTTGAAATCGAAACCTTTACAACACAGAAAGGCTACTCATTTGACGTAAATATCGAACGAAGTGATAATGGTTTTACTTTTCGATTTTGTTTCAATAATCTGCCAAGAACATTTAATTTTTCTCTCTTTCTAAGTGGACTGACCTTAAGTAATGTCAAGATTTTCTGTGACAAATCATAGTCGAAATTGGAGTACTTCGAACCACTCATGTCGTAGATGAAAACAAGACCGGCCTTCTGTGTCTCCGTATCTTGCAGGGCGCAGTCCAGCTGGTAGACGATACCTTGCAGTGTGGTTGTGTGTGTCACGCTCAGAGGACTGTGTTTGCTGGCGGTGAAGAGAGCGATGGCAGCACCACTGGAATCTCTTGCAGGCTGTAATAGAATCACGAGATTCGAATGAAAACCGATGAAATCTGTAATAGTCTGCGGCAACGAATTACCAATATCGTAAATTTTCCCGTCTGCAATTCCGAAGATAAAGGTTCCACGTCCGGCTCGATGTTGTAGAGACCTTCCTTGAGTCGGATTTCCTCATGCTGCTCATACAGTGAAACTGCGCGAGGAACATCGAATTTTCGAGCATACAGAAATTTCACTGCTGTAGTTTGGGAGATATTCCGTCGCAGATGACACGAGGAGCCGATGTTGTTACAGAGATCAATAAATTGCTTCACAGCCTGAAAAAGTGAAGAGCAGAAAGCCGTGATTTAATGTTAGGTGATTATGAAGAGGAAAAATTTAGTAAATTGTTTTCATTGCAGAAAGACTAGAAAGAAAACTGTTTTCGCCTCCGGTCTCCATCTTCAGCCGTCAAGCGAATTAATTGCGGTTGATGGTGTTGATATTGCACTCCAATTTATAGCAACAAATGTAATTTAATAGTCATTTGATGAATCAATTACAACTTGTTGCCTGTGACCTCTACGCAGCCGTTCACACTCAGTGAAACATAAGCACTCGCCAGAGATCAAATCAACTCAATCAGATTTAATTCAATCAAGCTTCGTTTCGCACTCAGCAGCATTTGTAGGATAATAAAAAGTAATTGCGAGTCTCGTAATACTTTCCTATAAAGTGGAAATGCTCACGAGCTCAGTTTCGCTGCAGTTGAACGTTTTTGAAAAGAAAAGTAAAACCTCTCTAAAGGGAAAGTTTTTGCTGCAATTCAACAGATAACAGAAGTGAATTCAACAGATAACAGGGTGAAGGGAGTGGATGAAGTGAGAGATACTTCAGTATTTTCAAGGATTTGAGTAAAATTATACCACAGCGAAGATATAGAGCTGATATGTCAAGATAGAAGATGTAAAACTGATTGCTATCCCAATTAGGTACTTCAAATACCATCAGATACGCGGAAATATTGCGGTTCTCCATCTTATTGAAATTATGATTGTTAGGAGCAAAATCAAAATTTGTGTTCCATTTATTCGCATGTGCAAATGCGAAAACAATGTAATGAATTATCCTACAATAAATCCGTACCACTCACGATGTCCGAAATGTGGAGAAACTTTTTTTATTTTGTGTTTCTTGTGCAAATAAATGCAACATTTAGCTGGCAAAACCCTGACTTGATTCGAATGCATGCAGTTTTTGCGCTCGAACAACGGAAACAACATAAGAAAAGAAACCATTGCAATGACAATGTGGGCTGATTGATCAAAAGTAAGGAGAAATTACGCGAGGGGCTTCTGCTTCTCGTTCCTACTTCTGCGGTTCTGTTATTCAGCTGTTCAGCGATTTCGTAAGCACTTTGCAAACGTTACTTAAATCGAAACAGCGCTGCACACTCACCAGAGCAACCTGCTCTCTGTTCGAATCGAGCAATTGCAGCATTTTTACTTTTGAGCCAACTTAGAGCAAGCGTTACAGTCAGAATAAAATTGTGATCAAGTGATTTCTTCAGCTCGATGTCGTTGGTTTTATATCAGTTTCTGATTCCGATTTTCTCTTCTTCCACGAGGAGTCATTAGCTAACGATGGACCATTTTTACTAGGTATGTCGAAGTACTTAATCACCCGTACACCGAGTTTGCTTATCAACTCAAAACCCAAGAGTTGACGTCTTGGAGTTCGTCTCACTACTAAAAATAGCCACCAACCATGACTGCCCGATTCAGCTCACACTGAGCCAAGTCGAGCGCTGGCCAGACGAACGGACCGACACACCACTCGGACAGACAGCTGATGGGCAGACACACCGATTCTCGGAAGGTAATCGCAGCTCCGCGTCGCGTTTCGCCTGTGCAACCGTGACTTACATGCCATCGCTTTGAGTCACTGGGCGATTTCAACGTTCTTCTGTCGGTCTTCTGGGCAGCAGAAGGCCCTGCTGAACGCTGCGAGTTGTTATCAGTGACTTCGATGGGTGTTGATGTAGGTAAGTTAGCAATTTTAACCCATTGCAATGTGTAGTCCAGAAGCGCGCGGCGACAACCGCCATCGAATTTCAGCGGAAGAAACGCGTTATTAAAATTTAAAATGAATTCGTGCGTCACAAATATTTCACTTTTATGTTTCTGTTTTCCCTGAAGAAATAAAGACCCAACAAAAGCAAACATACCTCGACTTTACGCTAAAAATTAAAGTCGAAATCTACATTTCAGCCTGCCTCTGTTTGCAAACGAGTGTATGAAGTCGTAAACAATAAAAACACGGAATGTAGCGTAAACATCGCATTATTGTTTGGATATCAATAAATTTTCAGATATTTCGGAGAAGCGGGCCTTCAAAATGCACTTGCAGATACTTTAAGAAATTAAGATTTTAATTATGGAATTAATTTACGACTGCGAAATATAGTTTCTGGGTGGGATCGTTCGTATATAAATTCAATTTTAGGTCGTAAAACCGAATCAAAATTTAGTTTATGGATTCTAAAAAGCCAGAAAGTTCTGGTTGGATGATATCCGAAAATCATTTTAATGTAGCGTGAAGTGAAGTCTACAAACTTTTCAACTGCACACAAATCGTGTACGGATGATGAAGTGGGCCAGACCGTTTAATTGCGTTGTTTGAAATTACCTCAAATTGCGAAATCGTATTGATGATATCACTGAAATTGTTCAAGAGAGATAAGTTTGGCTTTTACATAAATCGTCCATCATTTCTCCATCTGGGCAGCATTGCACATCCCACAAATTACAACTCGGCAGGCATCTGCTGACATAGGGCGGTCAAATTTGAAGTTCTCAGAGTTCATGGTTTGGGGGATTTCGGTTATTGGACAAGTTTCGCGGGGAGATTTAGGGGACTGCTTCGGAAAAGGTTTGCAAAACCCTATTCCGGTAAGGGTTCAAGTATTCGACGTCGGTAAAATCGTTGGCATTGAAATACTATTGAACCAACTTTGTTTTGCATCAAGACCATCATTCATCATTTGGTGACGACTGAAAAGTGGGATTAAAAGCGAAGCGAATTGACAATTCAATGATATTCAAACGCGCCATACGAAGCAAAGGTATTCTTCATCCTTTCAAACGATTCCGCTTGACGGATGGAATGCAATAGTGGCCTGAATGTTGACTTTTATTTTCTTTGCATCTACAATACAGTATATTTTGTAGATTTTTTATGAATTCGTAGCTATGTAGGCCACTCTGTAGCTTACTAAACGTAGAGTGCCTAAATAAACCCAAAAGATAACCAAAGTTGCGCAAAATAGTGTCAAATTTCAAAGAGCCATTAAAGAATGGAGCCAAGAAAGCGGAACGAAGAAAGAAAGCAAACTACCGGTTGTGGAACTGTGTAAATGACCGAAGCAGTCACGTATTTTATATGTTGAATAATTATTTCTTCTAAAGAATCTTTATAGCGGCGTCAGTCGTCAGTCGTTCGCTTAGCTTCGCAAAAACTATGACAGCAAAATAATTCATACATAACTGAAGATATAACACTCAAGTACGATAACATAGAGTTGTATGCAACATAGAAGTACAATTTTACGGAAAGAAGAGGAATTACAAGGACTTATTTATCGTATGCAGAGTCAATTTTATATAAGAAGAATTAATCTTTATGTAGAAAAGTATGATATCATTTTGAGTAGAACGCTGAAATGTACTGTATTCGAGATAAAAATCAATATCCACATTTGTAAAGTTGATGAAATATAACTCTTAACTGTCCTCGTCCGCTGGCTGGCAGGACACACTGGGAAATAATGAAATTGTTGCATGTATTCATCGTCAGGAAGCAATTTCAGAACGGTAGGAAGGTGTTACTCCGAATCGACGTAAAAACTAATGACCGGATTTATTATTTTTCCTGTTCGCAACAGCTAACTAGTTATACTCGTATAAAAAGAAGCAACTTCGGTGTCTTTTTACAGGGTGTTTCATACAATAACTCGATAGCTTTACAGAACATTCGCCTGATGAATTTCCTTCCTTCCTGCCTTCCTTCCTTCATTTCTTAATTACAGCAAAAGTCAGACGGTTCATACAGGTTTTAAGAAGAAACCCTGTTTTATAGCACGCATTACAAGAAGGAAGTGACTACGCTATCGCACCAAGGAGCTCTGTATGAAGTCGCGAGCGCAGCAGAACAAGAATATTATTTACTTCCGGTCGGAAATGTGCGTGAATGCGGCACCACAAGAAGTGCATTGTAAATGTGCAGGAACGAAAAGTTCGCTTCACATAATGTGGGCATGATGACGACCATGCCAGTAAATGCGTGCATTTTAAATGAGACAAACTGATGGGAGGATTTAGGTAATGAATGACAGAATGAATGGATGGACGAAAAATTACACAGTTGTTTGGGAGTATTTAAGAATTTCAGAATATAGCGAAATATATCGAACGTCTCGATAGTTATCAGAATAAGTAGAGAGGGAAGTAAGATAACAATTCTTTAGAGAGAAGAAACTAACCCTGAGCATGTGTAATTTCTCTGAAATTATGGCAAATATTTACTCTCCAATTAGCTTCAGTTATTGCAGATAATTTCCGAGAAATAAACACTGGATACGCAAACATGTTTTTGAGTTTACAAAATTTCTTTCGAAGCTTTAGTACAGATATGGAGTTCATTACATACGTACAGACGGCTATTAATTAAATTCCAGATAAGACGTTTATTTAGAAGTTTCAATTAACCCTCGCGTGCTGTTTGAAAATTTTGTTACAAAAATGAGCAAGCGATTCTTAATTTCACAAGAATTCTTTCGAGTAACAAAATCTTCAGTTTTAAATCGAAATAATTCATCACAATTGAAGTTAAGATCCGCTGTTTGAGCAGGAGAAAGAGAGGGGAAGGTGACCGAACTAAACCAACCTTGACAAAGCATTGGAATACCTTGCGGTGACAACTGTTGTCCTTGGCGTCTTCAATCATGATGCGTTTATGCGGTGGCAAAGGCTGTGCCAGACCTTTGACTAGGTAACGGTATTCTATTTAGCAACCTCTACTGTGAACTCAGATCATTTCATAACTATCACACTTTTACTCTTAATTCTCTTGGCCTTTGATCACCTTAAATTCTTCACTTTGTCGAAACTTTATGACTCGATAACCGGAACGTTGCATCCTATTGCGAGCACAGACGCGAATGCGTGATTAACCGAAAGCCCTTTAATCGGCACTGCAAGCCTCGATTGCAGCACGGAGCACAGAGGATCCTCCGCTTCCGCAACTTAAGTCGTTCGCTTGCTCCAACACACTATGGCCGCAGCGACGAAATAAAAAACGCTCAGCTCTACCCAGCTCAGCTCCGCTCAGTTCAGCTCAGCTCAGTTCAGTTCCGACATGTGGCTCCACTCCCCATTGCCATGGGCAACCACATCCACATCCACGACAAGCGCTACAGCAACAACTGCGTCGGATTGAGTAGACTTCTTGAGCGCAGCTTGTAGAGATGTTATCAGGGTGAAGGCGAGGCAACAGACAGCAAGCATACTGGGAAGAAGCGCACGAGATGTGCTGCTTGCAGTTCTCCGGGTCTGTTCATGAAAAGGAGGGAAAGCACGATTTGCAGTCGGTTACGACGAGTAGTGTGACACCCTACGTTGAGGAAGTTAATTCATTTTTTGCTGCAAGTGTATTTAAAAAGTCTACAAGTCTCAGAACAAGCAAATCACGATTACTTATAATGGCTTGTGTATATCAAATCCATCTGTTTAGATTTTAGAAATGTTTTATCCTTTTAATTCTTTTATACTATTTTGAAAACCAAGATATCTTCTTTCGATTGAGATTATTTAACTCAGTTGTCACCGTAGGGAGTTTTAGGGATTAGAGAAGCGCATCAAAATCAAGCCTCCCCTGTAAGAAACACCTGAGCACTAAGCAGAGATCAACAAGAAGAGCTCATCTTAATAGAGAACAAGAGAGATCGAGCAAAGCCAAAACCAAAGCTGAATAAAACCAAGGGAACAAGAGAGAAGTGCGGACTTGAGTGGCAGCGCTACACACAGCAACCGCGAAGACAAAGCAAAAGTTCATTAAACCTACGACGATAGTAGGAATGAATTCTAGTAAGGCAAGATTTTCATACAATGCAGGAGGAGATGAGCAACGAAGCAATCTGGTCGCAATTTTTGATAGACTGCAGGGTTTCGTAGAAAGTCGCCGCACTGCACTCGGTCGCGGAGGATTCAGCTCGCCACAAAGGAAGCAGCAGAACAATAAGTGGTATTAAGTTGTATACAAGTTGTAGCAACGAAAAAACACAAAGCGGCATTGTGTTAATTCGCACTTAAATTGTCAGATTTGGTTTTTTGTTTTCTTCGGTTTGGTTTCCTCAATTAGGTGGCTGACTGCAGAAACCAATAAGCGGAATTTCACTCTGGCACTTTCATTTCTTCAAATCTTTATGTTTCTTAATTGACGACTTCGTAGTTTTTGCAACAACTGCTTATTTTCTTAAATACAATATGTGGGTTAAGGGAAACAAACAAAGGTATGGGAAAGCTAACTTTGTATTTGTTGACACAGTGAATATGAATGCGAAGATGAAATAGTAGGAATCTCCCTTCATTCACACCTGAATTCAGCCAAGAAACAGCAGGCCTGACGTTTCACAGGTGATGTTTGGATTCAGCAATGAAAAGCAGGCTTCATTCCGGTTTCGCTCTTTATTTTCCGATCAAATTTGTGGACACGGACGCACACAAGGGGCGATTGTTTGCCTCAGAGGCTGGAGTACCAGGTTCGAATCCCAACAGTGACGAAGTGGAACTTCGAAAATGTTAAATTATTCGAATGAAATTAAAATAATTTAGAGATAAAGATAATAGATAAAGATAAAATCGGTACGCTGAAAAAACCGCCGAATTTCAAGAAAATTTTAATTATTAAATTAAATAATGATTGTAGAAAACCCTTAATATTAGAAAAGAACAAATTCCTTCCCTTCCCCTCCATCTATCACCACACCTAACAGCAGCTCTTGCTATCTTCACAAAAAGCTACACAAAAAAGCTTATTAGATGTTAAATTCTGATATAAAAAGCAAAAAAAAACAGATATGAAACATGGATTCCTTTTTAATTTCAGGTAACAAAAAGCCAGCATTTTTATGAAGTATTTAATGATGCTTTCAACTAAAGTTCCGCGCTGTTCTCTGCTGGGATTCCATAAATGTTTGTTTAAACACGGTTTTCCTGAATTTTCTCCCATGTTCGTTAATGATATCATGGCAGACTTTCCATAATTTCAATTAATACTCAAACTTTTAAGTATTCCTAAGCAATTAGAATTGTTTACACTATTTTCCGAAGAAATGATGTGTTAAGCGCACACAAGAAAAAAGGTAACCATCCATTTGTCTTACGTAAAATTCTGCATAAAGCACAGCAACTAAGGAGGAAACTCAGATAATGACTTCATATCGTCAAGCAAACAGCAAAACAATCCTATAAATGTGCGAGAAAAATTCCATGAAAAACTAATAACAGAAATAATTGCAAAATAATCACTATTCTGGGAATTTTTCGTCTATTAAAGTTTAATTAAAGCAAAAAAACACATATGAATATATGAAAAACGTCAGCTCTTTGTTTTCGCTTAAGATTGACAGCATCTTTTAATCAATTGGGTGCTCGTCAAGCAATATTTTAATAATTTGTAGTAGTTGTTCGCGTTTTTCACACCGTTATTATTAGCTAGGTACTAAATGGAATAAAAGCTTCGATCTAAATTGAAATGAGTTATTAAGAAACGAGAATTAAAAATTTCTAAATACAATTAGCTTAAACTGTACGAAAACCCCGCAGTTTTAGTCATAATGATGATGCACAAATATACTATAAATAACAAACTTGCCAACTTATTTTATCTTCTTACGTCCCGAACAATAACTTGCATCGGGAGGATTTCATTTCGAAGCTTTCGGAGAAGTGAAAGAAATGAAAAGGTTACAGAAATCTTGTCCATCTTAATCTTTCATGACTTCAGAGGAATTGAATGTTCATGTTTTTAATGCTTTTGTTTAAAGAGGACAATCTACAAGTGGAGCATCCGAAGAAAGAACTACTATTTAACAAATATTCGCAGCACAATAGATACAAACTACTTATTATTGTCAGAGACAATTTTGTCTCTGGAGTGGAAAGGAAGTAAAACTTTGCAAGCCTGCTTGCAGTCGAGTAACTTTATTGTTTCCGAAGATAATACATCATGATGTTGACGAAGTACGCGGGCTAAAGCGAAAAAAGTAGCAACAAGATAAGGTTGTTCTTTAAAAAAAATAATTTGCTTAAAAAACTATAGTTTTTTCAGTGCAATTAAGGCGATAAGCATTAATAACCAACGATAATTGGTTTGCAAGATAAGCGTGATAAGCCTAAGAACTGGAATTATGCAATATAAAATTAAGATTCAACAAAAGCACCATGAGGCACCATTCAATAACTGATACTCATTTGCAATCACGAAGGCAATTAAAATTATCAAAAGTGAGATTACAGAAGTTAGGTATTTAAACTACGATTTGAATCAAATATCAGGTCTGTCTGATCCTGTATGTCTGACGTCAGTATGTCTGGTCCGTACAGTTGAATTGCTTTTACAGTTCGAGCTCATACCAAGTGCCAAGATACATGTTTTCCTTGCTTTTCTGAGCGTGAAAAGGAAAGAAATATCAGGCCTGTATTCGTACTTCTTCAGTTAAATTCCGGGTAAAGTTCAAGCTCATTCCAAGTGCCAATATCCATGTTTTTCCTTGCTTTTATGAGCTTGAAGAAAATAC
Organism: Sicus ferrugineus; assembly: GCA_922984085.1. Taxonomy (NCBI): domain Eukaryota; kingdom Metazoa; phylum Arthropoda; class Insecta; order Diptera; family Conopidae; genus Sicus; species Sicus ferrugineus. Next base: position 28,316,891 of record OV277351.1, read on the forward strand.
ACACACGTCCAAGCAGTTTGCAATCTACTTGAGGTGCATATGGGAGCAGATCTATTTTGTTTAAAAAATTTTTTACAAATAAAGTGTTCTAGAAATACAATTCACTGTAGACCGAATTCACCTACGGGACCTTATCAAGGGTCCTCATATTTTTTCATAAACTACATTTTGAAACCCTAATTTGGCAGATATAAATTTCGACTTAAAATATCGGCCTGATAAGGTCTTTGCTTCGTCAGAATGTTAGAAACAGTGGTGATGAATTTATTAGCTCAAAAAGCGGACCTTTAATGTTCTTATCCACCGATTTAAAATGCGTCAGACAGGACCGCCAGAATGATGGTGTAGTTATACGCAAAATTAAAGATACGCAAGGCAAAACAATGTTGTCATTTCGTCGTAAACAATTTAACTCGGTTCCGTGAAACAAGCAATTCGTGGAATACGCGATATCACCCTTTTCTTCTGAAGTGGCAGCGCCCCGGCTTCGAACTCGATGACCCACGTAATCCCCTAATTGTGCTTACTTGAGGATGTCGAAAAGTCGGCCTTGTTTGCTATACAGTCATCGTGATCTCACATCCCGCGCTTCATTTCGGATTGTTTTAAAGTGGCCTCTTGATGAAAATATTAAACGCACCCGGCAAATATGCGCAGAAGCTACAAAATTTAAACGCCGGCAGTGGCTTCGGCCGCAAAACAGTTCACGCTGTGTATACAACAGTAGAGAAATCATTTAGAAAAGAAAGAGTTGAATGTACCATTTGTGGCAAGTTATTTAAGAGGCTTTTCTGATTTTTTTAACCGATAGCATTCTGACCCAGTTTTTACTGCCAGTCTTTTGTTTCCCTGTCCAGCGTTGTTGTTTATCTGCACCATCGTAGAACAAACACTGCGAGATACATGATATGCAAAAACTGTGTCTGTCATATTCGTAAGAGCGGCGAACGAGGTTGACGGACCGCCTGATTGTGATGGCGTGGGAGTTGTTGGTGATGTGTTGCTCTGTAGAAAGTGGAATGAAGTCCTTTTTTGGTTACCACACAATAATTATTCCACACTTTCATACAGCGAATGCACTGCAACACTACATGTGGAGCTTCTTGAATACCACGCTTCCCGACGACTTCAAAGGAGAAGAAAGTAGAATACACTCATGGGGATGGAGGCATGACAAAGGATGCCGCTGCTGGTGGATATGATGGATAGGACATAAGCTGAAATGCAGTGGGGAAAATTCTACATCCGCAATGCAATAGCTGTTTGGTGTAACGAAGCTTTGCATTTACTGGGAAATCGCAGTAACTGAGAATTACTCGCATTTAATTAATGCAATTTCGACTTTTAATGTAACCCGCTTATTTCCACCGAATGGTTTCGAATTCAACGAAAATGTAACTTGCCTGCACTGCGCAATCAATGACTAATACGCGATTTATAAGTGCACGCTTCTGGAATGAGCGCCCCCACGATATATTCAGTGTTATTAACTCTGTACATTTACCTATTATATCGACTTAAGTACAAAAAAAGCAGAAGTGGAACGAAGCTGATTTTTAATAATTACTCTTAACTGACGACAGATAACAAAGTAAATTATAACTGCTATTATTACAATCAAAACTAGCAGTTAAAATTAACAAGCGCTCCACAAAGTAGCAGTGAATATTCTTGGAAGAAATACGAACAGATAGGAACCAAGCCTATCAAGATATGACCAATAAATCGGTGGAACATTTCGGGGTTCACCTTAAAAAGGTTTCGTACACAGCTATGTATTCGTTATCTGCGTCGTACTTCCAGAGTTGAGTGACAAATTAAATGCTGTCGCATACTTATCGCTTCTCGTGCGCGCTTCGGCTTCAGTGCAGCGACAAGAACAAATAATTAAGTTAAGATTTGGAACCCAAATAAACTCGTAATCCAGAAGGGCCGGTAATAATTGTAGAAGCAATGAACTCATCTACGAGGCACGACAAAACTTCGTTACTTGCACTTCATAGTGTTGCTCCATTTTTGGCAGATTTGCCAGGAAACTTTCCTGGCACTCGTTCAAAACGGTGGACGAGAAAAAGCTTTATGCATTCCTAAGCCATTTGTTGTTGTGTAGGCTTATTTAGATATTCATGATAATGCAATGTGAGCTGCAAAAGGAAAACAAGTGGTCGGTATAAGACAACTTTGGGCAGGAAATTAAATCTGCGATCTGAAATCGCAGTAATTTGCGGGATGGTGAAACTCGTGCGAAATTGAGGGTTATCACTGCACAGCCGCACCAGTTTCGAATTACTAATTCTCCAGAATGCAAATGAAAGTGTCTTCAGATTAAATATTCGTAAATAGATATCTACAAATCCATAAATACAGCCGGACCGCTTCCAGCTAAATAAACATACTTTGTAAGAACTCAATCAGGCTGAACGGTTTTCGAGATTTCGAATAATTTCTTTCATACACTACATGGATCTCTGCGAGAATGTTTATACAATTTCCAGCGAACATATAAAAATACAAATATATAATTTATATATTGAGAACACGCTTATTCACTGCTGCAGTGTTTGTGTGATTTCGCGAAAACAACCTTCAAAAGTTCAAAAACGTAAGTGGAGTGGAAACTAAAAATAATAAAAGTAATAAATGGAAGAACACAGAGCACGTATTACAGTAGAAGTAGAAACAGATGTGGTAAGCCGCCTTTCAGTCAGTCAGCCAGTCGGTCAGTCAGTCAGTCAGTCAGTCACTCGGTCACTCGGTCAAAGCGGATTCTTTTAATGCAATGAAAAACTTACTAGTTATTCGCATTATATTTGTGTGTTAGATGATGCATTTTTCCCCATGTTTTTATCGAAAATTGGAACTTGAATTTTAAGTCTGAAATTGTGTTTAATATGTTGGGTGTGAAGATTTTCAAAAAGGACCAGACGTTTTTTCAGTTTTCACTGCTAAATTATCATCCTTGCAGGTGATTTCTCTACCTTAAAATGTCCTTTCAAATCTCAGGTGGGAAAATTGGTAAACGTTGGTATACAAAGTAAACATTTCAACCTTTTAATATTCATTACATTTAAATTTATAGAACTTTACTTAAAATTATGCATCATTTCAGAAAAATTGTTGCAAGTCTTTTATCTTTTCTACGGTGTAACTTGAATACAAAAATTGTAAAAACATCTGCAATAACTGATTTTGGAAGAATTCTGTGTACGTCGCAGGAATCTAAATGAAATTAAAAAAAAATATTATTATGAACACACTAAATACCATTCTGAATTGGCCGAGGACTTCAAAGATGAGTGAACGAAAAACTTTTCTATGTATGTGGAACAATAACGTAGAATACAATTACTGAAAAAGCGGAAATAATTGAAAACTTGCAATGAGGATGGGACTCGCGCCGAGCGGAGACGAACTTGCGTGGCTAAGCGATAGCAAGTTGCATTGGGAGCGTAGATATGTATATCAGTTCATACGCCGGCCTCGTAGGTACGTACGTACGTAAGTATGTATGACACATGCAGGGCTAAAAAATTTATTCAAATTGCAGCTGGCGTACCAATGCATCCCTTCAGAAAGCCGGCTACATTGAATGGACGGACGGCAGGAAGGAGCGAAGAAAAACGCCAGGTGGAACTTGCTTATAATTATGTTGTTCTTGTCGTTGTTGTTATTGTTGCTCCAATCGGAGCTGTTTCACAACACCGCATTGGGTCATAACAATTTGCCAGGTAGCATCAATGAGCGTACACACCGAAAGCACTTTTATTCACTTTTTAAGGCTTTTGTGGAGGAATTTATTAGCAGCAGCAGGGCTATCAGCTGAATGATTGCGACAACGTCAATAATATCAAACAAACACTTGTTCCCACATCCGTCGTTAGAACCATTGCGATGCACTCATGAGTGCAGGCCAAGCTCAGAAATTCCTCGTTTTAGCAAATGTATTCCAGGCATCACTTTGATTTTTCTTACAAACGTTTATTCACTTACCAGCTCCGCCGCTGGCACCTCTGACGCCATTTTGAACGAATCTGATATTCTCCTGTCCCAAATTCAGGCTCCAACGCCGTGATTCTACTAGTTTTCTACAAAGACTACAGCTGTCAAAATACAACTCGGTCTATAACACAGCAACGCTGTCAAACTTGCAGGGTTGTAAATCCGCGTAGTGTGTAGAACAGTGTTGGAAAAGGTTGAAATACTGCTAAATATAAAATTTTTATATTTAAGTTAATTTACAATAACTGTTTTTTTTTCATAACTCAGTTTGGAAACAGAAAAAACCTTTATGGGAAAAAAATGCCTAAATCAAATTCTGTTTCTTCTGCCGTGTTCTTTGATGTGGATCAGATGCATTCCACTCGATTCCACTCGTCGGAAAGTTAGTAATGCTGGGAGCCATTTGTAGGCTCGCGTCGCGCTTATTTGTTACATTTGCACTTATTTGTTACAGTGTTGTTGTAATCAATATCTAACATTTTAAATGCACATAACTGAAACAATCGATTTGTAAAATTAGAATTTTAACACAGCTTCGCTGAAGATTGTACAATTTGTTATGTTCGTATTTTATATGTAGTTTAGCGAGCGAATATAATTGTTAGGAAGAACTGTTCAGAGAACATACGTCTTACGTTGTACTACTTTCTCATATATACATATCCTTCTGCATATACAATAAATAATATAAATATTCCCAGATGTGCATGCAGATTACACATTGTTATTCACATTTGTGAATAACAACTTCAGTATATTTTGTTATACTGTCACAATATGTGATTGTAAGCGGCATTTGCACCTTTTCCGCAGCAAATGCAGATATAAACGGTTCATGCCGTTTGTGATCTTATACTTCTTTCTCGCTCACTTTCCTTTTAGATAACTTGATAGCGGATGCGAATCAATGAAGCCAGATCACGTGAGACCCTTTACAAAGCGAAGACAATCAGATAGAATCGGATGACAGCCGTCCAAATTTGATTAATCGAATCGCACGATAGGAGTGAAAATTTGGACTGTAGTCGAACGCAACGGATTGCGTAACTCAACACTGATGTCTGCATTTACTCATGGCGAAATATCAGTTTGTCTCGCTTACTCTACCTGCATTTCCCAAGTATTTATATTGTCCTCTGGCGATGTCTTCGCTAGCGAGGGTTGCGTTGCTGAACAACAGCTTTGTAATCCAGGGTTATTTGTGAACGCAGTAAATTTTACACTTGAGCTTTTTGTAGCGTAATGTATGGCTACAGAATGATATAATAAGTCATTGGTTTGTGCATGGATCACGAGCGTTTAGCTAATACACAAACACATCTGTCTCTGATATGTTTATTCTGTTGCATACTCTTCAGCATCTGGTAATTTTTAATAGTTGAACACGGCCTCTCGGTGGTGGAAGAGATATTTTCCGATATTACGATAATTACGTTTTTTTAAGGAATAATTTATAATGCCTTTAATAATGAAATGTATAATAGTTTCTACAACAATTTTCAAACAAACAGTAACAAACAGTAGCTGATGTCAAAATTCGTAATTCGTATTTGTAAATTGCGATAAGCACCATAAAATGATTTCATAATTTCTTTTAAAGTAAATAATTGTTGCGTGTCGTACTCATTTTATGATGTTCAAGATAATAATCTCATTAAGATGAACTTTTTAGGTTGCTCGATTTGCGATGTTTTTCCTTGAAAACTGAAAGAACACAGAAAGTCAACCAGTGTTCGTGTCAGTGTTCGCGAACTGTAATCAGATTCAGCTGTTTGCCGATGGGAATTACATTACAATATTTTAATTACATTCAGCAAACACTAAAAAGCATCACAACAAAGACTGCAGAAATGCTCGGAGTTCAACGTTCTTTACTTCTTGAGTTCTTCAGCTTTGGCGTGTCTGCCCCGACCAGTTGGCCCACTACAGGTCAGACAACTCGGCCGCTGGACACGGCGATGCTGCAGTTTGCTTTAATTACTGTGGTTGCAAATTTATTCGCATCTAATTTATTTCTCGACTGATTTGGGATGCGGCCGTCGGCTGATTTAGTGTCACAAAGAATTTGGTTTGATTTGATTCTGAATGGTTGGCTCGAATTTGGCGGTTGATCAGAAAGGTTAGAAGACACGCACGCTGTGCTGAAGACTGGTTTCGGGGCTTCGCAATCGCAGTTTCGGCTGAAATGTGGACACCTTTTTGGTATAAATGTGTTGATTTTTTCTCTATGACCTGCAGTTCCTCGAATTCTGGCAAATCAGACGGTTACACCGCATCGAGCAATCAATTCTGAGCGTTAGAATGGTTAGCGACGGATTCAGTTCTATAATATTGTCAGACTCTTGTTATCGGATACGCGTTTCAGTTACGTAACTCTCCAGCATCCAGCTGCTTTAAAAGGATTTCTTTCGTACTTGCAGAATCTCTTCACCTTCGTGGCCGTCGCTGTGATCGCTCTGGCAACAGCTGATGTCAGCCATCTGTCGCGCAGCTACTTGCCTCCATCTCGGACGGTTGCCTACTCGTCGTCCGCGGGTTACTCTGCAGGAGGCAGCCACGTTCTCGCTCCAGTCGCGCTGCATACAGGACAGTTAATCCCAGCCACTCTACCCGCCGTTCCGATTATTCAGCAGCCTCACGCATTGCCTTCGGTGCGCCCATCCGTCGCACATCAGGCCGTCAAATATACGCTGCCTTCAGGAGCTCCATCCAGCCACGCAGCTGCTCCGGTCCTTGTCACACATCCAGCCCCGACTGCACACACTCGCGTTGCCGTTCCAGTCGTAACGAAAACCGTCGCCCTTCCAGTCGTCCAGCATGCGTTGCCTTCTGTGGTTCCATCCAGTCGCGTTCTTGCTCCGACTATAGTCACTGCAAGTAAAATTGGCGCACCTCTAACTCCAACCGCATCCACTCGCGTTGTTCTCGCACCAGTCGTGGTTACTAAGGCCGTCACGCATCCAGGCGTCACCCACACCTTTCCGTCGGTGATTCCAACCAGTCGTGCTGTGACTCCGGTTGTGCTTACTAATGCTGTTACACATAAACATCTGCTGCCTTCAGTGAGTCCACCGCTTGTCCCACATCCCTCACCAGCTGGACCGACTCACGTTTTTAGTCCAGTGTTCGTTGCGAAATCCATCTCACAGTCAGTTGTGAAGTCTCCGTCACTGCCGGTGATTTCGACCAGTCATGTCACACATCCAGTTCCGTCCGCATTCACGTCCCTTCACGTTTCGCCGCCAGTTGTCGTTGCGACATCTGTCAAGCAGACGGTGCCTACAGTGACTCGCACGTACTTGTCACCCGACGTTGGTCCTCTTCGTAAGACCCATCTAACTCCGGCTGCACACACGCACGTTGTGGCTCCAGTTGTCGTCCCCCATCCAGCTGTCGTCCCCCTTCCAGTTGTTAAGCAAACCTTGACTTCGGTAACTCATGCACACTTGTCACCCCCGGTTGGATCGCTTCATAAGATTCATCCAGCTTCGACTGCATCCACTCTAATCGCCACTCCAGTCGCTGTCAAACATGCGCTGCCTCTGGTGACTCATAGTAACTTGATACCCGATATTGGATCCCTCCACAAGATCCATCCAGTGCCGACACTGTCTACTTTTGCTGTGAGTCCAGCTGTGGTCACGAAAACCGTCGCACATCCAGCTATCAAGCCACCATTGCCTCTGGTGACTCACAACTATCTGACACCCGAAGTCGGACCTCTCCACAGAATCCATCCAGCTTCGACTGCAGCCCCTCACGTGGTCGCCCCAGTAGTCGTAGCTCACACCGTCGCCCATCCCTCCCTCAAACCTGCGTTGCCTGTGGTGTCGCATAACTTCTTGTTGCCCGAAATCGGCTCCCTTCCGAAAACCCATCCAGCTCCGGCGATCGGCATCAGCGGCCGCCACCTGCCATCGGTGCACTCGGTCCCTTCTGGCGTGGATACGAAGTACGCTGCTGACGGTGGTTACATCTACTAACATTCTGGGGACGTGTTTAAGTTCGGTGGTTGACCTCATTAAAAATGGGGAATTTTGGGCTTAAATTTAACAAAAAGAATATATTAATCTTTGATTTAAAATCTGAATGTACAAGTAATTGGATACTGAGTGTAAACTAGGTATAAAACGAGTTTATATTAAAGACGGATGTAAACCTAGATTGATAATTTGATTATAAATCAGCCAAATTGCATGTTTCTCGGCTTTAGATTATTAAAATTTTAAGATTGAAATAAAAACTTCTGAATATTAAAAAACACACTGAAATTTCAATTGATCGAACAAAGAAAGTCTCACTCACGTTTTCTTGTACTCAATATCAAGAATTGTTGACAAACATTTAAAAAAAAATGAAGGTACGAAATTTTATAACAATTAAGCAACAGATTTTTGATTCTTGTATGTTACTGGATGCACTGTGAGGATTCCTTCACCATCCAGTTGAGATCGAGTTTTAACGATATTCGAATTAAGTGAACGGTTTAAATTTGTTCACACTTTTATTCACTCGTTCCTCGCAACTGTTTCTGGCTAATAAAATTCCAAAAATAAAGAAGACCTGGTATTGCAGAGCGCGCAAGAGTTCATTAGCCGGGGCGACTTTTCCAGCGAGTAAGTTTGCGATCCGCTTATCGAAGTCAGCTGTTGGCGACGCGTCGCCGAGCTTTGCAGTGTCAAATTGGGAAATCGTAATCCACAGCTTAATATTAAGTCGCTTTTTTTGGGTTATCTGCCTAAAATAAACAGCACAATTTGTGTTTGTGTACCGAATCGAACACGTTTTAAATTCAAAATTGGTATTTTTTCTTTTCTGCAGTCGTCTTCAGTCGTCTTCTGGTTTCTTTAATTCTGGTTTCATTTGGTAACTCTTTCCAGACGCATTCTATAAAAGAATGTCAAACTTCGATGGGAACTTTAGTTCCACTTCATCTATAGTGTTGCTTGAGTGTAAATATTGAACAAATATCGGGGAGAATTCAATGGTGAATACTGACTACATTACTTTTCGTGTTGTATCTCGTCAACGATTCCTCGTTAGCTTCGAATTTAAACCGATTTGTGAAATGTAGACGCTGAATTCTGAAATCCTTCTGTTTTATCCGCATTGTGAGTCAATGAATTAAAAATTTATTTTGTTTCACGAGTAATATAGCTTCAAATCTTCAAAGATCTCTGGAAATACCTCTGCAAATCTCTGAAATGCCTTATAATATCGAGAACTTTATTCTCGTTCTTGTCATCGTCTCGATCTCGTCTGGACTTCGCTAGAGACATTCGAGATGGACAAGACGAGATTTCAGAGGAGACGAGATTTTCCCGAATTCGAGAATACTATTTTTAGTGAGACGGCAATCGACATCCAGACGATAATCGCAATCGAGATATCACGAAAGAACGAAGTTGAAGTCTTCTTCAGTCTTCTTCTCTAGTTCAATGTGTCGTTCTTTTTCTCTTTTCTTCAGATGTTCTCGTCACATTTCTTTCTGGTGCTAACTCTATATAGTCGTCTTCTGGAATGTCCAGTGGTAGACGGCGTTCCCGTACCTGAGGCCCACTACTTCAATTCGCGCTCCATACCGACGCCTCAGATTGGCAGCATCTCAATGAGCGCCAAAACCATCCTGTTCGGCGACTCTTCCAGAACCATCCAACAGCCGATGGGCTACCACTTCGTCACAGATCATCCTGCTCCTCTTCTATCAGGCAACCAGTACGTGAAACCCGGCAACCTTATGGCAAACCTGCTGGTGGACTCGAAGCCGCTAACATTCAAGAATCGCCACGTGGGCAATACAGCAGCGAATGTCTTGGAAAAAGACAATATTTTGTATCTAGTCCTTCCAGGGTTGGCTCAGCAACACGTAGGATACGGAAATCTTTAGATATCATTGTAAAAAAATGAGTTGAAATCGGTGTTTTTATTGCTTTCGACTTGGAAACTCCAAAATATGTTGTTATACATCTAAAAGCTTAATTAAAATTAGTTGTTAGTAAACGTAGCCTCCGTTGGTTCCGTATTTTGTTTCAATGGACGACGCAGCTGGGATTTGGGCGGAAACTCTGGACTCGCGAGCCGTGAAGTCGGCAGAGTCGTGCAGCGTGGAGGGGTGGCGAGGTTGTGCGTGACTCGGAAGACTGCGCGTTCCTGAGAAGTTGTCCACGGCGAGAGAGCTGGCAGCAGCTGCTTCAACCGGTTCGAAGGAACTCGACTGTTGGGTAGCAGAAGCAGTCGGCGCCGAGAAACTAGTTGGTGAAGAACTGGAGCCGGATGCCTGGACGGCTGCATGAAAACTGTCTGCAGCAACTGGAGCAGAGAGTTGCGAGACCGAATAGCTGGGTGCTGAGAAGCCGTTTGCAGCGCGAGTTAGGGAGCCGACCTCAGCCGAGTAGGCGTCGAGTTGGGAAGGCGCTGCCTGGTAGAAGGTGGTGGCGGCTGGAGCTGCAGCTTCGAACTTCGCAGCCTCTGCGGGCGCGGAGTAAATGAACGACGAGATGCTGGGTGCACTGAAAGTGGCTTCGGCGGAGTGTGTGGGACTCAAGAAGCTGGCAGCTGAAGCTATGGGAGCCGAGATGCTATTCGAATCCAAGTCCGCGGGTACGGGGAAACCGAAGTTGGCTGGTAATAATGCAGTGGATAAGCTGACCTGCTTCGTGGCAGCCGCTTGATCCGTCCCGGCAAGCGACGCCGACTCAGGTTTGGTAGCACTCGGTGCTGGAGCTGAGGCAGACGCATGAGCGCCATGATGTTCCGTGTGAACAGCACGAGAGTCACCGTGTTTTGGTGGCAAATACATGTTGCTCAGGTGGCTGACGTCGGCGTATGTGGAGGCGGCCAGGGTGCACGCAATGGCGATGAAGAACTTCTGTGGAAGAGGGAGAGTTATATATTCCCATTTCTTCGGTTTTATTCTATTCAATTCTATTCGAACCATTCTCGGGATGTCGCTCGGTCTTATGCACTCACACGGAAACTGGAAACTACTGATTCCGCATGGAGGATCGGTGTATTTATATCAATGCGGCTCTCGATTTCCGACATAGCCTTCAAAATCTTGCTTTGGCTTCGAATTCCTAAACTTGAGATTTGCATTTAACCAGGAAAAATGAATTTTGCATCGAGCGATAAGTGTGAACTGTTATCTGATAGAGATAGAGAAGTATAAATTGAAACTAGAGAATCTTAATTTATACGCCACTTTAATGTCACTGAAATAATTAATGAGTTTTTTACCAACCTTATAAATTAGAAGCAGACAAGTTAGCAATTCAGTGTGTGGTAAATGAAATTCTATTTAACAATTTTAAGTTTTGATAATTTATTCATTGGCTTGTTTCCAGTTGGAAATACAGAAGAATTGCAATTATTTAATGATCTTATTTAACTAAAAACACAGTCATTTTTATAGTTATGACTAGTTATGAATCTTGTTTAACTTCATAGTTAGTTAGCTTAATTAACTTTGCAGTTACACTAATTTAGTTTCAAATTGTGAACCTGAGAAATGAGATGAAATCATTGTGAGACCATTCACATTGCCAAGATCTTTGTAGACGTTTCGCCAAACTCAGTAGATGTTATAGTTGAGAAATTTCTTTGCTTCGGTGATGTTGACAGTGGATAACTCGATTAGATTTTTGACTGTTCCTGGACACGAAAAGCTGCATCTCTACTTTTTCAGCATTCATTGTCACAATAGCTCTTTATAGGTCTAATTAGCCATTCTTCCACTGAATGAGTCCTCTGGCTCAGTCACTTTTTGCATAACAACACAGCTATTGTTTTCTGAGCTATATTTTGCCCCTCGTTTGAAGACGCACACCTCAAACTTAGTGTTCGGCTTTCGACTTCAGTGTGCTTCTGAATTTAAAATGTCGTTCTTTTTAATTGCATTCGCTGATGAGTAAGTAGTTCACGTTTTGCTACGGAAGTAAATATTTAATAAATTTGCCTTTACTCGTGACGAATAGTCCACATCAACTTCACCTGCCGTGCAAATCGCTCCAAGCTTTGCGACAAAAATTCGTAGCCAAGGTAAGTGAAGATGCATTAAAATAAAGGTTATTTTAAATTACAAGTACTATGGATGAACTAAATTTTATAGATGCTGTTCGGCTTATGCGGAATAAATAAGGTATTACCCTGGTTGGCTTTGCTATTCCTAGCTGTCTATCCATCCCAGGCGCCGAGATATTTAGAGGGCCGAAATTCCTACCTGAAACCTGGACAACGGACATCTCAAACGGACGTTCGTCAAATAGACTAGATATGGTGAATCCGAAGACACCGCTTACAACGATTTACATGTTACATGCAACGTCAATACAGTGTATAATTATCACAATACCCTTATTTCTTAAAAAGCTATAACACTGTAAGCTCTTCCTGAGTGTGCCTAATTCAGGCGTATTTTTTCATTATAATCTGAGATGTAATTTTGTTAGCAATGGCAATTTGTATGGTTGTATCAAAGCAAATTTCTAAATATGTATGTCCATGTTTGGAGAGTGTTATATTATTATATTGCATATAACTAGTGTTATCTGTCTCGCTAATCGTGTTGAATTAGTTTTAAACGAAAATCGTGCTTTTCGCATTGCTTGCTGAGAGAAATTATCACTATGTTACATATTTGCGTTGCTCAGATGATAACTTGAAATCTCTATTTGTAGATGGTGTTGAAAGTAAACGAAATCTAAATCTAATCTAATCAAAAGTATGGCAGCGCTAATCAAATTTCAGTTTTTATCTCAATTTTCATGTCACAACGAATAAATCAAAATTCCAAATTACAAATCAAAATTTCTTGAGTTAGAAATTTGAACATATTTGCCCATCAATAGAAGATTAGCCTTGTTAGGTTGGGGCAAAAAGGCTGGACGGCGAAACGACTCCAAAGAGTGTTCTCTTGATGTGAATTAAAGAAGAGTTTTTTGGCGAGGATTAGCAGTGCTGGGATAGCAGATTTTAGTACCAGTTGGATTATCTAAAGTGTATGGGCACCGGGAATCCGTCCAATCAACTCTTTTTTCCTGACTAAATGTTATGAGTTTAACAATCTTCCGTTGTACGGAACAAAAAAGCTATCATCAATCAAAGATATTATTTTTCCAATACAACGTATGCATCTCTAATTTTGCTTATTAAGGGGCTGGTGTTTGAAATGCTGTGGACAGCATGTATAGTAGCTGGACTACCAGAGTAGATAACAAATTTTCCCTTGTTGCGTTGGGCAAACAAGCAAGCTTCGTGTACGGCGAGCGTCTCAACGGTAAAGACCGAGCGGTAGAGTGGAATTAGACCGCAGGATAACAGCGACCCATCGTGGGGAACCACAACGAATGCTGTACCAAAAGTTCTTCTAGATCCATCAGTGTAAAGAGCTGACCAGTAGTCCTCAGAGTAAATGCGGAACTTTTGAAGAAATAGCTGTTGTTAAGTCGCTGCATCGAATCCACGGCATCGCATTAGTTGTTATTTTTCTTAGCATGGATGCAAGCAAACAATTTTGGGTGGAATTCCTCGATTTGTACACAAGTTTATCACATCTATGGAAAGTGCATAGTGAGGACTATGAAAACAAGGATATGGAAAGCCTCGCTTACGCACGATTGGTGGAGAAGTTGAGGGAAATCGATGAGAACGCCTTTTGATACAAATAAAATGCGTTTATTGGATAAGAGTCTTTTATTAGAAGCGAAATATAAAATAATACATTCAACACGCGATTAAATCCGCATCAGTTCGCAACAGCTGCCTCTCCTTCAGTAGACGTAACCGCCATTGGAGGCATACTGAGTTCCAATATCGCTCGACGAGCTGCTGTACGAATGACCACTTGAGCCGGCTGAGTAGCTCACCGATGGGGCTGCGTAGGTTTGTTGCACTGGAGCCACGTAGGTCTGTACGGCAGGAGCCGCGTAGGTCGTCTGTACAGCAGGAGCTGCGTAGGCCGTCTGTACGGCTGGCGCTGCGTAACTCACTGATGGTGACGAATAAGAGTGGCTCACCGAGCTGGAGTGACTCAGAGATGGAGCGGCGTACGATGGCACAGCTGGAGCGGAATAGCTGAGCGATGGGCTGCGCACTGGCGTGGCATACGTGAGCGAGGGTGCCGAATACGAGAGGGACGAGTGGACAGCTGGAGCTGAATAGCTGACAGATGGTGCAGCGTAGGAAGGAGCAGCTGGGGCGGCATAGCTGACGGCCAGTGACGGTGCCGAGTATCCGTGCTCTACAGGCGGCAGATATTCGTTCGATGGTGGCGATACTCTGTTCGGTGGAAGGTACGATCTGGACAGGTGGCTGACATCTGCAGCAGCGACGGCTACCAAAGCACAGCAGATGGCAATGAGGAGTTTCTAAAAGGTTGAGCGAAAAAGAGAAATATTTTATGACTTTCGAATTAACACGGTGTAAATTCTAAATAATCCACAAGTATTTTGGCGGTCGAATGCGTTCACGAAAGTCACGGAAATCCGAATTTTAAAATGAACGCTTGCATATCCTCGCGCTCTGCCGCCAACACTTTCGACGACTCCGGTCTCTCCGTGTGTCGCCGTTAATTAACTCGTTTACTAACCATCTTGAGATTCAGGACAGTTTTCGAGTGCGCTGAATACTTGACTGGGCGAAGTAACCGTTGGAACTGATGCTGCTCCATGCACGGCGCGATGAATTTATAGCAAAATCTATGCTTGTTCATGCGTGCCGCCTTCATTTTAGGGTACAGATACGCGTGCACCGCGCCTCGCAAGCTAGAGGAACTGAACAAGTTTAGTGCGTCGTCAGCGAATCGTTCAGAAAATAAGTCGACTACTTACTCGTTACTGTGTGTTTAGTGTTGCTCGTGTCTCAGGTACTCGAAATTAGTCTTGGTTTTTCGGTGACTTGTAGGTACAGCGCTTCAGCGTTGTCGATGGAGATGTAAAACCATTAAAGAATGATTAGGAAAGTCCGAGGGAGGATTGATTACTTCAGTTTTTGTAGTTATCTTAATGACAGATCTGTGATTTTCGGTTTGGCTCAGTTTGTACTTGAAGCGGAAGCGTAAGTTGAAAACACTATTGGAAAATATTTCTTTGAAAGAAGAATCTGTGGAGTGGAATGAATAATTAGAATTTTCATGCATTTCAAAAGTTTTGTGTTTACAAAATAGCTAAAACAATGAAATCTGATTTGTGTGAAAAGTTTTTTTTTGAGTACTGTTAATCCATTAGAGTTCTCTTAAATTCTCAAATAATGTCCTTTTGTCTTATTAAGTTAAAATATGCCAGCTAAAGTAAGAGCTTATAATAGCTGCTAAAATGTCATGGAAATGAGTGTGATTATTGATGAGATCAAATGAAGCATCTGCACCCTCAAGGTTTCGCGAGGTAAGAACGAGATTAATTGCTGCAACTGTCATTAAACTTTAAATCGAATCGAATATATTGTGAAATCGTCGCGCCGAAAACCCGAAAAGGCCGCAAACGAATGCAATCAAACTTACATAATGTCACAGACAAAAACGCGCCGAGCCAATGACCAGCGCGACCAGTTGAGAAGGTGCAAAACAGGAATCGCCACGAAAAGAGGTCAACCAGTACAGTTGGCAACGATTTGGCGCACAGTGTGCACGCATAAAGGGTTCGTGAACTTGGCGTGCATAATTTTGTAGTGCAACATAAGGTTGGTGGTGGTGACGCAACAACATACTGGCGCACGAGGGGCACCAGTCACATCTCATCAGATGTGGCTGGAACGGTAATTAGAGATGATCGGCGAGGTAGGTGGCGGCAACGGTTGCAACACCTGGCAACGTCAATGATTTTCTCTTGCGGAGACTTTTACGATTACTGCGGGAATCGCAATGGTGTCTTGGAAGTTAAAGAAAGGTTTTTATGGGGGTTTTCAGCTTCTGAAAAATGGAAATACACGTCTATTCTACTCTAACTGAGGGGAAGAACCAGAAATTCTTTCAGTGTCGTTGCGAAAAAGATGTTAATGGGACCCACTGAGCTATGAAATGGTTAATGGACACACACACAGATTGTCAGCTGTCAGCTCTTGTCACTTCTGGAGTTGATTGCTAATTCCTCGAAATTAACACCTTCACCGCACCGCGAACTAACTAATTCGGGTAAACCAGTTCCACTAGAAGATCGTATCGCGGCACTAATTTCCCGGCACGGGGAAGCAGAAGCAGATTCTGTCGTCGACATTATGAATCGAACTCATAGGTAAACAGTAATGGGACCGAGCATATATTATATGTCCTCTGGTCGTCTGTCGTGACTTGGGCTTCCGTCGACTTACTTTGGCCAACAAAACGGGCAGCTCGTTTAATATTCTCGGAACAGGTTATTCCGTGTTTTACAAAGCGAATTTTATCATCTGAGATCTTGCTGATTATAATATCTGTGATTTCGAAACTATAACTCCCAAATGACAGACAAACACTTGGACGTGAACCTTTTGGACGGCTCTGGCTTCACAGACAGATAGACAACCGGCAATTTTAAGGTATTTTAAGGGTATAAAAAGATATGGGGAGCACTAAACGGTCACCAGTTCTTTTGAATCTGTCGCGTGAGTCCGTCGTCTTATTTCTGTGACACCGAGCGAGAAGAAACAAGGCAGCCAGAAAAATGGTTAGTCTAGTGGCATAAAAATAAGGACTTCCTCCCCCTTTTTGTGGTGCAAATGTAGAAGTGCTAAACTCAAAAGTGCAAAAATAGCAATGACCTGTCCTCCCCTTCTTGAAATTGTGTTTCTAAACTACGTTTTTGACCAACTTTTTTCGTTTAGAAATTCTTAATTGTCTTCTTGGCCGTCATTGCCATCGCCGTCGCCGACGTCAGCCACTTGGATATTACATACCTTCCCCCCGTGCCGACAGAAAGCGCGCATTATGTCAAAACAGCACCGGTCAGCGGAGACGTTAACAATGACATCTCGTACAGTATCGACATTCGCAAAGACGACGAACGAGAAGGTCCGCAAGTGTTTTACGTTGACGAGGCTTCACCCGCCAACTTAAACACGTATCAGACGACGACGACTGGAGCACCATCTCTCCTCTCTAATCCAGTGTCAGACCTCTTGAGGGAAGTCTTTCCCAATCAGCAACAGGGTTCACAGCAAAACCATGCGAATACTGAAACGAGCTCCCTCGTCTCCAGCCAAGTAACAGACCCGTTGAAGACCCTCGAAGGCCATCAGGAACAACCTGAAACACCCTCCCTCATCTCTAAGGTAGTAGCAGATCCGCTGAAGGAGTTGGAGGCCAATTTACAGCGTGGACAATCTGGTAATTCCCATCAAAGGACACAAGACGGAATAGACACCCAGTATGGTGCTAATGGAGGTTATATTTACTAATGAGACCGTAAGAGTTGTGAGGTGTATGTAATTCTAATGCTAGCAAGCTAAATAAACTCGAGGAAAAAAAACTGGTTCGTCTTAATTTTGCAACAAGTTCTTTCAGTAAGTAAAAGTGTTTCTCGACTATTTTCCGTCAACCTCGAAAAAAGTGTTGTAACCGATATTCGAAGACCATTCACGTTATCGTCGAGAAATGGAGAGCGATGATTGAGATCGAGGCAGTCGAGCAGTGAGAATTGAGATCAATATACCCCGAATATATCGAGACGAGAAATCTCGTCCATGATCGTGGTCGGGACGATAATCGAGGTCGCGACGATAATCGAGGTAGGGACGATAATTTAGGCCGGGCCGGTTTTTGCAGATAATCAAGTCAAGACAGGTGGTCTCGAGGTGATAATCGGCTTGTTTCCGTCGAAACTTTCTGTGGCACCGAGACAACAATCAAGGTTATGAGTCGAGGTGAGACTCAAAATGACAGTTTTAGTTAGAAAAGAAGATTAAGCCGAGATTTTTCAGTGGAGACAAGTATCGAGATCGAACACCAACGAACCTCGAGTAATCTCGATCCAGCGTAACACTACGCGAGGCAATTAATAACTCAAAATGCAGATAACTTTAGACATTTGGCAAATAATATGGAAATTCCAGCGTGACATATCATGTATTTTTTTACTGAATTTCCTCAACAGAATTCTAAAACATTTTCTAATGCGAAAATATGACATAATCGTGTGCTAAGAGGGAAAATTAGTGGGTAGTTTCGAAGCTTGCGTACCCAAAATACGGAATAGTGGAAGTTGAGGTGCAGAGTTGTACGCAGTGTTCGCTTTTTTTCCAAACTAGACGCGCAAACACGTTCCTTTCTAACGAGAGCCATTTATTTTTAGCACATCGCCACACTGCTGCGAGCAGCAGCATCCGGGCCGAGACATCACGGACCCCGAGTGTGGTGCTGCCCTTCGGACTTGTCTTCGGCTGGCTTTCGGCGCAGCTAGACAAGAGAAAGACAAACATGCGCACGGCGGCGGCTGGTGCGTGCGAATGTAGTGTTTCATCGCCAAACGTCATGTTTCAGCGCGTCGTTCAAAGGTGCGCTCGTTCAGAGGGTTGGCGACGGCTGACTGCTCTGCTGCTCTGCTGCGCTGCTTGCGCCTGTACAACCGTCCAGGCCGCGTTAATGAGGAATTGAGTAGCTGGATGACGGCTGACCGCTTCTCTGAATAGCGTTTATTTTCGTACACAGACTTCGAAAATAAAAGCTGTGTGCGGTTGCTGATGCTGCCGATGAATGGAGCGGTGAAATCAACTCACTCGCGCAGAGTTAGTAGTTCAAGGCCGTTGATGAGATGATTGATTTCCGAAGATAGTCTCCGATTAATTAGGGAGATTTGAAATTAATCACAGCTAGGCTTTAGTTCGGTTTTAGTGGCGACTTAATGGATTTTCGGCGCTTGTTTTTGGCTGAAAACTTCAAGCCAACCGAAGCAGTTCGATTAATCTTCTCCTCTCGCTTTTCACTTACGAGTGCAAACTTGTGCCGGCGATTAATCAGCTTAGCATTTCCCAACACACGCTGTCAATATATTGTTCTGCGTCTGGGCCGCTTGCAGTCCAGCTTCAGTCAGCCATCAGTCACACGCACGCTTCGTTCTCATTTGCATACTCGTTTCAATCAGCTTGAGATCACAATGTTTTGAGTTGCTTCTGAGACTTAAAGCCGCAGGTCTGACGCATTCTTTGATGCTGAGTGGGAAAAAGAAGAGGAAATTGATGTTCGGCTGATATTTCAGATATTTCTACGAGCTGAAAGTATTTCTATAGAAAACAAAAGTTCCCATCTCAATCTCCAATGGCAAAATCCGTAAAGTTTCTTGAAAATTCTGGTTATACGCGAGACTACAGGAAATAAAATAGCTATTAACGCTGTTAACATATTTTAACCGCCTGCTAATTTTCATATCTGCTCGAAAACGACAACAAAAGAAGAAAACATTTATTGCTCACCGCACAACAAGTTTTTAGAATTCTGAATCTTTTGATTAACGCAAAGATGATCGCAAAGTTGTCGGAAATCAACTTTCATTAATATTAATAACTTCATTCATGCGAAACGCAATAAAAGAGAAAACAATTCCCAACCGTGAATAATGAATTCAATGAAGTCCAAATCTGTTGGAAGAAGATATGGAATCCGCTTGCATGCGCGACCTCGCGTGTTTCTTGCGAGTTTCGGGAACGAAGACATCGAATTGAAGCGAAGGTTTGCGGGTGTCACCAGCACGGGAACTTTTCGAAGCAGGAGAAGGATATTTTCAACTACTTTCCTCAACGTTGCCTCGATTGTATTTGCCATTTTAGCTCAATCACTTCCAATTTCCCCCTCTCTGGCAATGTGAGGGACATCTTTTGAGAGCGAAACTCTCACACTAAACGCTATTTCTCGATAAATTCCACATCTTCGAACAAAAAACGAGTGCTTACACTCGACACCCAACAACTCGATTTCGTCTTGCGTAACCTTATTTATGACTTGCGGAATGTTTGCAGACATAAAGCAGCTACTAATTAGCCTACCAGCAAATGGAATTCACGCTAAGGTCATCCTTTGACCATCCTAACTTACTTTTCTATATTCCACGTTTTACCCTGAGGCTGGTGCGCGTAAACATACGCAAATCTGAAGTCAAAAGAACAAGTTAAACACTCATCTGTGCGGAACATTGCAAACAAAAGCGAGTACAGACGTTGTTTCCTCGCCAACTCGAAGCTTCATTAATTTTTGAACAGCAGCTGCTGCAGTAGCGGTGGCTTTGAAGCCCCGAAGAGCGCGAATTGGCAAGACGATGACATCTGCGCTCCTCCTTTCGAAACGCTTAGACTTCATCATTACGTCAGAAATAGAAATTTACATAAATTACGCGGATCCCTAAAAGTATGGAATCGTGTTTTGCTCTTCGACATCTTGCAGCGGGTGTGAAAAAAACAAGAACAACTAAGTCGTGACACAAACTAAGCATGCGGAATGCTGGGGTTCGAACAGTTGATACAAAAAAACAGTTTGTAGAGAGCGCTGTGTAGTTGTGAAAGTAGAGAAGACATCCATCAACGCTCTCGCCGGCCCATCTGTTAACAGATGTCGCTGCTAAGCGGTTCGAAGCCGGGCTGCGCGCGAAATGCAGTGCAGTTTGCGTGGCTGCTGCGTCTCCCCACCCAAAAAACGGAGCTGATTTCAACAAAACTTCTGAGGATTATCATTTACTAGCTGGGAAGTTCGCGAAAAACATTTTTTAAAACTGGCTCTTTTTTCTCCATGCTGTAGAGAAAGAGAAAACTTTTATTTCTATATCATTTCGAGGATTCACGGGATTCATTAAAATAAAATTTTCCAGAGACAGTTTTGTGTATTGTAATTTTTCTACACTAATTATTTTGTATATTTTTTCTACAATGAAATCCATCCGCACTCGCGGATCGACAACACAACAGCAATTAAAAGCCGCGTTCATCCTCTTCGGTGTCGAAATCATTTGAGCGTCAAATATGTTTAGCCAACACATCAGCATTCGCTTCAATTGCTTTTAAAGTTCAGCCTTCAATCCGATTATTTTCCGATTTTATGTTCGCCCCTTTGATACTCGTAAATCCGGGCGGTGATTAAAATTTCAGACTTTCAGCAAAAAATTACATACAAGCATGAAAGAGGCGTGGCAGATACTCTTTATAAGCATTTTAAAGTTGATTGTGAGTTGAAACAAAGTGATTATACTTCGAAAAACTGATCAAATGATCAGTTATACGGACTGACTGTAGAGTTGAAAGGACGAACTGTGATGTATCTGTTTTCTTTATTAGATCGAATCATATTTCCATTAAAAAATCTTGAATGTGCTTCCTCTCAAACTCACTGGCACTCGTAGCGCATTTGAGGCCGTCGAAAATCACGCTGAAGTCAGCAGAGCTTTGCCACCATTAGCTTTGCCGCATTTCAGCGTTCAATCAAAAGTCATAAAATCCCCACTCCCGGCCAACATGCTCTCCATTCACACGCACTCATCGAGCGAGTGGCTTTGTTTTCAGACGTCGAGGACGAACGTCGTGGGGCTCCGTTGAACGGAGTCCGAACGCCAGGCAGTGGCACGCTGCAGCGAGGCGGGCAGTCATTGGGCACCTTAATTGAAAGCCCACCTGAGCCCGTTGAAGCAAGTGACGGAATCGGATGAGGTGCCGCAGCTTTCGGTGGCAGTGAGTCGCCTTAACTGGCTGTGTGGCGGTATCTTGCAGCGCGCTGCGTGATGCAACGAGTCCTGGCTGGACGGGGCGGCAGGTGAGTGATGGATGCCGTCGATGGCTGGTTGTTGAAAGTGCTGTTTCGGCGATTCGGTGCTGCTTTGTTGCTCTTGAGGCTGCTGCTGCATTTAATCCGATTACGCGTTCAGAAATTGGAAAGGTAGCGCACTTTTCGGTTTATTATAAATTTTTATGCAGTTCCAGGTTCTTCCAGTTCAGTCCTGTTTTCATTTTCACAGAATCCGAAGCATTCTAGAAGAGTTTAAAAACTTTTCTCTCGTTGGAAACTCCTATTCGAATTTCGTAGAGCGTTTAAATTTCTCAGGCAAGTATTAGGATAATCCGATTGTCAAATAAAGAAGCAAGCAACTAATACATTTTGGCCATCCAAAATCCCTCCCTCTCCCCCTCTCCCCTCCACCATCCGTCATCCTAATAAATGTGTTTCATTCTTACGCGCTCCGGTGTTTATCTTTGAAATACACAGCAGGATAAACACTCGCAAGATGTAAAGCAAACCAAGAGCGGGCATACCTGCGCATCCTGTGGAGCCTTCGAAGCTGCTAGGGCATCCGCATTTGCATTTAATATTAAACAAATAAATCGCGAGTGCTGCACACATGTGAATCTGCAACATTTGTTTGCTCGAAAGATATCCGACGACATCCTGGATATCCTCCGAAGATGTTCGCCCTCCTGTATCGCGCGAGAGTGTGTACGAGTATCTCCGAGGTCTGGGATTCCTTTGCGTTGGAAGGGGAGGCGGGCAGTGGAGCCGTGTGGGCCGTGGGTTCCTTGAAAATCCCGAAATGCTTCCTGGTGATGTTTTGATGTCTTCAGGTAAAGAGCGAAACTCTTCATTAAGTGAGTTTCTACACGTCTATTAAAGATTCTTTTAATAGACGTGTAGAAGTGCATACGATGATCTCTGTATGGATAGCAGAGCTGGTTGCTAATGTCCGTCCGTCTGTCTGCCCACCTGTCTCTTTGTCTGCCTGTCAATATAAAGATTGTTACAGAACGAGTACAGATACAATTCATGATTGCTATTTTGTCTGAATGATTTCTTTAAAATAAGAATTTTAAATGCATAGAAATTTCATTCAACTTCAATCCGTTTCAGGTTTTGTGAAAATACAGAAACTTCTAAGCACACAATGACGACAGCGGCAGCAATCATCGCTGTTGTTAAAATTGCATTAATTAAAGTGGATTTGGTTCTCGCCATAAATCCATCACGAGAAAATCACGCTTATCACTGACCGAAGCAACAGAATGTTTCAAGTTATCATCAGCTGGCTGCTGAACAGCAACCGTCACCGACGTCCACACAAGCAACGTCATCATTCACAACAGAAGCTGCGTTAATTTCAAGCAGTGTTGCCAGATTTCTGGTGCAGGCGGAACTCTTTTATTTACGCGAGAACTTATTTATTACATTTTCACACATTTTTAAATCGTTCTTTTAACAGATTTTCAGAATTTCCAAGCGAACTTCTTGTTGCTTCGGCAAGTTTTGATTTAATTTTAAATGGGTTTTGAGAATTTCCACATGTAGTTGAAAATATGTTAAATGCAGCTGATGTATTCTAAAATCTACCTGAAATATTCAAAAACCCCACTGAAGTGTTCTAAAATCAGGTTGAGACTTTCAAGAGTACAGCTGACGATGTGTTTTCAGCCACATGGTAAAAAAACGCAATGCGAAAATCACAAAAAAGGATTGGAATCCCTTCGCCATTTGTGTTTGTTAATTTGTGCGGTGTTAAACACCGCACAGCAAAAATCCCTCGCTCGACGTGGCAACGCCGACGACAGACTGCATCAAATGCAATTACAGAAATTTAGCTCTCGTAGTGCTGGAAGGTGGCTGGGCGAGGCGGCACCCCGAGTGTGGACAGTGATCGGTGAATGAGACGGTGTGTCGAGTCCGCTGTAACTCAGTCAGTCCGTCACTCAGGGCACATCAGTCACCACGTCACCCATTTGTCTCGCACTCCCACCACGCAGCGGGATGGATGTTTGAAGCTGTCCATTAAAAATTACAGCCAGATACTCGAGCAGCGGCTTCAACACGATGAATGCGATTGTTTCTCGTTTCGTAGCCTTCGGTGGCGATGTGGTGGGGGAGGGGGAGGGGTGAGGGGACCAGCATCCAGTGCAATTGGCTCCAATGGTTCAGATGTGGCACGTGGCAGTTGGAGGCACTGCGATTGAGTGGAGCCGCGTGTTGCTGTTATTTTGTGGGATTTCAAAAAATTTCCACTTTTGCAAAAATGATTCAATTTATTAGTGTTTAAACGCTGTAGACTGAACGGTGCGACGTATAGAAGAAAAGGTTGAAAATACCGAAGAAAAAGTTGCTTGAGTCAACAACTGCGACTGTCGATTTAAGGAGTTGCAATACTTCAATTTGACGACAAACCGGAGAAGCGGTTGTTGCTATGGTGACGATATGATGCCAATATTGGTAAATTAGAAAGAGCAAAGAAAAGGGCTTCCAGTAAAATCGTATGACTTATTAACAGCCGCGGTATTAAGCTTGACCAATACGATTGTCACATTTAGAACCGCGATGTTCAGTTTGGAGAACACAGTTTTAAATAATCTGTTCAATAATGCATTCTAACTATGAGTGGTTATTTTAACAATTTCAATAACGTCATATTAACAATTTCGTTAGTCCGTATAACAACTCTTTTAGACAATATAACAATTTCGTTAGTCAATATAACAATTATGTTAGTCAATATAACAATTCGGTTAGTCAATATAACAATTCGGTTAGTCAATGTAACAATTTCGCTAGTCAATAAAACAATTTTCGC
The DNA here is from genome assembly GCA_922984085.1 of Sicus ferrugineus. Taxonomy (NCBI): domain Eukaryota; kingdom Metazoa; phylum Arthropoda; class Insecta; order Diptera; family Conopidae; genus Sicus; species Sicus ferrugineus. The sequence continues at coordinate 28,341,376 of OV277351.1, forward strand.
TTACCAACCACCGATTGTCAATACAACAACCCCAGCATTTTTCCAGTGTACATGGCAATGGCGTTGTGTGAAGAAGGGAGAGGACGAACGCACTCTGCGGTCTGCGTTGACCGGTAGCTGGTAGCGGACTTTATATGCTGCTGCAGCGCAATTTAAACAGTCGGTTTGATATGTTAATTCATACTTAAAATTTAATTACCGCGATTACAGTTTTTGCCTTTCCATTCTGCATGTAACGAGATTAATTTAGCCATTTAAAAGTTGCAGTTAATGGAGACGCACGATGTCGTCCGGCGTACGTGGGTATTTTTGAAATACGATTAGCCAGCTTTGAATTTAATTAATTTATCTATTTTTCAACAAACAAGATTACTGCAGAGTGCGTTCCGTTTTAGCCTTGGCATATTGTGAGGATTATTCTGAACATCGATACGATTACCTGACGAATCAATAAAATCGCCTTTAGAAGAGGGGATTTCCGTTGCAGAGCAATACTTCTAAAAATTAGTCAACAAATCTAGATCCTTCGAACTCTGAATATCTGCATTAATTACTGTATAGCGTGTCTACAACAACAACAACTCTTCTAGATTTACTCGCATCCTTCAGACCAAACGTGTCGGTCAAACACAAGAAGTGTAAATTGCTCCAGGCTTCATTGAAGCCGAGAGAGTGAGAGTACATAGAAACAGAAAGGTGGCAACATCCGCTCGCCACCTTTCTGAATGAATAACAGCAGCACTGAATTAATTGTACAGGATTTTGGGCCCACCAACTGACTGCAGAAGGACTCAATTGCCCTGAAATATGTTGCAAAATTGTTCATTAAAAATTTCTCATTAAATATGCAAGGACAGGAGCGCTTCCTGGGAGGCAGGATTTCCGGGAGCGGGCGGAGGGTTTTCTGACGAGAAAAGGCAGGATCGAGATTAACAGAACTTCCTTTCTCTCCCCACTCCGAGACGATAGTACAGGTCAACACGAGACCGTTTTAATAGCCGAGATATCGAATAAGGATCGAGAGTCTCGAATTCAATGCGTTAATCGAGATCGGGGAGGCTTTTATAGTCGAGTTATTAAGTGGGGATCGACAGTCTTTTCGCCTCGAGGTCGAGATGGGGAAGGCACATTTCTCCGATTCGATAATCCAGATTCATACTGCCTCTTCCAGTCGAGAAAATAATCGAATTAGAAGATTAAAAACTGAGATATCTTCATTGTTGCTCAAATTCGAGTCGAGACTGTTCTTGTAGTCGAGTTATCGAATGGAGATCGAGAACCACTTCCTCAACGAAATCGAAACAGTCTTTTTTCCATCTCGGTTTCAAGGCGATAATCGAGATCCAGATAACTTATTAGTCGAGACGATTACTGAAATCGAGGGAACTAATTTTCATTTTGATTTCGAGGCGGTAATCGAGACGATATTAGTCTTAGAATCGCTTTCAGTCGAGACTTGACCTAAATAAAAAAAATTTCCTTAAAACTCTCACAAAAATCTCCTGATCTTACCAATAATTTTGGTGTTGGCTATTAAAATTAAGAGCGAAACACATGAAACACCAAAAGGCAATCATCGATTTTCAGCATTTCGGCGCGAAGTTGCTGTTGTCGGAATGCCGGCTGAAATGTTCATCCGATTAACAGAAAATTGGATTTCAAATTTCCAAAGCTTGTTGTCTGCAGTGTTGGCACCCAGTGACCGTCACCCTCGACGCCCCTCGCACCCACGACCTGCCGAAATAGAAGTACAGAGCAGCACTTCCGTCCCGCCTTCGCACAGTCCGTGCCACAAACTGAATCTGCGTAGCTGTGAAAGAGGAGCGGTGGCGCCAGGGGGCGCTGAAGACGCAAATTGAAAAGCGGTCAGGCGACAGTGAGGTCGTCGGCCGGGAGGACACTCCCGGCGCTCTCTTGCAGTCGCGCAGCTCGAGCTGAGGAAATAAAAATGCTCCGATTTTAATTGAGAAATAAATCGACCCTAATGCCGCCGCACGCCGCTGTGCAGCGCCGCCGTCGTTCGCATTCTAATTCTCGGCACCGGATATGAACTTCCGTAATGAACGTTTGCTGGCCCGGAAAATACTTGTGACTCGTGATTTTCAGTGCGCTGGCGGCAGTCGAGTAGGGTGGCTCGGCTGTTCGCTTGGCTGGTTGACTAGCTGGCTGGCGAGCTGCTTGGTTGGCTGGATGATTGGCAAAGAGGGGCGAAGGGGGCGTTTGTGTGGCACAGCGGCGTAATCAGAAAATGTTGTGCGGGGAGCCATTCAAAGCTTTCAAATTACAACTTCGGCCAAAGTTGATTCATGATTTTTATTTCAATTCCCTTGGGATTTCTATGAAAATGTGCGGACTATTGATTCCAGTTACGACTGAGATCAACCGTCTCGATCTCGGCTAAACAAGACGATTAGAGTGAACTCGATCGCGGCCTTCGCCTCGTCTGAAAGAAGCTGCTCGCCCTCGATTCTCGATTGAAAAAGGCCGCCTCGGCCTCGATCATCGTCGTCAAATTTGAGATTTCGCCGAGATGAGAACGAGAAATCCCGTCTTGATTCTCATTTCCATGAAAAACCGCCCAAGTTGCGATTATCGTCTTACATTTTTAAAAAAATATGGGTGTTATGGCATACAATTCAATTTTTCTACACTGAACTATACAAAATTCTAATTTTTCTACACTGAACTATACAAAATTTTAATTTTAGTAAGAAATTTTAGTGGAGTTGAAAGTAGCGCCGGGCCCTCGCCTGGAAACGCCTCTGGTGTGGCTGGCGTTGCCACCGACGAAACAATCGAGCGGGCAGCGGCGGTGTCTCCGCTGAGCTACGGTCCCTGGTGCAGCCGTAGTTTGCGGTATTTACATCTCGGTTAACAACTCACTTACTCAGTCGTTTGGTGTGGCAACACTGCGGAGCAAGTGAGCGAAGTCGGAAGTGTTTCGGAAAATTCGTTAAGTTGCAGTGGTTTGGCATTAGTTACGAGCATCGGCAGCAGCAACGACAACAGCAGCAGAAGATGTTTATCTGCTCGGTTGAGAGGTGTTGATGTGCAACGCGGTGAAAGTGGCTTCAATTGTTGGTGTTGCTGTAGCTGTAGCTGGTTACACTGCTGCGCCGCAGTTGCAGAATTCGGTGGTGAGTGATGACGACGGCTTCTGACCCACAACGTGCAGCCGGCCAACTCGGTGCGGCGCGGCGCGGCGCGGCGCTTCTGCAGCGGACACAAATGCATGCGGTTGCGTCGGCTCGCAGGGCTGCTCGTGAGGCGCGTTGATAAGTAACACCAGCGTACAGCGAAATATCGCGCCGGAAGAAGATGTCTGACTTTCGAGGACTGGGTTGAGCTCACTGCGAATCCCCTGCTTCGAAGACATAACCGATTTCAGCGATGCACCAACTTCAAAGTCTGTTTTTCGAAGAAGTTGTATGAGTTTGTTTATAAAAGTTGTGTAAAGTTACGAATTCGGAAGTTTTTCCAAGGTTTCCCAGCACAACCTGGAGGTGTAGGAGTTTTTAAAGACCTGTAAATTGAAATTATATCTCGTTTTATTACAAGTCTGCACTGTATTCTCTCACTGTGTCTCCTTCCACAGAGATCGAGGCCGTCTCGTGTTGAATTATCCGCGCCATATGCAGGTTTCGTCGACAACGAACTTGTTTCATGTACGCACAGCCCGCTGCTTACGAAACCCGATTTCAACGCGGATACGTGTGACAGCTGAGGACCTGCAAGATATACGGGCGCATTAGCTGGCTTCATGCGGTCTGTGTGTAGCTTAAAAGCAACAACAGCAGCAGCGAAGACAAACACAGCGACAGCGACTACGGCAGCGACTACGGCAGCGACAACAACGACAACAACTTTGGAAAGATCATAACATAAATTTCCAGAGTAAATAAACACAAAGACAGCAAGAAAAACAATAACAATTTAAAAACACAAACACAACAGGAGTTGTGGCAACAACTACAACAAGAATAACAACACCGACAACCACAACAGCCACGTTTGTGTGCGACGACACTTTGACAAAACTTGCGCCGTGGGTAATAAAAATAATTGTCAACCAAGGAGTTGCCAGTCATAAAATGCAGCAAAATAAAATACGAGTCGTAAAAACGGCCAGCTAAACGCACGCGGAAGGAGAAGAAGAAGAAGAAGAAGAAGAAGAGGTGCATACCTTGCGGCGGCGGCGGCGACGGCGCGGTGAGAGTCTCCGGCTGCAAACGATGAATTGTCTTCATCACCGGCAGTTGATACGCAGCTAAACTGTTGCATACTTGCGGGGACGCATAGCTGGGGACTTCTTGCCGCAGGCCGCAGGTGGCGCATCGTCTGGCGGTGTGTAGCTGTGTGAGTGCGAGCGCTGTGTGTGTATGCGGTGGCCTAGCGGACGCGGAGACACGCCGTGCAACAGGCACGACACATCCTCCTCGACCATCTGCGTGCGGTGGCGCTGTTGTGATTATCCTTGCGTGGGAGCGCGCGACACCGCAGCGAGTTTGCGAGTTTCCTGCTCTCGCTTTCGAGTCTCAGCGGGGCTCGGCACGCCTGTGGTGGGTTGCCCTCGGCATCCGCTCGGCGCAGGACTCTTGCGCCGAAATAGCTTTCGTTGCCGTAAATCACGACAAGTGCAAAACTTTTGACACTTTTTCGCGAGTGAAACTGCAAGTTGGCAAGATTTGTCTGGCGGTAGAAGTGCATTTTTTGCCTCGTCTCTCGCCTCTCGCTGCCTCGACTTTGAACAACTGAAAGCAGGGAACTGAAAGCAGCGCTCGCAACAAATTGAAATGCAAAAAGTTCCGCTTTTATTATTCGCAAGTATTTACAACTTTTTCATTTTCACCTCCACAACAACTTCGGCCCGAGTTGCTTCAGCGACGCGCTGTTTGGCACATCTTTTTGTGCAAATATTTGGTCTTCTTCAAGCACAACAACACTTGTGTACACCGATATTTGCTTTCCATAAATATCTGCGGTCGCAGGCAACTATTTCCGCGTTTGCCCGCGGCAAAACACAGCGTGGAGTGAAATGAGTTGAAGCAGAATTACAACGAAGCGAAATCGTTCGATTTTAATTTGTTTCTCCACTACAAAGCAGCGGCTTGGAGTCTTAAAAGTCCTCGGAAGGATTTGCCTGCAAACAATCACCTCGAATCACTATCGCGGCGCCGTGCGATGACGCGTCCTGCCGCGTCGAGGCTCCAGCTGGTTGCACGCGTGCAGCCGAAGCTTGGGGCGGAAAATTGTCAACAAACAAATTGATCCTGATTAGCGAAGGACGTGAGCAGACGCGACCAGCTCAAGGAGCCGCTGCGCCGCGCCGAGAAATCAATGTGCAGAGCGATTTGCCTGCGCTCACCTTATCTGTGGCCGCTGCCAGGACAGGCGCGACCCGCGCGAGGGAGGCCGCGGCGCGGCGGCGGCGTTGTCGTGATAAACGATTATTGAGATTTATATCGGAGAGAAGCAGCAGTTTTGTTCTTCTGTGCAACCTCGGTTGGAGAGCCGGGGATTGCGGGGGAGGGGGGCGCGGTGTTCCTGAGCAAGCAAGAAGTGAAATTATGGCAGGATACCGGCGAGCGCCGGTGAGCGCAGCTGACAGGCGGCGGGCGAACGTGAGCGCGCTCGGCGTGAACCGGCGAAAAAATAACACAATCAGTTGAAAGTGTTGCCGGTTGGCAGGGATTCGCCACGTGTGCGGCGCGGCAGCGGACTTTTTACTTCCCTGAAATCCCGGCAACAAGCAAGAACAAGGAAGCGCCAGCTCGAGCAAAACTCAAGGCAGGATCAAGCGAATTTTCCACTTGAAAGATTTTCACGCTTCTGCATGTGAGTTGCAACCGTCGTCGATGGGAGACGGCAGGCGGCGGATGGCAGTCGGTGGACGTGGCAGGGGAAAACAAATAAAGAAAATGACAAGCGGAAAAAATTCTCAGCTGGCACCGTCGTCATCGTCGAGAAGGTGCTTGCTGGGACAGTTCGAGCGGGGTGCGGGGAGCAGAGAACACTTCAGGAGGACTGAAGGCTCTGAAGAAAGTAGTCAATGTAGCAGACCAGCAGACCAGCAGACCCGCAGACCCTCGCTGGAGAAGAAAACTGCAACAGGCAAGGACAGCATTTCGACAAGAAAAAAAGTCCAATCACAAGGACTTTAAAGTTGAGGCGGAGGCATCCTTGAAATCGCTGCATGAAGACAGCAAGATTATCTAAAGCGCATATTATTATAGTAAGTAAACATGTAAGTGGTGTGGGTGTGTGTGTGTGTGTGTGTGTGTGTTTGTGTGTTTAAAGGACCGGCTTCAACTTTTCCCAACTCACATTTCAGTGAAAGAAAATTGAAAAATGCACTGCAGGGCAGAGGAGGACAACAGCAGCAACAACAATAACAACAGCAACAGAAGCAACAACAACAACAACAACAACAGCAACAACAACAACAGCAACAAGGACAACATTAGGATGAAAGTACCACCGAAAGGCAGCTCAAGCAGCCAGAGGCAGCCGCATGTCAAACAGAAGTCAACACAACATTTTGCGAGCGAGGGACTCGGGCATCCAGAATGCAACAGGCAGAAGAGTGAGAGGGGGCGGGGTGGGGTGGGGCTGGGGATGCGGCGTAACTTCGCCGAAGGACGATGGTGTCTGTGATTACAGTCAACGAGGTTGTGCAAGGAGAGGCGCTTAAAGGATTTCCTGCTATATACACACTAAGCCAGAGCCACACACAGAACCACACACACACACACACACACACACACACACACACACACACAGGCACACACACACACACACACAAACACACAGGCACGCACATCCGCACACAAAAAACAAAACCAAGCAAATGTAAAAGGAATCGAATAAGAGGCAGCAACAACAACAACAGTAACAACGACAACGAGTTCAACACAAAAAAAAAGAAACACAATTTTGAGGAGGAAAAAACTCAAGTGCAGTTGCAAATAAAATTGCTACAAAATTAAACAACAAGTCAAAAGCAATAACAACAAGTTGCAACCAGATACCAAGGGTACGAAATGCCGGCATTCTAAAATCCCGGCACTCTTGAGACTTCTAAAACGGATCGAAATCCTTAGCGGACTTTAATTTTTCCATATAAACTCACTTTCCTTCAGCAATCGTTTCGACGATCGTTGTCGAGAATCATGTTTTTGCAAATTGCATGTCGTGATAGTCTTGGTGGGAAAGCCGAGGAAACTGACATTTCAATATCGAGTTTTATTCTGTATTCGAAGTGAGTCGAAATAATGTTTTCTTGTGAAATGATTTTGTGAAATGATTTTGTTGAATTTCCCTTAACTGCACTGAAATCGCGAAAATAGCGAAATAGCGCTATTTCGTCTCACGCGAACGTAGTTTTACTGAGAATCGAACCCACGCCTCTCTGGTCGTCACAGTGGAAAGCGTTGAATCCGGATTTCTAATGTGGCAACTGGCAATTTTCACTTTCAAAGCACTGTTTCGTCTCCAGCGTTGAAAACTCTTGAGCTCTCGTCATTTAGTAGAGCTCTCGTCGTTCAGTGTTGAGATGGGGAGGATTGTGGAACGCGTTTCGTGCGGGATACCGGCATGGGTATCCCTAGTATCGCATCACATGCATAAACACACAGAACACCTTCACACAGCGACACACACACCCACTCTTTCCACAACTCCATCCACATCTCTCTTCTCACGATTTCATTGAGATTTTCTCAACTGCTGCATTTGTTTAGACATTTTGACAATCTTCGCCTTCATTGCATCCCTCTCTCGCATTTTCCCCACCTCTTCCGTCTTCTTCTTCTTCTTCTTCTCTTTCTAATCTTTTTTGTAGCGTTTCCTTGGCGGGATTTATTTTTTGCTAATGAAATTGTGCGGAAGCTAAAGATTGACAGACAACTTGAGAGTGTCGTCGTCACTTAAGTAATGCTGGCAACAACAACAATAACAACAAAAGTAACAACAACAACAACAACAACAACAACAACAACAACAACAACTACTACTACTCAGGACAGATAGTTTTTTCCTCAGCAAACGCGTAGCAAACGCGCCCACCTTCTTTTTAGCCAGCAGTGACGGTTAAGTAACTCAATTGCCAATTTCGGAATTAAGTTTGGTGCCGGAAGTTTAGCTCGAGTCAACAATTTGGAACTCGAATGCAGACAGACGACGGACGGACGGACGGCCGAAGGAAGCGAAAAGACAAGCAGACGAGGTCAGGTAAATTTTGACTTAATCAAATTGGTTGCCAGTCAAGTGGTAAATGCAGGCTGCAGAGGAGAGGGGGCGGGGCGGCAGAGACTCTTAAAGTAGGTTCAGTTCAAGATGCCGGCCAGGAGATTTCAAGGAGGAGATTTCAAGCCGGCAAGAGATTTCAGCGGGAAGTAAGAGGAACGCGGAGATGGAGGTTTTCCCTTGTATTTTTCAATTAGCTGGCTACAAAATGTAAACGTGTAAGTGGAGTTGTAAGTAGTTTAGGTGCGAAATAGAGTTGCTTCGAGTGGAGTTGGGAATAGCGATGCGAATGCAGACGAGATGACTGCGACTGCGACGGTGGGGATGACCAAAGCGAACTCGAAATCCTTCGAGAAGAAGACTGAGTTGAAAGCGGAGATGAATGACGACCATCTCTTGCGAAGGTGCGAAGGCTGAAAAGATAAAAAGAGTTGGTTGAAATTAAGATGGGATGGAAAACGAGCATGAAAAGCGCGACAGAAATGAAAGCGCAAACGTCTACAAGGAAGATCGACAATAAATGCAATAACAACTGAGTTGGTGAGGTGTAATTATTGGCTCTCATGTCGTATTAAGCACTGAAATGAGGAAAATTCCTTCCCAAAGTTATAAGTTCGCGGCAGAGGAACGAAGCGTGCCGCCGCTAGCGGTTGTTGTTGCCATTTTCTTCTCATCTCAGTTGAAGCGTCTTTCTTGTCGCCTCACAGAGACTCTGTAGCGAGCGTCTGCAGACTCTCTGACGCGCCCCACCATTCGCAGTGCGCCTGCCTCCCGACATCTTAATCGTCACAAGGGGCGGAAAAGAAGACGAAGAAGACACAACGTTGTGTCAGCAAAAAGAGAGCGCGGCGCGAGCGAGTAGCAGGAAGCGCACGAAAAAATTATAAAAATGACAGATTTTCCGGCTACGGAAGACGCTGGCACACCAAATTGAGTTTAAATTGGATGGTTTGACTTAAGTATCCGACTTGAGCAGGTTGATCCCGTTACTTAATGGCTGCAGGAAGGGGATGGAGGGGGAGGAGTACTTAGTTCGTGCCAGCTGCTCGTTGGGATGCCGCTCCGGCGGTGGACTTTTATAATGGGAATTTTGGTATTTAATTTGCGGATGTGGCATCAGAAACACAGAACTACACCGAATCGGCGACCAAGGGGATTAAAAGGATACGGAGGAGTCTGTCTGTAGTGCGAAAGGTAACCTGAATGTACTTCTGGGATAGAGTTTTCGGTGGGATTCTCGGCCATAAAGGCGTTCTTTTCGCCACAGTGGCATAAATGGAGTTTCGAATAGTGGGGATTTTCAAATAACAGGGATTTCCGACGATTCGTATTCGAAAACAAGCAGCCTACAATCCGCTGATGCTGCTCTGCGAGTGTAAATTTATGGAAAACCCGTCAATTTTGCAATTGGCTTGAGGCATTTAAATTCGGAGGCGAGCGTGTGTCGGCGAGGAGCCGAGAACGCACGAAACCCGTGCTCGTGCCACCCGCCGATGCGCCGAGCCTATTAAGCAAACGAGTAGCCGACAAATAGTTTGCATTTATTTGAACGAGTTATTTGTGCGTTAATTGAACGGAATCGGCCGGCGACTGTTGTTGGTGGCCGCAACACGGTGCAGTCGACCGCGTGCACTCCGTCGCGAATATGAGTGGCTGCTGCTACTGCAAACAGCGGCGCGCATTTATACAAACGCACGTGCAACGGCCGCCCCGTGCAATAAAAAGTCATTGCAATTCATTAATTTGCAATTCGTTGATTTCGTATGTTTTCGGAAGCACGAAAATTGGCTGTGGCTGTTGATGTTGTTGTCGGCGTCGTTGTTGTCGTTGTTCTTGTTCTGTCGTTGTTGTTGTTGTCGTCGTTGTTGGGGTCCAAATATTTGCGGTGTTTCCGCTTCAGCTTGAAATATGGACGAAAACATGTTGTTGTTTTCATGCTGCAATTAGGCTTTCGAAATAATTGGCATCATTTAACCGTTTGGTTGGGGCGGGGGGAGGCGAGGTGAGCGGTGAGGACGGTGGGCGGCGCAGGACCGCAGCTCTATATGCGACTAAATATCGCCGTCGCCCTACTGATTCCGTTCCGTTGTAAAGCAACCGAGTTACTCGTGCTTTCGTGCAGCGCTGATTTCGCGGAACACACAGCCGCGGCGGCTTTTAAATTCCAGCCGCCATTAGCAACAGTTGCCGCCGCATCGCTGCCACACCTGCCGCCTTCGCGCCCGCATGCGCCAGCATGCGCCGCCGTAACCCCGCAACACCGCAACCCCGCTACATTCGTAGCACAATTGCATCCATCCATGGCTGAGTGAGCAGTGAGAGCAAAAAACGCGCTATATTGTTGTTATTTCCTTATTTGTTGCTACTTCTTTGTTTTGCGTCCGATTTTAATGGATTCGGTAGTTTTTGCTACGTGTTGTTTGGCGTTTTACTACAGCGGTGGACACTTCGGCGGCATAAACAGCGAACGGCGCGGCGCGATTGTCACGCACGCAACCGTGACAACAGACATCTGCGCGAAGGCGCTGCTTTTCCGATGTGCTATGATGGGCTTATCAAAATGAATCCGAAGCGGAGTGTGATAAAAAGCTGCGGTAGTAACGGCGGCTGTTGGAAATGAACTCGATACGGATTTATTTCCGCATAAAACTTTTTGTTGCAGGTACTTCGGGAATGAGAGAATTGCTCCATTAAGTTTCGCAGAACCGAGATGCCTCCGAATTGCGAATTCAAATATCGTCCGTCATGTCATCTAATTGCGTCCGTCTCTACTTGGTTCCCTCTGCGGCGAGAGGGACCAACTTTCTGCAAAATCGTTTCCTGCTAACAGACTCCGCGGTATACAGAGACACCGCCGAACCTAAAACTGAACTGACTAAATCTGGATGTCGGTGAACAAGGCAATCGGTTTCCCGTTGCCAGTGATGCAGTTCCAGTGAGCTGGTGCTTGCAAACACTGTTAAATACCAGCGCGCACGTCTGGAGGGAGGTCGAAGTTCGTCATGTAATCCGTCGCCTCGACAGTCGAGACGACAATCGAGGCCAATACGTCGTTTTGCTCGTCTCGAATTCCAGGCAGTAATCGAGCACGAAAAGGCCAGTCTTGCAGTTAGGATGGCAACCTGGATGGGCTCAGGTTTAGTGGAGGTCGGGATAGTTGAGATCGAGATATAAGTATATAAGTTGACCTACGAGAGAGATCGTGCGACACGCGCACGCACCGCATTCCAGCACAGGCGCCAAGACCCCGCATCATTTCCGCAGAGGAGGTCACGACTGTTGGCGGAAATTCGAAGCCTTGTCCAGGATTGGGTTTCTGTCCTGCTTAACGTGAACTCCAGCTGAAAGTGACGGCGTGGACGAGGATGTGGGTGGGTCAGGAAGAAGAAGACGAAAGGGATGCAATGGTGGATATCGAGAGCTCCGGCTTCGGCTGCGGCGGGCTTTTGTTTCGGGCCACTCTTTGAATTGGGACGTTGATTGTTGCTTTGTTGTTGTTGTTGTTGTTGTTGTTGTTGTTGTTGTTGCTGTTGTTGCTGTTGTTGTAATTGTTATTGTTTGCCTGTCGGCGAAACTGAAGTAATCATCGCAACTAAAATCTGCCGCTGAATTCCGGTTACGCTTATTTTACGCTTTGATTATGCGGCGGCGGCGGCGGCGGCTGTCAGTGTTAGAGATGTTGTTGCTGGTGTTGTTGTTGTGATTGTGAATGTTTCTGCCCCTAATGACAATGCTAATTATTTCGAACCGCTAACAAACGCCATGCATTCGTGTACTGAGGCTGAAATTCACTTTACACTCACAAAACGAATGCAGCTGCTGGGTTCGCTCGCTGTTTTCCCACTCATTTCGGCCAGCTAAACCGAAACCCCCAGACACTTGAATTCACTTAAAATCATTGAAAATTAAGTGTTACGTCGTGCTTGTTGCAGGCATGTTGAACAATATGTTGACATCCTGCGAACTTCTGCAAGCAGAGCAAATATTGAAACGCTCCTCCCGAAGGACTCTCTCGGCGTTCGTCTTCCGCTCGGCGACTTCTTGCTTGCGTGGCTGCGTGCCGAACTTTGCATGCTTGCGTTTGTCGCACTGCCGTCGCTTCCCATCAGCGTTTCTCGTGGCTTCTCATGGTCGGAGCGGACGCCCCGTCGACTTCCCATCTCCGCAGGCGGCACCGAGTTTCCGCAACAACGACGAAATCTCGCAGGGCGGTTGGTTAGAAGCCGCACGGACGAGGGAGTGAGAGAAGCGCCATTAAAGGTAAACATTAACAAGTGCAGCAGGTGGCGGGGAAAATGCGAACAGAGCCGAAAGTTTGCTGGGAGCAGAAGCTGACCGAACGATCGTCCTGACGACGACGACGAGGACGACGACGAGGACGACGAGGACGACGAGGACGACGACGAGTACGACGAGGACGACGACGAGGACGACGACGAGGAGGACGACATGGACGACGAGGACGACGACGAGGACGACGACGAGGACGACGACGTGGACGACGACAGTGACTTGTGGTCGCCTTTGGCTTGCGAGAGCGTGAAGTGTGTGTGCGCGCCGAGTGGAGATGCCATTCGGGATGGTTGCCTGCTCGCCTGTCGTCTGGAGGACTGGTCACTCCCGCTGCTTTGAGCGTCGCCCCTCCGTCTCCGTCTCCGTCTCCGCCTCCGCCTCCACATCCTCCTCGCCTTCTACGAGGATATAACAATATTTTCACTCGCTGTCCCGTTGCATCAAAGTCAATTTATCTCTTTCAAGTGTAGCTCGCAGTTGAGTTACTCGTACTTTTTATTGTTTATGTGTGCGACGGACTTCCGTTCGAATGAAGGGCGCGGGGGTTTGGAGGACGGCGCGGGGTGTGAATTCCTGCTGCCATTTGTAACTTCCTTTCCGTATTTTATCCACATCCTTCTGTTGCCGTCTCGTCGCTTTTTTGGTTGCTGCACGGCACACCTCCGAGGTTAGGATTGCGCTGCAGCGGCGCGCATTTGCGGCGCATCGAATGGCCGAGGTTAAAGGATCGTAAAAAAGGATTTGCCCACAAAGGTGGACAAGCTGGAGGTAATGAAATGAAACAGCAACTGCCCGCACAACGTGTTTCAAATAATAATAAAAAGCGGTGGCGGCGGAGCGGCAGCGCGGAAGACAATTTAATTCAATTGAATCGGAATGATTTAAATGTTGTGGTTCGCCTTCGGTGGGAGTGGCTGCAGTGTCCTTCGCACTGACGGGGCAACTGAAGGGAGGCGAGAGGAATGTCAAGAAATATTCCACTGAAGTCGATTAAAGAGAAATTTAAAAGGAGCTCTAAATTGTTTCAGTACTTTGAATGTTTTATAGTCGACTACGACCTTTACGAGTCACATATTTGAATTTCAATTGATTGTAACTTGTAATTTGTTAGAACTCCACTTGAATTATATATTAATATTATTGTTGTTTTTATTAATATTATAATTATTATTATTTTTGTATTTCTTTTATTTAACTGAATAGCCAGATGCATGCGTTTGTTTAACAAACAGCTTCGCGCGCATTTTAATATATCTGAATTTCAATTTAAATTAAATTTATTTGCACTCTTTAATTAACTCGCTCTTATTTTGTATGTTTATAAGTCTGTAAGATACAAAATTGTAGATGAAATAAATAAATAAGTAAGTAGATAACTAAATAAATAAAAAAATAAATAAATAAAGAAATCAATAAATAGTGAAATAAATAAATAAATAAAAAAATAAATGAATAAATAAGTAAATAAATAAATACGACAAATAAATAAATAAGTTTATTACCAGTAAACATGCTACAAAAATGAAAAAAACAACGATGTGCCGTCTGCTCGAAAAATGGAGTTTGAAAGGAGTCCCCTTACTTGTGCTCGGCTCGCAAAGTTCCAATTTGTGTGGCACCCTGCTTTGAAAAATTCCACACTGAAAACAACTGAATTTCTGAAGTGTCCCCGATTGCCTTCTCGTAGCCACTCATTCCTGAGAAAAAATCTGCGCTAGAAGGCTCAACAGCTGTAGTAAATCTTATTTTGTTTAGTAGAGTCCACATTAATTTTATATATACAAATATAAAGCGCAAATTTAACTATATACAGCATAAAGTCATCCAATGCAGCAATTGTAGCAGCCACTGTTGCATGACAGGCAGCCACTTGTAGCGCTCAGTGTACGCAGACGTCGTTCGTTTCACACAACAAACACACACACATCGCGCGTGTCGCCAGCGCGAGTGCGGTCAGCGCACAGCTGCGTACACATTCAGTTCACTTTAAGATCGAAAATTAGACGTGGCGCATCAGCATTCTGCGTATAATTCCCAGCTAGTTTCTCGAAAAATGATTCTTATAGACATCTGCGGCGTGCAGTTCGCCAAGCAACACGAGTAGAATGGTGCCGTGACTTCATCTGTTTCGGTATCCAATCCACCGTGTAGGAGACACTTTGCAGTGGTGTGCCCGCTGCAAGAACTTTGGAAGTCTTGTGAAATTGGAATCCAGTTGGAAACCAATTTTACAAGTAGAATTTATACATTTCACTTAGTTTCAGTACTCAATTTTATTTATTATTTTTCATGATTTGGTTTTTCTTTGCAATCGATTTTATCAAAGCGCAGTTTTGAGTTTATTTGAGCTTCCTTTGAAAGAGGATGCTTCCCCTGAAACCTGTGAGTGAAGAGGAAGCATCCTCTTTCAAAGCAAGCTCAAATAAACTCAAAACTGCGCTTTGATAAAATCGATTGCAAAGAAAAACCAAATCATGAAAAATAATAAATGCAGACGGCACACCAAATTATCTACAGATAAAAGCACGACGAAAAGACAACCGAAATTTAATGAAAGGACATCAAGCAGGACAACAAACTATTATTCGATGCGATGCGATGCGATGCTCTGCGGTGCGTGCGATGCGATGCTGGCAACACTATCATTACACGCGCATAAATGACAGAATACTGGAATTCGTAAACATGGAAGCTCCGCAATCAACAGAGAAACTTTCACTACGGTGACAACAAGGAGAACAACAACGAGAGCAACAACAACACTATCGAATGGCACTCACTCGTTCAGCTACATATTAGCAAACAAATTTGGTTACCTTATGTAAGCAGCGACGGCAGCAAAAACAGCAGCAACCGCAGCATCAGCAACAGCAACAACGACGGGCACACAGCCAGCAACGGAAGTCATCAGCTATAGAGTTGGTAACAACAATTGTCAGCAGCAGCTTTTGGCAACAATGACAGCGACAACACACACTCACACGGAGCAACACAACGGGCGAAAGTTTACACATGCCAATTAATTGTGGCTTAGAATGTGAAAGACAAACATTAACTTTTGGCTTCGGTGCGGTTTTCATTTTGATGGGAGTTCTAAATAAATTACTCTGTTCTGTTCGTAGCACACGCAGGCCAACGTAGACGAATACACACATACATGTGCACTTATTATTAAAAGATAATTATTGTATTTTGTTGTTTCGATACTGCCTGTTAATTCCTTAATAAATGTTTTATTAAACATTACTTTCTGTGATTCTATAAATGAATGAATATTTGCTGAAAGTAGCTTCGCAATTCATTGTTTATTTTTGCTTGGTTATTCATTTTGCTTATTAAATTATACTGGTTTAGGTTAATAGTTGCCGAGTGATTGTCTATTTCTTCTCTATCTTCATCGTCCATATTTCCCAAAATCCATTTAATTGCCCTACCGCCTGCATTAATTAAGCCTCTCTTTTCTCGAGTGTGAATATTTATTGCATTTAACGTAGTTTCTAAATCTTGTACTTTATGTTGCAAATTTAAAATAATCGCTCCATGTGTGGTGCTAAAACTTTTAGCAACTTCTTTCTCTATTACTACGCAACCTCTTTCAGTTTCTAATTTATTTATTTCCATGAACCCTGGCATGGTTGTCACCATTAGCATCATAACAAGTTATTATCTGTAAGCAAGAGAAGATAAGTTTGTTCTTTAGTCCCTAAAATTCACTTTCCAATTCATTAATTAGGTTTTACCTGAATTGTTTTTAATGGTCTTTGTTGAGCGATGTCAACTTTGTTTAGAATTATAAGTATTTTAAATATTATTAATTAGTATTTTAAATTAGTTTTTTCAAATTATATCATTAGCATTTTAAATATCTTTTAGAGTTTTTTGTCCAGCCGCTTTAGGGTTTTTTATATATCGTATATCTGTTTATTATTGTATTTTGGGTTTTTCCCTTTTTGAATTTATTTTATTAATAACATATTCATTATCCATTACTATTAGTATTATTCAATTCTATTAGTTTTCACGTAATCTTGCAAATATTTTATTTAAGTTTTCCAAATGTTCCTGTACTGGAATTCGTGATTATTATTTTGATTTTGATAATTATATTTAAAAATAATTCATTCGTTCAGTAGATTTATTTTCGTACGTGTATTTGTTTCTTGGGAATTTTATAATAGTCACTGCTGTCGTTTGCACTTTAAATTCAAATCACTGGCTGTTAATTTGTACTTAACATCCCATTCTCGTCGCCAGTTTAGTTTCAAGCTAAATCAAAACAATTTGATTTTGTTTACATTGCAATATGAAGTTGTATTTAGGTTCAAGTTTCAGAATTTGATTTCATTTAAATTGAGAGACGAATAATTTGCATCTGTTCGCCGTCAGTTTTATTCTGCGACTGCTGGTTTGCACAGAATAAATCGAATCGCCAAGCTTGGCTAGAAGTGAATGAGTGGACGCTGCAACGCTGTCGTTAGTTTGCTGAGTGGTCGCAATGTTACCGTTATACTCGTCTGTCACTCACGGATACACACGCGTACACATGCGCACCGCCACGGATGAGAAAAGCGTTCGCTTGCGATGCTAAATAGAATTTTAATCGAACAATTTTGGCTTTTTATAGTAAGAAAATTAGTTTAATCTATATGAAAATCTTTCTTCGGTTCGGTCGGACGATTTCTTTTGGCGGTTCTCCTTGAGGACACAGTCGTCCCCGTTGTCCTAGTTGTTGTTGGTGTTGTTTTTGTTGTTGTTGTTGTTGTTGTCGCTTCAGTAATTCCTGTTTGCCATCGTTGTTAGGCAGACATGAATTGTTGCACGCTTTCGAGCGTCAACTTTAATTTGTTCAACGAATTGCATTTCAGTGCGGTGCGAATGTGACTGAGACAACTCAAGTGTGTGTGTGTGTGTGTGTGTGTGTGTGTGTGTGTGTGTGTGTGTGTGTGTGTGTGTGTGTGTGTGTGCGTGTGTGTGTGCGAGTGTATCGAGACGATTTGCATATGTTGCTGTTATTATTGCATTTACTTGTGTCTGTTTAATTTAGCATTTTATTAACACCGACACAAGCAAGTGAATCGAGTACAACATGCACAGCAACAGCATCGACAACAACAACAACAGCAGCAACTATTATGTTAGCAACAACAACCACACACACACACACCCACACACACACACACACACACATACACATACACATAAATAACCAACATTGTTTGCAAGTCTAATTAAGCAAAACAAAACTGATTGCAGTGCGAGCAACTGCAAAATTAACATTATCATTATCAACAGCAGCAGCAGCAGCAAAGCGAACATCACATTCTCCTCATTATAATCGTTGCAACACGTTGTTGCAACACGTGTTGGAAACTTTAAGCAGAATGCTGAATTTAACCGGCGAACTCGACTTGCAATTCGGCTTTTCGCATGGAATCAGTGCGCTGCGACTCGAAACAGTTAGGCAACCTCGGAATTTAACAGGCATTTTCGGGAGATTCGGAAGACTGGTCTCGCCGGCCAATGCAACAACTTGTGTTGCAATTAATTCCATTACCGCAAACACACGAGTTCTAGTAAAGCGAAAAATAAAGTTGCCGCTTAAAATTCGATTCAATTAAAAGGCAGACGAGGAAGTGAAGTGCAGTGAAGAGCGAGGAAAAACCCTCCATCGCAGCACTGACAACCGACGCTGTAATCAAATTCTGGCCGTTGCAGCGTCGTGCAACAGCGTGCGACGGCATATCGTGCGACAGGGCGGCTGCGAAGTAAGGATGCGCGGTAACGACATCGGCAACGGCATCGGCATCGGCAACGGCATCGGCATCGGCAACGACATCGACAGCGAATGCATTTGATGAAATGCTAAACAATGTAATTTTCAACTTAATTGCATTAAAATCGAATGCAGGCACGGAGCCAACGTGCGCCTCTTCACCAGCCGGTTAACCGGAGAATCACAGCCAGCCAGCCAGTCAGTCAGTGAGGCGGTTGCCCTGCCACTGCCACTGCCTCTGCCACCGCCGCTCCTCGGTCCCCCGCGGGCTCACGACCGCCGCTAGTTAGTCTGTCAAACTGCTGCATTGGCTGGCTTCTAATTAAGTATTCCACTCCATTTGTTGCGGTTGTCGAAAGAGTCCTTGTGTTGTGCAGTGTTGTTGTTGTTCCCGTTGCCTCTAATAGTGTTATAGCGTTGCCGTTGTTGTTGTTTCCATTGTTGTTGTTGTATCATCGATGCTGCCGCCAATGACAAAGGCAACACATTTGAAGCTTTCCAGCCGAAACCTCTCTGTTTATCAAACAAACTTCAATAAAAACTTTTTAACTCGATTAAAATGGTAATGGAATTTGTGTGTGTGATACTGTGTGTGTGCGTGGTTTTTCCCTTCAGGTCGGTGTGTGTGTGTCTGTGTCGCATCTTTATAAAAACTCTTTTCTCTCGCATCGGCACCGTTTAGTGTGGGTTGCCATTGTTGTACGATATTTTCGTCGCCGAATTTTCAGACTTCATTGACTTTATTGAGAGCTGTAAAATCGGTTTCGGTTTCGGTTGCCACGGGCTTAGAAACGCTGTTGCATATGAGAAATTTATCATTAATTTTACTTCTTTTTCAATTGTTTTTCTTTCTTAAATGACTTGTCCCTCGCTTAAATTTCATTAACTTGTCTAATGAAAACTTCCCTCAAACGAACAATAATTTCATTATAACGTAATTTAATAATAACAGCAATAATCTGCAATCTGAGCTGCTGGAAAAGATGTCGGGCCATGTGAGGGTGAGCGAAAGCATACACGCGACACATACAACAGCGAGGAAACAGGGGCAGCAACAACAACAACAAGACCGCCCTTCTGTTGCTCCAAGGCATATGAAGGATCGCGGAGTTTGCTTTCCTTTTTCGGGATTTTCTCTAGTAAATTTCACAAACGCACAATTTTCGCGAAACTCGTGAAAACCAAAAAACACACCAAAAACGGCTGAAATTACAAAGCAAGGGTCCTGTTAACTGTTTCGAGCGTTGCTGGGTCTGAAGTTGGGTGGCAAGGAAGCGACAACAGCAGCAACAACACCGCCGACAACAGCAGCAACAACTGGCGAAGACATTTTCTACTTAACACTCGAAACTTGTTTTTTATTTCGCCTGAGGGAAAAAGAAACAAACAAATGATATGGTAAAAGCAGCAGCAGCAGCAGCAACAACAACAACAGCAATAACAACAGCAAGAATATGAACAACCGCAAAACGTTGCAAACAACGCCAGCAACGGGATGAAAGCGCTCAGCGGCACCAGCAGGCCGCTGAGAAGGAAGCGTCGAGTGCAGACGACGGAAAATCCGCTGCCGCTGCCGCTGCCGCTGCTGCTTCGTCTTCTGCGGTGAGCAGAGGGCGACTGGAGATGAGATGTTATCACTTTACAAAATTGCTCATTAGCACGTGCTAATACGTTATTTGCTCCCCGCAGGAGCCGCCAGCGCAAGCAACTCGTCGGCAGGCTGCAGAAGAGTGCCAAAATTTAAAGCACGCAACTCATCGGTCGTCCCACAGACGCACCACGACGCTGTTCAGGGGCGCAGAAGGGTTTTTCAGTGGGGGGTGGCCTGCTCAAGTATTTCTCTTAACAAGAAATCGGCGCCGCTCATTCAAATCACCATCCGGCCACAGTAGAGGGCAGCGAACTCCCTCTTCTCCCCCCTCCGTTCGACGCCCCGGTTTTTTGGCTTGTGTGGCATGTTGTACGACCCCCTTCACCCTCCTCACCCCCGCCCATCGCCGACGACACCCTTTCATTTTCGTTTATTTGCTGTGCAACACTGCGTAGCTGTTGTTTTCCGCCTCGAGCTGCAATCCTCTTCAAAATTATCCAAATTTCCGAGCGGCATCCTTTTTGCCTCGCACACAGCGCGGCATGTGAGGCACGCAGCGATTTGGTGCCGAAGTGCACTTCATGGGTTGTCTGTGGGGGCGTGGAAGGCGTGGCGGGCGAGTTTCGCTTCGCTCGAACGATTATGGCTCTCAAATTGCTATGAAACACGGGATGGTTTCGCCTGAACTCGATGATAAGTAAAAATCTCATCCGCAATAAAGGATGACGAAGTACGTATCCTTGCAAAGGGATGAGTAGTGGATGAGAGAGTGAGGGGTTGGGGGGTTGGACAGCTGGGAGAGCTGGGGAGCGGGGGGAGCTGGGAGAGGTGGGCGTGTCTACAAGTGATTGAGTTTTGAAGTACGAGAACGGCAGCAAGGAAGAGTTAATTACTGGCAACTCAACGATTTGATCGAAAATTAAAAGTGAAATGGAATGGAAGAGTGGGGGACGTTGGGTGGAAGGGAGGAGGGCAAGAAGGGCAGATGCGGGGAGGGACGACAGAAGGCAACCTTTGAAAGAAGCGAAAATCACATGGCCACTGTAAGGAAAATACGTGCCCGTGAAATATTTACGTAATTTTTAAGCGCTTTCACGACTTCTCATGCAATTTTGACGCTAATAAATGTATCGCGCTTAGTTGCGAGCTGGAGTGCTGCACAGACTTCGGCGAGCAAATTAGCTTATTGTCTTCACTTGTCAACAAATGAGACTGCAGGAAGAATATGAACGATCACACACACACGCACACTCACACATACACACACACACATACACTTGAATAAATGCGATAAGATAGCATGCAACAGAATTCAATGCCAACCAACTGCTGCGCTCTGAAAACATGCAACAACTTCAAAGCGGAAGGACATCCTCACCACACTGCACACACAGGCACACACACACGCGCACGCACACTCTCATAATGTGAGAGCGTACCAACACACAAACCTCACACACAACAACACTGGAACGAAATGTGCAACTTTTAGATGTCAGACAAGAAGTGCTGCTGCTGCTGCCGCTGCTGGTGTTACTTTTGTTGCTGTTGCTGCTGCTGCAGTTGCTTTTGTTGCTGCCGCTGCACTGACATTTGCAGTGAGAACAATCGGCGAGATGGAGCGGCATGCAAGCCGACAAACAGAGTGGCAGGCAAACGGACGGACGGGCGGACTAACGAACGAACGAACAGACAGATGCACGAATAGATAGTGAAGCAGCGAGACAGACAGCAACGCCAAACAACTTACAACAATAACATATAAACACACACACATACACTCAAGTGATGCGGCAGCAACGTGTTGCCGAGTGTAGGTTGCCGCACGCAATTGAAAGGAAGCGAACATGAAGTTGTTAACAAAAGCTAGCAAAAGTTTTAAAGTTTGTCATTTGCCGTTTTTGTCTTCCACTTCATTTGATAAAAAGTGGTTGACACAACGAACGAGAGAGTGGGGAGGGGGCGTGGGGGAGGAGGCGTGGGGGAGGAGGCGTGGGGGAGGAGGCGTGGGGGAGGAGGGCGTGGGGTTTGAGTACTTTTGTCCGTCTGCTCGCGCTGAAACTGAAGGTGTCAGGTGTGGTGGCGCTGGTGTGCGCGCACACTTCCTGTCATTGTGCGTGTCTCCTGGCGTCCTTATCAGCGCTGCACATATCAATAACCAGGATTGTCATTGTCATTGCCCCGTCCGTCTGTCTGTCTATCAGTGTGCCCGTCTGTCTGTCTGTCTGTCGCGCGTGTCTCTTGTTTCTTCGTGTTCGGTTTCCTCGTGACTGGGCGGAGTGTTTCGTCTGCTTGTTTCTGCATATGTTTTGAAATCCCTTTATTGTGATTCTTTGTGGCGTCGTTTTTATAATGGACTCATTCTAGTTTCCGTTGCGGGATGATGGATTCCAATCCGCGGGAAGGATATTTCAATCGAGGTGTTCGCAAGTGTTCATCAAACAACAACATAAATAAGAGAGAATTTCTAGTCGCATTCGAGAATTCGATTCCACTGGAAAAGAAAAACCCTGAACTGGAAAACTGTTGCCGCTCGTCAGCTGGGAGGCCGCAGAAAAATTCGAGCTGGATCTTGTGCCAGCAATAAAGTGAAATCAGCTCTGTGACACAATTTCTTGTCTTCAAAATAGGAGACGCTGGCGCACTGCGTTCGGAGTTTATGAACCGGTGACTCCCCTCCCCGTGCACCCCACCGACTGCACTTCGAATCCCAGCACAACCTCGATAACCTCACGGCAGTCGATGTGCGATCTGTGGTGCGCGCGGGCGGAGCTGCGACGCAACAGCGAGCTCATCTGCGACAGACCGTGACAAACG
Source organism: Sicus ferrugineus (assembly GCA_922984085.1). NCBI lineage: Eukaryota > Metazoa > Arthropoda > Insecta > Diptera > Conopidae > Sicus > Sicus ferrugineus. Next base: position 28,364,094 of record OV277351.1, read on the forward strand.
GCGTTTAATTGCTCGACAATCCAGTCGCAGCTCCACCTTCATCGCACGGTTTACTGCTTCGGAGCCAACGATACTGTGCACCGCAAACCCGTCCACCAGCAGCCAGCAGCCAGCAGCGAGCAGCCAGCACGCCCAGCGCGGGCATCGATAGCCATTCATCCACGTCCACCCGTCTGCCGCACGGTCTCTGCGTAGCCGCGATATCGCCGCATCGACTGAGTCGTCGCTCAGTCACTGATTTGCCTGATTTGCCTTTTGGCGCTGCGACTTAAATTTGAATAATTCGAAATTTATAGAGCTCTCCATGCTACGAGTGCAGTAGTGGATTTATGTAGATTGATTTGACTGCTGCCGGTGCCGCTCTCGCCGCTCCAGATTCCACATTCCTGCACACATTCCAAGTGCTCACTGGTTTCTCCCTGCACTCCCGATTTTTCTCTTCCTGTCAGCTTGAATGCTCCTCCGTGGTGCATTATTGGCAGAAGCTGGGGTTCAATCCATCTCCCTCCCCGCCCTCTTCGTCCCAAGGGAGCCGGGATTAAACGAAACAATTGGCAGACATTCACGACTTCGAAATTTCTGAATCCTTTGCTAATCGAGTTGCTCGTTTCAGTCGCTGCCGCCCTTGAAATTTTATTCAGCTCCTCAGGTTGACGACAATAGAATTGAAATGACGTCAAAGAAGCAGATAAACAATATCGTCTCATCCCGCAAGGAATTGATTTTATTGTCTTCGGTCTTATAAATGCAAATGCGGTTTTAAGTATTTACCTTTAAAAGCAACCCGAAGTTGGATGGAAGAATTGACAAACCTTATTTTCGGTGATCCACTCGATTTCGGCGGATCAGTTATCAGTTAGTGCTGGGCGAGGTCGAACTCTATACTATAGATGGCATCTAGAGACAGAAGTCGATGGGTCAATCGACAGTTTGGAATAGACTTCGGATGTCATCTATGTATCGATATCCACAACGCGATAAATCTGTAGTCGAGAGAAGTCGTAGAGGGATGGACATCTGTAGGTGAATGACGAAAGATCCACATCGACTCCTGTAGATGGGGATGCCTTTGGGTCGAGGTGGACATTATTAGATGAGCATTTAGAGATTGAAAACGACGTCCTTAGCTGGATGTCGACGGTTTAAAATTGACTTGCATGGAGGGATGATAATGAGTCGGTGATTCGGAATCTATATCACTAGATTAATGTGGACGGTTTGATATCGACATCTTTTCGTGCATGTTGGCGAAAGGGAAGGGATATCGGTGGCCGGTTTGCCAAAGGTTAGGAACGGCCAAAGGTTAAGGGCCGGCATTTTTAAGCAGATAGCGCGCTCAACGTAGACCTTTACAGATGAATGTCGACAGATGACGGATCGTTGCGGCTTGTATCACCAGCAGAGGACGTGTTGGTCGATAAGTGTAGATGACGACTTGCTGAGATCGACAAAGAATAGAGGACAGATGGACAGACTTGACAAATACAGATAACACAGTTATCGGAGTGGATTTTAGAGAAAGAACGAATGGATCGGGCTTGTCATTGAACAAAAATAACGACTACAGCAGCGGATATCTAGAGATGACGGGTCGATTAGCGGTCATCTGCTGGACATAACATAGAATTTAATCAGAGGAAACTTCTATGTTTCCCCATGTTTTTCTTTCTAGATCGCTATAGATTTTCCAAAAATAGTGCCATATTTTTCAAAATACATTTTCAGAACTGATATATTCTAAATACTTATTTTACAAAGTTAAAGAGGAAATGGTGGCGCCATTTAAGACGATATTATTCAATACTTTTATTTACCTTTAGTTGAGAAGTTGATGCGACTTCCGCTGAAATTCACCGACTGTACTGAACGAGTCGTCAAATCTGTTTGCTTACAAAACTCTAATATTGTATTTCAAGCAAGACGTGATCGCTCTTATCTGCTCACGATCGCGTTCGAAACAGATTCGTTTGTTTTTAAACAGACTTCCAGCTAGCTGGTGAAACAAGAACCGCAGCACCGACTCACTACTGCCGTCGACAACAGCTGGAACTTCAGCGATACTGAATCATTGCGAGTTGAGAAAAAAGTCGCTGCAGTTCGATGAAGTCGCGTCTCCGTCGCTTGTAATTTAAGTCGTCAGTTTTTTATGGAAAAATTTATACTAAACATGCAACTACACATCCTAACTGGCGTTGTTGTCGTAATTGTTGTTGTTGTTGTTGTGGTGGTTGTTGTTGTGATGGTGGTTGTTGTTGTTGTTGTTGTTGCTGTTGTAGATTTAAAAGTACATCAACATGAAAAATTGTAATCCTTCTATTTTTTAAAAAGAATTTTACAGCAATTAGTGAGTAATAACAACGATTGTTTTAGTTGTTGTCGTTGTTCGTTAAGTTGTTTTTTAATGCATTTTGTTTTTTTTAGTTTTACACATCCGCGTCTGCTTATTGAACTTTTATAAATGGATTTTAGCTGCCGCGTTTCATGCCGATTCGCAGCTTTTTAAGCACAAATAAAACCGAATCATCAATTTGAATAAAACACTGGATTGCGTGGTGAACTTATTTGAATGGAGTTGAAGGGATTGCTCGGATTCAGACGCGTTCCTGCAACGTGCGACGCCCTCAACTTGTTGTGTATCTCACAGATGTGCTTCCCGCTTAACGGTTCGGAATCGAATGACAAGACTGCGATTTTTCAGTTACAACGAAAACGTCGAAAGCCAGCAAGTTAGCAGCGATTTTTCAACCCCGTAAGATGTTGCCGCCAGAAACACAGTCAGCCGAAGTGGGTGCGGTAGTGTGCGTTCGCATCTATGTGTGTGTTAGGATGTGCGTGAGTTCTCGTGTATTTTTACCACAGCCGCGTCAGTTTTGCGTTCGCTCGGCTAGCATATTCGGTGTTGTTCTCGTAATTGAGTTCATCACCATGCGCAGCAGCAGCGGCAGCGGCAACAACAATAACAACAGTGACAATAACAACAACAACAGTGACAACAATAACAAACAGCTAACAACAGCAACTGACAGGCATCGAAGCAGCTACACTAACAACATCAAAGAAATTCACTACTCACTGAGCATGACAGGGTTTGGCAGTCCGTCCGCCAGTCGTCACTCGGCCAGCCGCTCCGTCAGAACTGCCGGTCACTCAGTCAGCTGGTCGGAGCGACGTGGAGCGCATAGAACACGGATACTTCGGTTGATTAGTTGCTGGGCGATTCGCCCGGAGTTTGGACTTCGGCGAGGGTTCAGGTCGGCGTGAGCGTCCAATGGTTGTGTTGCCAGTTGGTTTCGTGCAAAGATATCGAATGAGTAGACTGCAATGCGTTCCCTATCTGGTTGAGTTCTCATGAGATTCCGTGCATCTGTCGCTCCAGCGCTTGAATTCCGTCCCCAGTAAAAGAGGTTTTTCGACGAATTTCCATTCGACTTCCAGGCCGTCTGCGAAGACGGACTCCCCGAATAGTTCGCGCTTCTCGTGTAGTTTTATGCGTTTCGTTTATATTACGATGCATCGCGATGTCAAGGACTTAGTGAGGACGAAGGCTAAAATTTGCAGCCAAAATAACGACATATTTAGGTCTTCGAACGCTTTGTCGTCAAGAATGGCGCCATTACGTCACATCGGTGACTTCCTAAAAGGGGCAACACCTCGGAAACTGAGCGCGATATGGGAAAATTTGAAACACTTTTACTGCACTTTTTCATTAGCTGTTCACGTTCACGTTCACGGAATTTCATCGAAGCCTGTCAGGGTTCAGAATACAAATAACTATTTTGGGTTCACTCGCTGTGGAAGCGCACTCAACCGCGTCAACAACACCCACAACAACAACAACACCCACAACAACAACAACACCCACAACAACAACGACTACGTGGCCCAGGCATGCGGCCTCTTTCGCGTTTCGGAAGACCGCCGTTCAAAGCATTTCCGCTGACAGCTCGGGCATGAAAGGAGGGAAATTCATCATTTCTGTTTGATATCCTCACAGAACAGCAAGGGAGCAACAAACAACAACAACAACAACCCGAGGGCTAGAAGGGAAGAGAAGAAGGGTACATCGCAAATAACAACAACAACAACACCAACACCAACAAAACAACGAGAGCATTGTAATGAAATCGAATTTAAATTTCGTTCATGATGGCAGATGAAGTTGATGAGGAGGATGATGATGATTGTGATAGCGATGGCGATGGCGATGATGATGATGATGATGATGATGATGATGATGATGATGATTATTTTCCATTGATATGTTGTTATTGTTGTTGTTGTTGTTGTTGTTGGCGGTGGCACATTGAAATCGCCTGCGGAGCTTCGGTAAAATCTTTCGTCCTGCTTTTCATTATCGTGGACTCACGCAAGTGGCGAGGAAATACGAGGATGGCTGGTGGATGAAGAGAGGGGTGGGGGTGGGTAGGTGGAGGGTAGTTTTAGGTGGAAGGGGTGGAGGAGATTGAGGAGAACTTCTTGTCTGTCGTTATGACACCGTTTATTTACTGCCTCTCGTACTTCTAAAAGTTTAACAAATCGAAGTCATAACATTTTAATGCCGAAAGTCTATGGTAAAAAATCTTCTTTTAATGTCTTAATTACAGTTATTTGTGGTTTTTGTTGTTGTTTTTGTTATATTGTCAGTGATGTCGAAATTATTTTAGCCGGTTGTTATTTATTAAGATTGGAATTCATTGCAATCATCATCACCGAGTTTATTCATGACGTGTTTGCTGGAACTTCACGGCACCGCGTTGCTCGCTTCTCCACTCCACACCTTCTCCTCACTCCCCTCCGCCACACACACATACGCGCGCGCGCACACACACACATTAGTCCCATTCAGTGCTGGTTTAACTCTTCAGTTTTTCTATGAACCGGAAGTTCGGCAGAAGTCTGCCAAACCCATCTGAGTTGGTGTGAATGCGTTGTAAGGCCGCCGCCTTGCGAGTTTACTGCATGCGTGTGTGTGTGAGTGAGTTCTCACGCGTGTGAATGTAAATTTCTATTGTTAGCAATTTCATTCTTCTCGTTTCATTTCAGTGCTACTCTGCGCGGTTCAATAAACTCGCTTCGAATTCCGGAAGTTTTGCTTCTCTCTCAATCATCTTTGCGTATCACCACAGAGAGACAGAGAGAGAGAGAGATAGAGATAGAGATAGAGAGAGAGGGAGAGGGAGAGGGAGGGAGAGAGAGGGTGATAGAGAGGTGGAGGGGAAAGAGTTCATTGGTAAAGAATTATTAACTGAACTCAAGGAATTCTCAATTTATTTAAAAATTTTCCAATTCCTCAAAATAGTTTCTCGTTTGTCTGATGCAAACTTTGGCTGGCAAAGTTAAAGAAGAACTTCTCTGACCTCGGCAGGACAACTGAGTCTCTAGACCGAGATTTCGGAGTCGGACTTCGGAAACACAAGAGAAACTTTCGCTCCTCTTGACCCAAACCGCTGTGGGTCAGCGAGCCAACTTCGGCTTGCCCTTGCAACCCCGATTCCCTTCTTCCCCTCCTTCCCTACCTCTTGAGATTGAGAAATGTCATATTTTCTTTTCACATAATTAATTTTGGTAATAAATTCGGATTTGTTACGGATTCACTCTTTAAATTCTCGAGAACTTATTCGTAAAATTCAAGAAATCCACAAATCCCGACATTCATCTCATCCGTGCTGCACTGAATTAATGCGGATGCGAATATTCGTCGATGGTCGAGAACGTCTGCGAACGAGGGGACGCAGCCGTGCATCCTCACGATACATTTGATTTCGTGCGCTTCTGTCGATGGCCGGCATTTAGAGGACGATACGGAACGTAAACGTGGCCGTCAGTTATCAGTTGTTGTTTGCCTTTTGTGGAGCTTTTTGTTGCTGTTGCTGTTGCTGTTGCTGTTGTTGCTGCTGCTGTTGCTGTTGCTGTTGCTGCTGCTTCTGCTGATGTTTATGCATTCATACGAGCGAATCTTGGCAGCTCTCTAGCTGCAGCCGGCCGCGCCACCGCGCCCAGCGTCCCCTTTAATTCGTTTCATTACAGTTCAGTGATTATTTGGGTTCCATAACAATCGGTTACCGATGGATTTTCCGTCTGATGCCGTTAGTCCGCCGAGCGACCGAGCAAATAACTTCGGCCGCACGGTGCAGTCGGACTGAACTCGGTCCGCTTACGTTTCACGCAGCTGTGAAGCGGACCGCAGTGGACCCGAGTGGACCGGGCGGCACCGGACCGAACCGCACGTCACCTCGGAGCTAAACTCTGTGAATCACGGATTCAATTGTACGTAAACGAGGAGTGGAGAGGCGGAGCAAGGCGGGGCGATGCTGACGTTTTCTGTATTTTCTCTTTTTTTTGTTGATTGTTGTCTCTCTTCCATTCTTAGCTTCTTCCTCGATTTGCGTTCGATTGCAATTTCGCCGTGATTTGCCTGATTGGCTTCGACCTTTCAGTGAACTACCGTTAGTTACCGTTACTCAGTATTTTGCATGGCATCCATAAGATGTGATAGTCTTCGAAATCGAGTTTTATTTGAAGTGGAGTTTTGCGGAATTAAGCGAGTCGGCACGGCGATTCGAGTGAATTGAGTGGAAAGCAGTAACAACAACAGCGATATCAACAACCCCATCATCAGCAGGAGTAGAACGAGAGGAGAGTTTGAGAAGGATCGCAAGGATGTACGCCATCTACGCCGTCTTGTTGCGTCGCAGGACTTGAAATTCCCCAATGAATGAACTTCGAGGTCGGCGCGGCAGAAGCAAACATCGAATCCATCATCCAGTTCAACATCAACACCCAGCAACGTCGTCCCCGACATCGACTCCGCCAACCCCTCGCCAACCCCACGCCAATCCCTCTCCATTCCCCTCCCCTCTCGTCGTGCCAAGAAAGTGGTAAACTTTCGCACGCCTTGTTCGAGTTATGCGTGGATGAGCGGAGAGCCGAGCGAACCACACGAATGGTCAGCAAAAGCGAGGCGCTGACATCGACGTCGTCGTCGTCGTCATCATTATCGACGCAACAGCGCTGCAATACCGACATTGATAGCGGCAAACAATCGAGGTTGCCTTGATGACGAAATGTGTCGTCGTCGCCGGGCGTGGGAGGCAACCGGCAGTGGCGACAAACGTGTGGGCGTGCAAGTCATCCGTGCAGCGACGCGGTGTGACGACGACCGTGATTATCGGCAGCCTCGTAGCCCTTCTTGTGGCTGACAGCGTGTTGACTACAGCGGGGATTTGACGCCGCTGTCGATGGCGACAAAGTGAGATTAAAAGTGACTTTGTTAAATTCTGAGCCATCAATCACCAGCCACACACAGCCGCACACGAACGTGTTTACATGTACGACATCCGCCCCTCCGCCGCCCTCCCTTCCCCACAACGCACACCCCGCTCTGTGCCCCGCTCCGCAGTCACGACAATCTGCTTGGCGGATTTTAATGATACGATCAAAATACCGCAAAGTAAATCTGATGATGTTGTTGACGCTTTTGTTGTTGGCGCTTTTGTTGTTGTCGACAGCTCATGTCGAACATCCTTTAATCTGTGCCAGTGTTGCCGTGGCGTTTGCCTTCGGTTCTGCTTTCGTGTTGAGTGCCAATCAAGAACTCGTGATAAACTGAGTGGCGCAGAAAACGGACCGAAAATTAATTAAGTAATTCAAATTTTTCACAATCCTTGTGAGGAGAAGCGAGGTTTTGGAGTTTGAGTTCCATAATTGAATTGAGGGAATGGGATTTTCTCGATTTGGATGGAAGCTGAGAGCTGGCGATACTCGGACTTTCCGCCAAAACGTCGCTTTGTTGTAGTTGCACACACACACAGTCGCCGAATTCGTTCTAAATTGATACAATTTTATTATTCTCATCGCACTTTTATGGCGTTCTTACACCAGTTTAAGCACCAGCAGCGACCGGAAATAATTTGCAACCGTTTCAATTATGTGACCAGACGACGTCTGAGCGGCATCTGCACGGGTTACTCGCCTTCCTTCGCAGGATGTTCAGCCTCGCCCGCGGAGCGCAGTTGACGCCTCGAGCAATCTTACGCGTATTAATAACAATTCCGTCCTTAAGCGGGGCGAGCTCACAGGTGCAAGCGATTTAAAAATAACGTCTGCGTGTTTTGCTGCGTCTGCGGGCGATAGAAAAAATCGCCAGTAACCTTCCTTTCCTTCCTTCGCCTCTCTTTCGACTCCCAACCAGGCGGCCCAGCGCGGGTTGTTGTCTGTTGAGCGCACAAATCAACGTGAACACAGAAAGGACGACGTTGCTGGTCGCTGCACAGGACGCGCGCTCCGGCGAATGCAATGCAACAGATTCCATTTTAACGCCTCATTAACTTGACTCCGTTCCGCGTGCCCTCGATCGCAAGTTAACGCCGCTTCTATTGTGGCTGCTGTCAGCGTCGACATTGTTGTTGTTGCTTCTGTTGTTGCTGCTGCTGTTGTTGTTGTTGTTATTGTTGCTGTTGTTGTTAGTGCAGCGCGGAATGCCGCACGCCGCTCCGTCAGGACACGCGAGACAGCAAGCCGGGTCGGTTATAATAATTTAGCAATTTCAGCGGCTTAATTACGCGCCACATTTCATTTTTAGCAGCGAAAAGGATGCCGCTAAGAAGGCAGCAGCGCGAGGCGCCGAGCGTGCCGGCGAGGAGGTCGTGGTTGGCGTCGCGCGGAGAGCACGAGTAGCCTTAGCTTTCGTCAGCGACGCCCTGGGCGAGTTGGCGCGCAGCTCCCCCGCCCTGTCGCGCCGGCAGGTATTTATTTTAACGACCGCGAGCCAATATAAACGCCTCACGCCTCTCAGCGCGCAAGGATAACCAGTGTAGGAGCGGACGGCAAGACAGAAGACAGGCAGGAGCGCTGCTTGTGTTTGTGCGGCAGCCGAAGCAGGTCGACTTTATAAACAGCTTGTGTTTACGGAAGCCTTGAATGCGCCCTTCCGGGCGGCGTTCTCTTCGTTCTGACGATGAGATTCAGCAACTGACGGAAAATAAGAAAACCCGTGAAGGTTGAGGGATCGCATCCTTCTGCGAAGTAAGCGAAATTTGCGACTCGAAGGCCGCACAAATTAACTGATGCCATCGACTTCCCTACTGAAAGTCACGCATTCAGTGCTGTTTTGTTTTATTCGTTATTGTCGGCTTCCATTTCAGCTCGCCGCCCTCCCTTCGTCTCTTCTTCGTTCCCGCCTAAGCCACTCGCTGCAGCCTCGACCGCTCATTCACCAGCAGTGGGGGTGCGGTTCTGACAGCACCGACAACTTGCTGACCGCTTTTGCTCGGATCCCCGCTCCTCTCCTGGCTGCGACGACCTTTCTCCGCGTCCTCCAGGGCCACCTGCTGGACTCTTTAGATGATCTGCACGTTTCACCTGCCACGAACTCATTTGATGCGCTTGCTTTCTCCTCCAACGTAAACAATTTCCTCACGCGCTCCTTTCGCACCTTTTGCTCCTCGCTGTTCGGCTGGCTGGATGGCTGTGTGTCCTGCGAGCTGCTCTGGTGTGAGTATCAAAATTAATTATTGTTTGGCGGGAATTCTTTCTATGCCTTGTGCACTTCCTACCGCACTCCGGGGTTTTGCCAGCGTTTTAGCCTTCTGACTTCGATTCGCGCTCCTTGCGTTTCTTCTCGATTTCGCAACTTAAAACGAGATTCATGTTTTCCGCTTAATGAGCAGATGGCTAGAGGCCATTTATTCGCGTAATTGTCCCTTAAATTGGATGCTTGGTGGAATTACGCACTCTTAAATGGCTTCCAGAGTAGGATTTCGTAAAATAATTGGCGGTTTTTGCAGTTCGGATAAGTTGTAGGAACAGATGTTGGCCCATTACATGATTGAAAAGGAGAAGCAAAAATATTAATTCGGGAAAAACTTAGATATACTTCGCTGATCCCTACAAACTTTCAGCACAAAATTTCCCGTCCATTCCTCATCACTTTCTTGCAATTTTCACCAACATTCCCGCTTTAATGTCGAAGGCGCTTGTCTCTCTCCACCTCAATCAACAGGCTGAACTCCTGGTAACCATTCGCTCCTTCTGACGCCAAGTGCAGCAAAAGTGGTGTGAATGATGTTGTTGTCGTCCTCAGTTCGTGGACAGAGTGGGAGGGGTGTTGCCATCCCCGAAAAATGCCTGCTACCGATGTGCGGTTGCCGCTGTTGGTGCGGCAAAAGTTTCCTCCGACACGCTGCAAATGAGAACCGTTTGTGGCACGAAATTAGCCTCATAAAAGTAGCGGAAGTGAGTGTAACTTTTCCACTAAAATGTGCTGGAAATGCAAACGAGGGAAAGAATAACAAATAGAAGCAGACGGCTAGAAATAGAAGGCATTTCTCCAGAGATATCCTGAGAATCTCTCGTATGCGGCACGTCTCGTCTGTTTTTGCACCTTGTAAACGTTGGCATCAGAGAGGATGACGTTATCACATAATTTCAATTCTCATTTTGTGTCATAATTGTTCGTGACACCATCGTCTTTTGCTGTGTTTGAAGTTTTTCTTCGATACGATGCGAGTTTATAGTTCAGTGTGTTGTTATATTTCCCGAGCTGAAGCTCCCCGCGATTGAATGAGTGTCTCCTGACTTAGAGTCCTCTGTCAATCCACTATAATGTAAAACAACCGTCTTATAGTACACACCAACAAACTCTGTATCCAGACGATTCGAGGAGTACGAAACCTCCGGAGATGTAAAATTATAAATTTAGCAGCAGTTAGAAAGCAAGATTTTGACATTTTCGCGTTAGCAGGTAACAAAGTTCGCCTCCTGCGTTCATTCTGAAGCACATCTGCGGGTTCCGCAACATCATCACTTGCATTTCGCATCATCATCACGCGGATTCCGCACACCGCATCAGTTTTAATACTTCGGAAATCTCGTTTTAATTAACTGCGAAACTTTATAATCACCAAAATATTTCGTCAACTTTCGCAGCTTAAAGTAGTTCGAGTCGCATCAGCTCGCAAAACTACGAGTACTTGTGCGTGTCTTGAGGCGCGTCGTACTCGCCACACCCTCGCACGCCCAGATACTCACTTAACCCGATCAAGGCATGTTAATCCTGTTTGCTGCGCCGTAATTTTAATCCTGCGGAAAATCGTCGCTTCGCCATGATGCGGTTGTTTGTTGAGCGCTAGTTTTATCCGAGTTAAGTGAGGGAAACACACCACGCAGCTCAACCAACCTCACTCGGCTCAACATGCAGAGCAATGGAGACTCACATTGCTCGCTGCAGTGCGCTCATCGCTCGAAAAGGAGGGCGTGGGCGTGGGCGTCGCCGGGGGCGTGGAAGAGTGCGAAAGCATTTGTTGGCTAGTGTTGTTTCTGCAGTGATACGTGTGGTATTTTGTTCTTCTTTTGCGCGGAGTGTGCAACATGCTGAAATCACAAGCAGATTTTATTGTTTACTCGCCTAGTGGATGCTGTTGTCGCCGTCCTCACCGCCCTCGTCCTCGTCCTCGTCGTCGTCCTCTTCGTCGTCCTCGTCCTCGTCGTCGTCCTCGTCGTCGTCCTCGTCGTCGTCCTCGTCGTCGTCCTCGTCGTCGTCCTCGTCGTTCGTCGTCCCCGACCTCGTCGATATATAGTGTCACTCGTGAGCGCTTCAGTAAACACGGACCCACCACGCCCGTCTTCTCACGATGGGCCGCTTTTTGCGCTGACACACAAAAAACAGTCTCCGAAATCGAGCGTCCATTGATATTCCGAACAGTTTTTTGGGGCTGCTAGGAGCGCATCCGGCAGGTGGGTGGCTGCCACACGGAAGACACAGACATTCGGTCGGCTGAAGAAACACAGACAGACGAACAAAAACAATCTGAGGTGTAAAATACTCGTTAAAAATTCAAATTGTCTGCCTGGCTGCCTCAGAAAAAGTTGCAAGCACGAGTTTTACACTCAACATCAGTGATGGGGGGCGAAACGCATGGGCGTAGGCGGGATTTACTTAAGGAGGTGCATTTATTTAGGGTTGCATGCCATCCGAAAATCTGAAGAGCAAGAGAACTTCATTTACTTTCATCCTTTTCCTTTTATCTCTCCCGAACTTCACTGAAAGCAATGTTGATTGTTGAATCAGCAATCAAATTGTTGAATATCGATTCCTTCAAACGGAGCATCGCGATTTTCAATATGAAATCCTTGTCTTCCAATTTGAATATCGTGGTTCTGAATAAAACAAACGCTTGCTTTGTCATCCATCATATTGAAAACCTCCTTGAATATAGCGATGTTCAAGGCGACAACTGCGGTGTCAAATCGCATTGAAATCGCGATTTTCACTTTTCACCGAATTCTATCCCTCGTATCGAATAATTGAATCTCCTCTCTCATACCTTTTGGACTCACTGTTGATGTCTAGAATTGCGTAGGCATCGTGTGTGTGATGAAAACATCAATGAAAATGATGAATGAGTCCTGCATGCAGAAATATCACTATCGTCCAATTTACACTTCCAAACGCACTACACGTACACAACGCTAGGTCGATGTGTGTGCGTGTGTGTGTATGTGAGTGTGTGCTGCAGGACACCGTAACTCGTCAGTGGAGAGGCCTGTACTGTGATAATATTTATTTGGACGCTTGGCCGGCTACAAAAGTGACTCTTCTGTCTTGTCAGGTTGGGGAGACTTTCGGGCGACGCACATCCATCGGGACGAATGCCCGCAGCCGAAAGCGGATCAGGTAATAATCGATTTGGACGCTTTGGGGTTGAAATGTGATTTTTCCCGGTCACATCTGAAGTGGTTCGAGTGCACTCGATTTATTGATATTGGGGACGCAACAGATACAAGAGATACACGGTTGTGCTGGTAGCAACATGGACTTTCCGAACGAATGCATCAATAAATGTCGGATTTGTAACTGGCTGGACCAGTTGACGAGAGGCAAACAGCAGTAATGGGAATGGGGGAAGCGGAAGAGTCTGCATTTTCATGCGATTTGCATGTACACAACGTAGTAGTTAAGAATTTAATTTGACCAGAAGTGCGAAGTTGTTTGAATGGATGTCGTGGAGTCGGCAAAGGGAAGCAAGTAAATTTGACTGAATAGGACGGAGTATTCTTGAAAGCGGCTTTTGTTTCCCCTGTTTTGATCGTTCAACCCACACAATTCTGACGTCCACTAAAAGCCGAAGTTAATGCAGAGAACGCAGTTGGTTTTTATGCAGGACTGGAGTAATTGCTTGCAGACTCAGAATACTACTTTATATATGAGTCTCTAGCTCTCTATTTTATTCTAATTATACACTCTACCGCGACTATTTCCTTCCACTTCTGCCAGTGTTTGTATCTCGCATCATTCCCTCCACTTCGTAGTTAATATCGCACCTCCGCCCATTTTCGCCCGTTGAAATCGTAGGGCCATTTCAAAAGTAACAAATATCAAATGTAGCTGCTGTTGCTGTAGACGTCGTGAACATGCACAAGCTCTGCTTACAACAATCTGAGGACTCATTGAACGAATGAGTGAATCACAAAACTCTCAAATTGGTCTTTTGTGCGTTATGTCTTCTATGCTGTTCTTGCATCCGCCAAGCAAATGCTACGCTATATTATTATCTATCTGTGGATTTCAAGGATCCGCTGTGCCAACATAATAAAAGTACTGCGAGAGGGAAGAGCAGCAAATCGGAATTGACGAGATTAGGGATTTAAGGGACTTCAGTGTAGTCGCAAGTAAAAACGACGAAATGAACGGAGATCGAGTCGAGTAAAGTCCGTCTGAAAACACAGACTTGAAAGAAGAACAGAAACGCTGTATTGAATTGAAGTTCGTATTATATATCGTGACACCGTGGAATGATTAAAGCGAGGAAGGAGTTGAGAAGATAAGTTAGTGCATCGCATTCTCGGAACTCCTTTTTCCGCAGACTGATTTGAAACACTACGAGTACAAAAAAGAAGAGAAAAGACTTCATCTGCGATGCACAATGAATGCCGACTAATAAAGTTGTCAATACAAGTCTCGTTCCGTTTGCCGTTCCTTCCGCGCTGCTCGTAAAAACGCGCTTCTTAATTGCGGTGTCGAAATATATGAGTCGGAGTGCTGCTGCCATATGTTGCTGCCACACGGATGCTCGAACCGCCGCTCGACTCGCTTTCGGACTGCGGCTCGGCTTGGCTCCGCTCCGACTCTCGTTTCGCTGCCCCACTTCAGGATGCCGAGCTGCCGGTTTTTTGTGCCATTTGGCGAAACTTATGAGTTTGTATTGCGTGAGTTGACTTCTGCAAGGATTGCAGTGAAGACCAGCGAGTGTGTAATGAGTGGCGCGGCCCACTCTCATCGTACTCTCATGCCCGCCAGGAAATGTTCACAGCTATCAGAAATGCGGATTCAGGCTGGAAATCGACTTAAATTTCTACTGCCGGTCAAACTTTTTTCCTGTGAAACTCAATATTCAACCCCGATTCAGTGAAGTCTCATATTTGGTTTACATTAGAGCGAAATTCCAGCGCGAATTAAAGACGTCTGAACAAATTTCAGCCGGGTCCATATAAAGTGCTTCGCTTCCTGTTGCATTTCACTCTGCTGTTATCTTGTTGCTTGCGTGCCTTCCGTTGGCCGGACATTTTCAATTGTATGCGTGCATCCTGCACGCTTCTGAGACGTCGGCAGCACGACGTCCTTACACACACAGCGTTGCCATATCTACGCAGCGCAGAATGTGGCCGACAGCCGATTCCTTCCGATTGTCTCCGAGAAATTCCAGACTCAGTGTGAAGCGGGGGACGAGCGAGCACCAACTATTGTCCACACGAGTACAATGCCGATGACGGCAACAACAACAACAACATGACGGCCACAACAACAACAACAACAACAACCTGACGGCAAGCAGAGGTCGCATTGTACACTGATAGGGTCGTAAGTAACGACAAAACTGTCCCATTATGAACAACAAATTACGTTCAATTTATTTGTGAACAAGTTTGTTTTCAGTTTCATTATCCTTGCTAAGTTCGTTTTCGGTCGGTGTTTCGCAGGACCAGCTGAAATTTATTTATTTACTTAAAGTTGCCGCATTTAATACAGACGGCAAATATTTTGTGGTTCTCGCAGTCAGTCGTGGCAAAAGAGCGGACGGGGGGACGGTTGTCGGCTAAAAGTGTGGGGAGTGTCATTGATTGGGAGTAACTTGCGTTTGAACTGAATTGTGATGCGCGAACTTGGCGGCTGGTGAAGCGGTGAAACTGTTGCATGAAACCGTCGAAAACACGGCTCTCAATTACGACATCAACTCTTTCAGACCGTTCTTCTCTCCGTCTTCATGCCATCACAACCAGTTAGCTGTCAGCAGCACGTTTTGCGGTCCGTTTCAAGTTAAGTGCCATCGATGGATTGCGAAAGAGCGACACGCTGACAATTTGTTCCAGCTTGTGACCGCGTTTGCACGGGCGTTCCTAGGAAACCCTCTACGTTTGTAGGGATTTCCATTTTCCGTGAAGATATTGTAATTGAGAATGGACATATTAAGCCTTCTAATTTTTAAAAATTAAAAAAATTTAAAAATTCCACCAAAGAAGAGGCGAAATTCCTTGTATGTCCCGCTCGCAGTGATGCGGTGCCCGCTGTGGTGGACACTTTCCACCGAAATCTCAAGTGTCGATGAACCAATGAAGCGCGTTATAATCTGCTTAAATAGAAGTCTCATCGCTTTTCGAATGAATGATCCCTCACTCCCCTGGAACACCGTAAATACTGCGACGTGCGAATGCAGGAGGAAAGAAAACCACCATTAAGAATAAATTTTTATTACCTAAAAAATAAAGAAACGCAGCATCCTTGTACTCTGCGGCGGCGGCGGCTGCTGCTGCTGCTGCTTTAAAAGGATAAACGAATATAAATGTCAGACGTAATATAAAGAGGAGGATGTCCTTAATTTCTACTCTCAATGCACACTTGCTTCCACTATTAACGCCGCTCTTGCCACGGACACGCTCCACACACTCGTATTCAAATCCATTTTGCATTTTTCAGTTCCATTTGCGCACATAAAAATATTACGAAGGCCATGAATGAAAACTGCGGGGATCGCTTGTGTGTGTCGGCGGAGATGCGGGGCGGTGTGTTGTGCGTGTTGTACACGAGTACAGTGCTCGACAAACCCCAGCGCCGGCGCTTCAATATGCACTCAACATCCGCCGCGGCGCTGCCGGCCGTGATTTCCTTTCCTTCCCGCAGCGGGCGCTGCGAACCGCGGAGGTGTTAAACTTGCATGGAACTCACGGCTGAACCCGTACAACTGCTTATCCTGTCTCCATTGTGAATTTGTAGCTCTATCGAAGACTCTACGTGTGTGTGTGTGTGTGTGTGTGTGTGTGTGTGTGCATCTGTGTGCTAGTATCTGCATCTGTACGGCGTGACAAATTGAATGAGAAGTAAAAACGAATCAGAAGCGCGGCACGAAGAGTCAAATAAAAGCAGTGGGGTTACAAGGCTAAGAAGGATGAAAGCAGTGCCGAGAATGGAAATAAAAGTCCCCCGCCCCGCTTTCTCTATATATAAGTATGCAAATCTTTAAATAATAGAGCGAGATGTGCATGAATATGAATATAAATTCAATTGAATCGAATTCGAGCAGAGCGAAGCGAGTGCGAAGCGCATTTGTGCGAATTCATTTGACCAGAATGTGATTTCAAATGCTTTCAAGAGCAGAAGAAGGAGAGATTTTCACTTTTCTCCATTGCTGTACGTATAGAAATGTTAAAAAACCCTTTCAGCGAAGTTTAAAGAAATCGGGGGAAGTAGAATATCACACGTCCAGTGCTTCCCTCGAATTTTAAAGCTACACGAGGTTTCCTCTTAAATATCTCACGAATTGAAATTTCGTTTCCATTTTCTCTCCTCTGCAGAGCAGAAGGAAGAGGAGGAGGAGGAGGGGGTGGTGGTGGTGGTGGTCCTTTCTGTCACATCCTTTCAATTAATTGCGTGTTTAACTGTTATTTCCCTGCATGGATTCATCGCCGTTTTAATCCTTACATGCTCACATCCTCGCCACCGCCGACCGCCGACCTCCAGCTGCACACGCAGTAATCCACACGGAAACTCCTCTTAAATTCCCATAAAATTATCTAGAAATTTGCTGTCGACAGCCATGTTTGTCCCCAACGGCTAGACAACGAATATCATAACGGAAGTCACTTAATTTTGTTCATTTGCCGCGCTTGCAAGTCATATCCGTCGTCTGCCTGCATTCCGTGGCGTATACGTAATCGAAATCGTCGCCGTTCCCCCCTCCCATCCAACTCACGAGAGTCCTTCATGCGATGGGAGGGACTCTGCGCGCAATCCTGGCTGCTGTCAAACGTGCAGCTCAAAATCTGTTGCTCTCTTCGTCTATTTGTTGTTCCGTAGGGTGGCATCGTGTAATGGGTGACACTTAAAAACAAATTCAACACGTAGCCGGAGCGCAATAAACAGCGAAGTGTGGCTTCATCTTGCGCCAGAGTGACCAGCTAAAGCCGAGTGGAGGACCGAGTGTCTTCTCTGCAAGAATATTAATTATAATTCCAACGATATCTGTTTGCGGTGCAGTGTGTTTTCGTAGATTTGATTAGAGGAGAATCAGAGACAACGCGAACTTTTATCCGCATCGAAACCGGACGTCTGGCAGCTCTGCTGTTTAGTCCCGGCAGCAGTGGGTGGGACGGAGACGGAGACGGCCGGGGGCGCGTGTGTGCGTGTGTTGCCCACCTAATGAAAACACAAATTACTTCCGCACACATTGACACGTCCTCGGAAGAACCGAAAAATAAAGAAGACGGCAAAACCAGAGGCGATAAAAATGACGCACACGACGCCGCTCTCAGCATTCGCTACAACTGTAAACCTCAACCCGTGCGACCGACCATGAAATCATACAAATGCAATTATAAGATTTTCCTCGTAGGCGCCCCTCGACCACTTCCCGTGCCACGCCCCCACCCCCACCCCACAGAGGTTAGCGGCTGAAGTCCTTTTCAACAGCAATCGGATTTCATGAATCCTTTGTTCGCCGCGGAGGGGGAGAGAGGGAGGGCGCAAGAGAGAGCGCATGAGAGAGAAAGAGAGAGAGACAGAGAGAGTGGTAGAGAGAGTGATAGAGAGAGAGAGAGAGAGAGAGAGATAGTGTCCAGAGTTCCTCTCCATTCTATTGCTATTAGCATTGTTGGTGTGCTTTTCTGTCTTTTTTTTCTATCTGCGCCCTTTATCTCCTTTCCCTTCCCAATTCCCCTTCCCTTCCCTTCCCTTTTCCCTTTTCCTTCCCCTTCTCCTACCCCTTTCTCCATCTCATCAGGTTTCTTTGTTTGTCTTCCGTTTTCTAACGTCATTCATACGATCGCAATCGAAATCGAGTTGAATGTATAAATCAGACAAATAAATAAAATCGGAAACAACTCATAAATAATTTGCTGGGAAATTGACACAGCGCCTGACTGCTCGTCGCCTCTCCACCCCCTCCCCTCCGCCTTCCCCTTCGCCACGCCCCTTCTTTGCGTCGTTGCTGCTGATGCATATCAAGCGCTCGTCCTTCTTTCGGCTGCTTAATACAGTTATAAATGATTTATTTTATTTATGTGCGACTGTTTGTATGAGTGTGTGTGATTGAACTTTTTACGCACACAAATAGAAGTGCAGAAATAGAAACTTCCTTGCCAGGCGTTCGATGCCGAATCAGTTTCAGAATCTTTCTTGTTCGCTGAATGCTATCAAAGTCGAACGTATTTTCCTTGCAGTTGACAATCAGCGAGTTTTTTCTCATTTCGCACTTTCTGTGATTATACGCGACTCACTATATAACTCTACGGACATTCAAAGTGTCATGTGACCAATTTCATGGTGAAAATGACGTTTTCAAATATTCGCCGCGAAGTCCAGAGGAGCGAAACTTACATATCGAACCGCCGGAGGCCAAAAATGCCATTAAAAATATGTTTGTTAAAGCGAAAGAAATGCAAACAATATTCCCCCCTCCTCACTCCACCCTTCCGCTCACTCTGCCTCTGCACTGGAAGCAGTTCGTATTTATTAAAACGCAATAACTTTCATCGCAGCGTTCGCGCATCGCATTCCACGGTTGCGGTTGTGCGGCCTGCAGCAGCGCCAGCGTTCGGCTTTCGGCAACCAACAGGTAACCGCGCTGCAGGTGCAAGCGGGTGGATGTTGTGCGGTTGCCGAAATGCGCTGTAAAAACGTTATTATCACGCCATAATGTCACTGCCAGATGCTTATTATTGCGGCAACTTCCAGTGGCAGGAGCAGCCACAGCGAGGAAACAGGAAGGAAAGGCAAGATAGAGGATGGAAGATAAAGTTTCTCTTTGCTTTTTTAGGATTCTGCTTATGTATTTCTCGCGAAGGCATTCAAATTCGCGGAGGGAAATGACGCAAGTTTTGTCTGGCGAGGGCTGACAGGTGGAGGGGCTCAATATGTCGGTGTAGCTGCGACTCTTGAGATCAGCTTGGTAGTTTTTATTTTTTATATCCTGCGATATTGCTATTGAGTTACCGAATTATAACGATGTTGAAGCTGATGCTGATAATGATTTGAATGCAATGCTGCTCTTTATTTCGATTTACTGAATTTCGTACTGCGTTGAGTGTTGATTACTTCATCGGCTACAATTCTGATGTCAAAATCGATACGGTCAACTTGTTTGTAGCTATTAAATCTAGTGAAACTGCAGCTTTAAAAAACAACAACAACAACAACAACAAAGTCGATGCGAACAGCAACGTTTGCAGGTGTGCGCTGCTAATTCAAATTAAATTCGTAATCAAATGAAGTTATTTAATTGAACTGCTGGGATTACGAATAAATGAAATTAGCTGCTTGAAAGCGTCGAGGCACATACACACACACACACACACACACACGCCTGCTTTCCTGCGCTATTCGACATTTAAAGCAGCTTCCTGTGATGAAGTTTGAGTGCTCAGGCGGACGAAGCTCCAATAATCCCACGTCACGTTGCAGTGTCAATAATGCAATACAACACACACATATTATGCAAACAGTGGGCAACACGCAACCCCGGCGGTGAAGCTGCTACCTGAGCTGAATTTCTCTGGAAGATGTCCTCAAATCTATGCCGGAACTTGTGATTGTGTCACCGCTATGGCGTTCAGCGAATTCGAGTCAACTACAAAGGATATCATTTAACAGCAGCCGCTCTTTCATTTCTGCCCTAATTTATCCACTCTCAAAATCACGCACATACACGAACGCACACACACACGCACCCAAACGCACACACATTTGTAAACGCACACGAACATAGCGAATCCATGTAAGCGAGATTCTTATCGTGATTAAGTAATTTTGAATCATAGCGTTGACCGTTTTGGCCTTATGAGGCATTTGCGTGTATGTATGTGTGTGTGTGTGTGAGTACTCAGCAATGGTATGTCGGTTAGATGGAGAGTCTGTCCTTCTAATTTTGGCCACAGGCTTATCTTTCAATAGAAGTGTTTCAAAGTTGAAAGCCGGCAGCCGGTGAAGAGTCCTTGTGACCGACAGTATTTTTGCCTGAGGACGTGTGTGACTGTCTGTGTGTGGCTGTGTGTGTCCCTGTATGTTTATGTGTGTGTGTGTATGTTGTATACCTTCTGCTTACATGTCTGCAATTTGTAATCCACAAAACCGACGACCGTTTATCCCCGAATTTAAATCAAAATCAGAAGGTTTGTCAGAGACGCGTGCTTGATTAGTCGACCTGATCATTGAAGCCGCAATAAATTCGAGGGTTTCCTCGCAGCCTCAAACGGACTTCATGTGGAATGAAATCATTTAAACGAACTAACCGAACGAAGTGTGAGTGGCCAATCAGCTTTTCCATCCTTTGAGGGATGCGGTGTGAGTAGATATCAGAGATTACGTTGCGATCATGTTTCGGAACTAAAGACTCTTCATATGCTTAATTAAATAAGAAGAGGGGCACTTCAGCGCTCGAAACTCTAATTCGTATTCTTCAGATGTCCTTCAGAACGAGATACATTTCTTTAAATAAATATATATTAAATATATATGATTTCAGATTATAACGTATTACGTGGAATTTAGATTGCTCTTCTGTATGTCCGCGAAGGACGTAAATAAAAAATTCCATATCCTTTTAGGACTTTAAATCGCTTGTAACCGTCAATGTGAAGAGAAGCAATTAAATTTGCTGCCGATACTTTCGGGCCTCATGTTAATTTCTACTCGGTGATCAATTGAATTCCTAATAAAATCTTTTAAATTCGATGCTGGAGTTCGTCTCTGCTTCTTTTGCATACAATGCTTGTAACGCACTGCGTGTGTTTGTGCGGGAAACTCATTACGCAAATCAGCCCGAGGCCGCGAAGAAATCGGCTCTGTGCTTCCTGATTTAGCATCCTTACTTCTCGCCTCACACCACCACCGCCCACGGAGATCGCCTGCCGAAAAGGAACGGAAAGACGAAGGACTAGAAGAAGAAGAAGGGACTTCGTTTCTGTCGCTCTATTTATTTCATATACAGGCCATGTACATCCCCAAAAGTCTTGAAAACCTGTATCAACAAGGGCGGTGTATTTGATTGCAATCCATCTGTACACTAAAAACCTGTTGAATTTGTTCTCCTAGCTCACGTTCTTGTTCTTCTTTGTCACGTCTGCGTGTCCTTTAGGAGTTACCCTGTGAATCCTGTGTATTTAAGACTTTCTTCAATTATTTAATACGTTAAACCGGAAAGACGCCTTACATTTGAAACACACGAATATATACAAAGTTTTCACCTTAAGTTTCACTTTTCAGTTCTGTCTCAGTCTATTTACAACTCGATCAATTCCATTAGCTTTTTACAGTTTATTAATTTTCAGTTCGCCTTTACTACATTTCAAATAACATTTAAGATATTCCGGGAAAAATACGTGTATTTCTCACAATATGGTTTTTCCTCGTTTCCTCCTAAATCGAAAATTACAACTTTTCTAAGTATTTTAATTATTTTCACTGGCCTACACGCAGGAGAGAAGTTGTGCCAAGTATTATTCTTTCAGAAATTACAACTTTTGCCACCCTAGCGAATGTTTATTGTGAAGAAAAAACTCTCGGAAATAATCATCTCACATCTTCGCTGAACTTTCGCTCGCACAGAAATCAAGAAGTTCCCTTCATATTTCTTACTGTGGGCGAGAATAAAGCATCCAACTCGGTTATCCTCGGATTACGTGCACAGATACATACGTACGTAGAGACAAATGCAAGGAAATAAATATATCGGAAGTACAGAGGATGATAAAAGGGAAAACTTTTCCAATACAACTCTGTTTCATTGTGTGGGTCGGCTTGGTTTTATAGAGCTCAGTTTTGTGATTTTTACAAGATGCTGTTTTCTGTGCCCCGCTCTTTCTCCCCGCTCTTTCTCTCGCTCTTTCTCTTCCGCCCTTTCTCACTTTTCCTTTCTCTCCTACCCTTTCTCTTTCTCTGTCCCTCTCTCTCTTTCTCCCTCTCTCTCTTTCTCTCTCTTACCCACCATTTCTTACTTCCCCTATCTCATTTCCTATCTCCAGCTCTCTGCCTCTCTCGCGCTACATTTGTGCCTCCCTATCTCTCCCACGATCTCACTCTCTCTCCCTCTCTCTCTCTCTATCTCTCTCTCTCTCTCTCTATCTCTCTCTCTCTATCGCACACAAAGTGACACATTATCAGTACGATCACAGCTGAATCATATTACATTCCGAAATCGAATTTTCGAATAGATAATGGAAAACCTAAAACTTTTCGCGAATATAAACCTGTAGAGAAGGAATTGTGTATATATAGTATATATATAGTTCACTCGTATATACAGTTGAGTGTGCAGTTTTCAATTTTCGCTCAGTACATATAAAAAAACTTAATTTTAAATTGAAGCTCTGCAACAACGAGCACAAGTAGTGGAGCAAATTGACTCCCTTTTTTTGAAATGTACTAAAATTTGATTCAGCAAGAGTTCTTGTTGTTGGCTTACTTACACAACTTCTTCTTCTTCTCTATTATCTCATCTTTACCATCGCGCTTATCAGCCATTCCATCAACTGATTTAGGAGTAAAAGTTTACGAGTTAATTTTAAGCATAAAAGCAAACTAAATTAAAAATTAAAAAACCGGAAAAAACGCAAACGCAGCGGTTGTCAAGGGAAGGGGGAAAAGGGTGGGAAAGGAGGTGTGATGGTGGTGTAGGATGGTGGAGGGATGGGGAGGGGAAGAGAGGTGTGTAATGCTTTTAAAAATGAGTAGGGAATACAAGCATCAGGTGGGAGCCTTGGAAATGCACTTGAAATGGTTGGACCTGCGTTGCCGACACAGAAAACAAACGGCTAAGCTGCTGCCACAGGAGGCGGTACAACAAAAACGACGACGACAACAACAACGAAAACAACAACAACAACCACGAGTAACAGCAATACACAACCAGATAACAAGAACACCTTATCAGCGACTGAGTTACAACTCTGGTCAAAAATCAGAATGAACGAAGGTGCAAAATTGAAAGTAGGTGGCAACACTGTGTTCGAATGCCGCCGCACCGTCGCCGCACCGCCGCACGCAGGCCAGAGCTGTACGCCTGCCTGAGCGGTTTTAAGCAAAAACTAATTAAAAGTTGCGAGACAACAATTTTTTGCCACTGCTTTTCATGCTTTTCACTTTGACAAAAAACAAAAAACGACAGCATTCGGTTGGCGCTGGAGGGTGCGGGGGGATTAGAATGTAAAGGGGGTTTTGAACCGAAGGCGGAGGGGGTGTGTGAACCGAAGACGCAGGTGAACAGGGTGCTGCAGTTCGCGTCATTTGTATCACGTACGAATAGCTAACTCGGCTCTCTATCGATATTCTAAATACGAACGCGCGACACTCTGCAAGAAAAACGGTCGAAATGGCGAAGGAGTTTTTATTGATTTACACTCGCGCACAAAATGACTCATCCGCGCCGAGCGGACTGCATTAGTGTTCGGCGCGGACAAAGAATATCGGGGGCACCGCAGTTGTTGTATCGCAATTAGGATTCCTGCTGCAGAAGATGTGCGATGTGGGATTAAGGAAAAAACGCCCCACACCACGAAAGCAATCAAAAGTCTTCTGGTGGAAGAACTTGAAGGGAACTCCAAGGAACGGAAATGAAGCCAAAAGTTAGAATGATGTTTCGCAGTAAATAGGAATCCTAATAAGGAGGGGTGGATGATAGCGGGATGGTGAAGGGGGAGCGGCAGGATTTATAAGCAGAAATTATAAATATGATGGCTGCTGCTTTGCATGTTCGTGCGAATATTTCTTCTGTTCTGGAGGGTTGAATTTCTTATTGGGTTGTTAGTGGTGGAGTTGGATCTGTCAAGGGTTGTTGTTGTTGTTGTTGTTGTTGTTGTTGTTGTAGTTTTTGTTGCTGCTGTTGTTGTTGCTGCTGCTGTTGTTGGTTATGGGGTTACGGTAGTGGAAGTGATATTTAAATTAAGTTCAAATTAATTTCACAGCTCGAGAATTTACGCAGGCGTTGCGTCTCCTGCGCCGCGTCCTGCAAGAATCTAATAAATGCAAAAACAAGCTGAGGGTGAGTTTGTGCCCTCCGACAGCTACACCACCCCCGCCACCACCTCCACCGTCACCATCACCGGCACCGCCACTCACTCAATTACAACTGCGAAAACACGCTGGCTCCACGCTGCAGTTGCTGATGATGTTAATTACTGTACATTTGATGGAAGTCAGCAGGCTGCAGTGATTGCGCGGGCGGCGGGGAGCGCAGTTCGCTCGTGGAGGGCTCGAGGGGGAGGGGAACAAAGTTAAGAGTCGACTTTCGACCTGAAGAGGCGAGAGGTTGGTCGAGAGGCTTGGGCGTCCGGGGGCGGCCCACGGATTGCAAGAACTTCCCGCAGGAGGTGCCATCAAAAAAGGAATGCGAGCGCAGAATGGCTGAGCGAGAGCAGCAGGAATTCGGAAGCTTGTCGGCCTCACGGTTGCCAATAAGGATTCCTCAGTGTGCTTCCGAAACGAGCGCTGATTAGATTTTAATTAATTCGTCTCGCATCTGCAGATTTGAACTCACGCGAAGCATACGATTTGATGAGCTTCAGTTCGGAGCGGTGAAGTCGCAATCACGGCTGATGGCAATTTCAGGATCAGCTTCAAGCTGCACCCTTCCAGTGCGCATAGAAGGCCGCCGACACCCGAATCCCACTCGTCCTCATCAGCGACTGCATTAACGATAAGAAGCTGTGTGAAGTTAATAAAAGGAAACGGCATTCGGCATCGCGACGATCACCATGAATGCCATTCACATCAACGCGGTTTAACGCAGCGTTTTTATGACTGAATTCAGTGACAGGCAACCGAAAAGGCAGCCAGAAAGCGATTCCTGTTGTTATTTCGCGTCGTGCTGGTGGTGGCGCTGCATAAATATAAAGCGAACGACATAAAAAGCAGCCGGAGCGCACACGCACCAGCAGCTCCGTCCCGCTCCGTCCGTCGAGCCACCCTGCCACACATGTGTGCGGGAATGCGCGGCGTGCATTGATAAAAAGCCAGACAGCAATGCGAGGATATGGCTGCGCACCCACACACGCGCACTCGACTGCGATAAAGCTGAAAGGACTCATTAAATTAAATGCAGTGTAAAATGCTCGTAAAACGCCGCTGCAGGGCGGCGACGGTGCAGGCTGACGTGGGTGCTCGCCGCGAGCGAAAGGTCGACTTCCTTGCGAGCGAGCGTACGCGGCCTCAGCCACCTTCGCCTCCCCCCGCGGCCGCCCAGCGCACCGTGCGTCAATCATTCGTCAGTGCGTCAGAGGCGACGCACGGTTGTTTAAGCGACTCAACGCGTTATAAATTGGAAGCGCGCGCATGACTGCCACCATTCAATCATTTTATACTTTAATCGGGTCTTCGCGTGGTTGCCACTGGGTGGGCGTTGGTGGTGTGGGGGTGTTCGGCCCCGCCCCCGCGTGTGAGAATGAATACGCTTGCATTCGCGTGTTAAACGCGTGATAAGAGGAGCTTGAAACACTCGTGAAACACTGATGAGTGCATTCAGTAGGGAATGCAGGTGGAAGTCTTTTGAAGTGCTTGGTTTAAAATTAATTAACAATACAAAAATTGAGGTGTTCTTATATCATTCTGGAAGCGCGCCTGATCGCCCTGATACGAGCTCAATATTTTAAAAGGCACCGCTTACCTTCAGCCAGAGCTCTTTCCGAAATTATCAGCTCTCCGATACTTTAACACGGGCCTAACAGCAGTTTGTCGGTATTTGCCACCTGCCTTACAAGAAAATGTAATCGATGGTGACCTTTTCTTAGGAAATTGGTTTTAAATCTTCACCAACATCTCCGTACACAAATTTCCAGAGTACATCCTCTCTAACATCGCACCCCTCTGCCCCTAAATTCTGCTATTTCAACAGGTGCAGTCAATCAAAAGTCTCCGAACATTCTTCCCAATTCCGAACATCGTACGCATCAAAAAAGTAAGAAGTTCCGATTACGAAAAAGCAATTTCCACTCTTGCACAACCATATCCTTCACGAGCATCATTATCGATGAGCTTCATCATCGTACGCTGACGGTTGCTGGTTGCGCATTTTATTGCATGACATACGGAAAGAACTCGTAAAATCGATTAATCATAAATAATCACGAACGCCTCATCGCAGTGTGGAGAGTGCGATACAGATCGCAGGCGGGAACAGACCGTCAGCCGAAGCGAACAGAAAGTTGGCCTGACCGACAGACTGACGGACTGACAGACCAACTGACTGATGCGGCGAGCGGCATGGATGGATTCTATGACGGCCAACGGGATGGCAGGAGTTTATGATGTAAGCGGGTATAAAGAGTTTTAGCGACTCGAAGCGTGGAAGAATCACGATGTCAGGCTCGTAAAATTAGATGGGTCTTATTTAACTTTTACGAATGAAATGAACGTCACGCTTTTGATATCCCATCACAGGAAACTAAACGAGTCTCAAAAATGGCTTCATGAAAACATATAAAAATTCAATAAGGTGGCAACAACAACAACTTAGTGGAACTTTTAAAGAAGCTACGAGTAACTTAATTTTGTTATATGAGACGAACGTTAAAATTTTGCATCTACACGAGGGTTACAGAGGGCAGAAATGAGCTGTATTTTGACTGAAATTCTATGGCAAAATAATGAGAAATCACGAAATTACGACTACAACAGCAGCAACAACAACAACGGCAGCAACAGCAGCAACAGCAACAACAGCAACAACAATAGCAAGAGCAACAACAACGGCAAGTTTAAGAAGATAAAGTTGACAAGGGATGACAGTTTGACTCCCTATAAAAGCGGCACACAATGGATTCGGCGAGCGGATGGCTGCAGGTGATGCTGCGCTGAAAGAGGGCCAGAGTTGGGGATGCTATAAAAAAGCTGTTGACGCTGGCAATCATGGTTTCAGCGTTTAAACGTCACATAAAAATTATCTCCAAGCCATAACAATTTCGGAGCTTTTAAGAAATTCTGCCTCTCCTCACTCGACTTAAAGCGGTGGCACAAATTTTCGCTGTGGCTATTGTTGTGGTGGCAATGATATTGTTGTTGTTGTTGCTGCTCTTATTATTCCCCAACCGCATTACGTGGACGGAGCTTAGGCAAGTAATACTTGCCAAAGTCCGTTTATTATTCGCAACTTTTGGTCCTTCGAGCCAATTGAAAGTTTATTTTGTTTGCAAATCTGATAAAGTTGAGAATTAAATATTTTTCCCGTCGTCCTCATCTTAGTTTTCTTTTCTTATCACACAAGAAATTCACTGTCATGGTCTGATTATGCGCGAAAAGAAGGAGAAGAAAAAGGTGAAGGAGAAGAAATAGAAAGCGTACGAAGTTGAACGGCAACGGTGGACGAATAAGAAGAGAAGAGGCGGCAAGAGAGTAATAGAAAATCAAGTGTTTTTTGAGCGATTTAAGCTCGAAATCGATATTCCTCCCCACTCTTCTTGTGCGTGTGTGCAAGGAAGTAAAAAATAGGGAATAGAGCAGAATTTGTTAAAGTAGAACTTCATATCAGTAATTTCTTTAATAATTATTTTTGCTAAACTTGCAAAGTAATTGATATCCTAATCTACGAATATATCTATATAAACTGAGAGGGCAGTACTCACTTAAGAGTCCTTTGTCCCCATTACTTGCAATTTGTCCTCAAGCTACATCCCGCCAACATGTTCTACACGTCATTATAAATGTTGCTGTTACACAATGAAGACAGCGTCGCTGCCCGTCCATTACACTAGATAAAATTCAGCGAACAAGTTGATATTGCCGTAAAAAGTTCCCTTCAAACTCCAGCAACTTCTTTATAAACTTCAGCTGTTTATAACCAACCGAGGCGGTTGCTCTTCTCTCGCCAAACTCATCACCTGCTCGTCATTATTAAGCAACGGGACGACACAGCATTCTGCTTGCCAGCAATGCTGTTGACATGTTTTTTCCTCCGCTCAGCTAATAATGACTTGTAGACATCGTTGTACATGCCAGTAAATTACTTATTAAGACGTTAAATTCATGCAGCGGAAACTGGCAGTAACGGCGAGAAGAAGAAACGCTGCAAATTTGTTACAATAGACGCAGCGTCGAAGTTTTACGTTATTCAATGTCGAGATCTTGCCTCCTGATCTTGTCTCTCGTAGACTTTGTCTTTAAATTACTTTTATTAATTTAAAATATTACAGATTTTATGTAATTGAATTAAATTTTATTTAAATCATGTAAATAAAGTTGTGTAATTTTAATACAAAATGCAACAAGTACACTTTCGAATAATAAAGATACTTTAAAATATATAATTGAGCTAATCGAGGACAAATTGTGGGATAACCAGAATCGTGTGGGCAAACTGGACGGCAGATTAGAGCTCAGGTCCCTCGAGTTATCTGAGAATTGTTGGAGTTTTCAAAATATATAAATATATACACGTGTATACATCACTGCAGTTTACAGTAGTAAAACCATTTTAGTATATAATATAAACTGAAAACTAACCAAATTTCTATAAACTTTTCTACGAATTTGTAAATAACATGAGTTTTTACGGTAACAAAATAAATGTGGCTTTTTCATTAATAACTGAAGACTTAACTGTCATCAAAGTAACTAATATCTTGGGATGATATAAAAGTTCCGTTTAAGTTATATATTTCTAATGAATTCCTTATTTATATTCAGAAGTTAATTCAAGCGGAACTCTGTAAATATTCTACACAATGCGGTATAGTTCCCGAAAAATAAATAAGGAAATCAATTATATATTCAATTTCAAGTTTAATTGAATTTTCTGTTGAAGTGTGAAAAAGTTTCATCGAAGAATATGAACGAGTATTCGAAATACCAGCTCGAAGGGAGGCTGGCATCGATATCTCCACGTATACAACGTGGGTTTTTGAGATACCCCTTAAAACACGACAGAGCTGTAGATTTGTATCTGCTGTGGATTTTCCCCCCTATTTCTGGTTCTATATAAACTCGAGATGGGTAGCATTATTAGTATCGCTAAAAGCCGGGTAAATATTTACTTATGCAGAAAAGCCTTCACAGGCTGTTGAGGAAGTGGTTGGAAATGGAGTTTGAAACACTCAAAGTAGGGGGAGTGCCAGAATCAAATTGAAAAATAATGTTTTCGAAGGAGAAAAAGCAATTGAAGAACTTGCGGATGTATGAATTATACGAGAAGATAATATTTAGTTTATCTTCACATATATTTCTAAATTCTTTGAAGAAATCGGAAATAGGCCTATTAATAATAATAGCCTATTAATATTAATAATCCAAGCCGATTAATATTAACAATCCAAGCCTATTGATGTTAATAATCTAAACTCAGCTAATCATAAACAAGTCAATATATTTTCTTCAGCTTTTCAACAGAGTGAATAGCGATTATCGCCCATTTGCATTCAGATCGCCTCACAGACAGAGAGAAACTGAAAATATTGACAGCAAATAAATGTATAACAAGGTAACAACAGCAACAACAACAGCGACAATTTATGTCAGAAAATATTCGATTTTCTGCTTTTTCACATGGGAAATTTAGTGATACCCGCGCTTAAAGCTTCAATCGAATGAGTGTTATTCTTCAACAAGCGAGGTAACTCGCAGGATGCCAGGTGGCAAAGGGTCACGAAGCCGATAAGGTTCCGCAGAAGGAGAAAAATCGAGTACAATTGAATTGGAATCAAGAAAAATAAATGTTATTTGAGATTCAGTTTTTGCCGCTACACAGGGAATCCACGGATTCCCTAAAGCCGTGTATTTGCAGTAAAACAAAGTGTGGAAGTCGCCCGCCGAACTCCTCTCGCCCAACTGAAAGGGTAGTCAAGGTGGTGTAGCGTGTACTCGGATAATGACAGGAATGACAAATTGCAGCAACTTTTCGAATGTTGCCAGTAGAAACGGAGCGCACTTGTTGAATGTTGTTAGGAGAACAAGGGGAACCAAGGCGGGCTTACGAAGATTGTTCTAAATACACTGCCAAAAAAGGAGTTCCAGTTCTCCCTTGCAGGAGTGTTATATGATTCTTTTTGAATCCATATCGTAAATTTCAAATGGAAACGAGATTTTAAAATGGAGACTCTGATTCTCACTTGATATACTCCCAACAACACTCAGAAATGATGTAGTAGAGCCATTCTAGACACTTTCCGAAAAGTTTAAGCTTTAAGCTAGCAAAACAGCAAGAGTTTTGTGGAAACAAAATAGTCTTATCCCTTATCAGTGACTGTATTTCATGTATTTCACAGTGTTCTCGCTATCGCTTGCTTTCCACACACATCCTTCTTCACTTCAACTCAGTCAAATGACATCACATCAGAAGCGGAACTGACTTCAATTTACAACTGGAAGCAAGGAATTCAGCATTTGTCAGAAGTGTTAGAAGCATTTCTCGCCAACTCAAGGCTGCTTAACTTCTGAGAAAGGACTTTTGGATGGTGCTGATTAAGTGTTGTGATTTGCAGACTGTCCTCACATTTTTGTGCCGCGTTCTCCGGGGAAAAAGACTTTATTTCAACGAATTGTCTATGCTGTACTTTATCTGCGGCTTATTAAGCTGCGAGATATGGCCCGATATTTATTACAAGAAGATCCGCCATTCAAGCTTTCGAGTCGACGCCATCCTCGAGTGTGCGCGCCTTTAAGAAATAATAACTTCCTGAGAAATCGCTTTCTTGCCATGCGGTCCATTGAAAAGGAATTGACAGTTGCTTTGGGGGGGAACTTCGTTCGAATACAAAATCGCGCCATTGGCACTTGTGGCGGAAGATGATGGCAGAAAACCAGCATCTTCTCTCCCCTGTGCTGCTGCTACCGCCGCCGCCTATTCGCGAACAATGAAAGTATCTCGCCAGAAATCACACGATTCCTTCCTTGACTGCGCTGTGGAAATTCGGCAGCCTCTGCGTCTTCTGCACTGCCTTCGCTGCTCGAGCTCCTCGTGCTGCCGCTCAAATCAAACAACAATTAGATTACTTCTGCTCTACCGCTCTTCTGTCCCGGGGTTGCGCTGCGCGATGAAGCGGCGCTGACTTTCAAGTGGCGAATGGGCTTCACGGATGTGCTCTCCTATCGCCAGCCTTGAATTCCACTGCACTGTCGCGATCCACCACGGATGCTCTGAGTCCGCTCGCGTCCTCACCACTTCGTCGTCAGGAACAGACGGTCGGTCCTGTTGGTTTTCTTGAGGAATTCCAACCTTGCCTTTGGTCGGGCGGTCGGTGCTCGCTCATTTATCGTCGTGAATTAACTTTAACCGCCGACAAGTGTGGCTGGTTGGCAGGAATGAGTTCGGTTGCCGCAGAGTAAAATGCGGTCACTCTTTGTTGCGTGACTGTGGGCGGTGTGGGTTGTTTGTGTTCCTGTGCGACCTGTTGAATCGCTGGAGCTTTGAATACTTCGATGAAGTTTTCGTGAACACAATTAGCAGCTGGTGGGTTTGAGGTTCGTCCTGCTGCAGTCATGGACCGCTTGGCTGAGTGAACTTTCAATTAAGCGCATTCGGCGCGGCAGTTTAAAGAGCTGCAGTTAATTAAGTAGTTTTAATGCTTCGTTTGATTGATTGTGTCGTGGACTGTTGCATTGGCACGCAGCTGCAACACGAGTTCTAGCTGATAATTTAACTGAATTGTTCTCGTGTTCGTTAGAGAAGTGATTCAGTTTCGCGGCTACAAAGACCAGCAAGCGAAAATGTACTTTTTTTCAGTCAAATTCTAAAGGATCAGTCAATCAGCATTTCAAAGGAGTCACAAATGAATTTTCGCATAAATCCCGAAAGCCATACGGGATCCCTTCATGTAAGAATTCAGAGCTTGTCAGCATGGAGATCCTTAAAGCTGGCAGATGCAGATGATGATTTATGCCTCCACACGACAGGGTTACCGTCGTGCAAAGCGAAGAATAAGAAAACCGGCTTTTCTCTCTAAGAAATCGACGCCATCGCACAGATACTGGACCGTCATGGTGAGAAAAACACAGAGACACGGACGCTGAACGTGTTTGTGGATGAATGGATCAGAGCAGGAAATAAAAATCTCTCGAAAAATGAATCGAAAGTAGAAAAAACGCCAGCAAACTTGATTTGTCTGATGATTTCCGGCTTCGCAATCGTTTTAATACACAATTCAGAAGAATATGAAGGTGGTGAAAATCAGGAGGGTTGTCGGAAGGGGGAGGGGAGAGGGTGCGACGGTAAACGTGAGGAAAACTGAAGAAGTTGTAAAAACAAATCTGAAGCACGAGTTCCGCAACAACGCGTACTTAACACCGTTTCACAGTCGTTTCCTTTACGCGTCCTCTTCGCGCTTATCCTGGTTTTTCCATTTTATTTAATTTCAAGCGTCTCGTTTCCGTTGCCTTTCCAAATTCTTCATCAGTTCTTCTCGCTCTCGTACTTCTCCGGTTTATTTTATGAAATGTAATTCGTTTTGCTGCTACTTGTGTCCGCGGCGCCTCACGCCAGACGTACATCTACCATCCGTCAGCCAGCGTCACGCACCATCATCCACCGTCCGCCCCCGTCACCACCATCAGCCGCCGTCACCCACCATCACCCGCCGTCACCCATTGCATTCGAGCAACAAGTTACGAAATGCAAAATGCCAGACTGCGAAAGAAAAAGAACGAATATTAAACGCAAAGAGCGAGACGCAGTGGAACTCAACCTTAGCAATCCACACAAAAAGGAAATGACAAGGAATACAAGTTCGAAATTCAATTTTGCGTGCAGCAGGACATTCTGCAGCAAATCCTGCAGGATAAGCTGATCTTAAGCCAGACAAAGCGACAGGAACTGAGAAGTGTTTAGAAATGAATTTAAAACAACAGCATTAAGAAATGCACGCAACAGTGGAGAGGAAAAAAGACAAATTCAATTTTGACATTGACAGCAACAAATTCCGCAGAAAGGACGACGGAAGGAGTACAGCACAGGAAGCAGATACGGCGCGCTGTTTTATTCCAGAACTAATTTTACTTCATAACTAAAATTCTCAGCAGCTCTTGAGAAAGTTTTCCACTTTAATAACTTAACTCCCGGTGTTTCGGGGGAGGAGGAAGGACGTCTCCGGACGACGTACTTCTTCTTCAGGGGCGTATCCCTCCCTCCTGCCCCTTCCCCCCTTTACTGACACCAGCATCCTGAGAAAATGCGATTTTTTACGTACAATAATTTGTAAGCGAAAATTTTAAGTCGACAAAATGCCGGCTACTTGGCACCTCGCCTCCTCCTCTTCTTCTTCTTTCCTTGGGCTCTTTGCTTGTTGTCCAATCCTTCCTTTGGATCCCTTTCAGGACTACACTTCCTCTTCAGGTATTTGACCCAATATAACGTAATTAAATGTAATGAACGGCTCTTGTAATTAATAAGGCCTTAGCTGACGCTCCTTTAGCGGGCCGGATGGTAGGGCGTGGTGCGGGGGAGGGGCAGCACCAGAAAGCGCTTTTGGCGGGTGGAGCAGAGTAACAAATGGGAGAGCGTTGCGCTTCTCAGCCGTGTGCGGAATTCAAATTAGCTTGCAATGTTCACTTGAAAACGAACTTATTATTAACTCGTCATTTACGCGAGACCGTAGAAGCTACTTGTCGCTAAGGGCCAGAAGAGGTCCTTGAGAATGAGTCATTTTTACGGAAGATTAATTTGGGTGGACGTTTTTTGCAGGTAACAGGGAAACCGCTTTAAATATCTCATGTATTCGTCAATTCGGTTGACATTGAAGGGAATACTTTCGAACTTCTGGCCTTTCGCAACGATAAACTCTTCTGGGGAACGAAGAATAGGTCTACTAAGCATAGAAAATACACCTACAGAGAATGCCTTCACCTTTTGTCATGTAGAGTGTGGGGAATTTCGTCACGTGTGGTTCCTGTTTCAGAGGGAAAAGCCGCCTTCACAAAACCTTACGAAACCTTTACAAAGCTCTTGTAGAAAGTACTGTAGATGAGGTCTTGAGAAAATTACTTCCAACCAAAATTTCAAAGGTTGAATAAGGCAAGTCTGGAGTTGAACCAAGTTCCTTGGCTTTCGGTCCTTCAAAGTGTTAGCTAAACAATGTCCGAGTTCATAGCTCAAAAAATCTGAGCCACAGATAAAAAGAAATAATTAGCTTAATTTTTTTGCTTTCTAGAAACCGTCCATTAGCATGATAAGTAGGTACCCACCACCTGCTCGCCGCCCAACAAATTAAGACTACGAAAAATTTTACCTCTCCGAGTGCGTTTCATATAAAACGTGAACGCGAAAAAATAGAAAAAAGCCGGCTTACGTACTAAATGTGGTAAGAAGAGAAAAGGAAAAAAAAGAGCATCCAGCGAGCAAAATGAATAAATCCATTTAAATTGCAACATTCATGTCCTGCGGGGCCATAGAAGTCAGCTTGAGCCAGAATACATTTATGTAGCAGCAACAACAACAGCAAAGTGGTTCTTCCTTCCTGCCGCCCTCGCCTCGCCCTCCTTCTCAGCTGTTGGCCAGTGAATGAAACATGAAATCGCATTTCTAGCTAACAAGCGCCAAAGTTAAAAAGGACAATCTGTGTTAAGAAAAATAATGTTTCTCCACTGGTAACTCTTGCGACAGACAAAAGGTAGAGCGAGTGAGAAAAACCGAGAGAGAGAGAGAGGGTGAGAGAGGGAGTGAGGGAGGGAGGGAGGGAGGTAGAGAGAGGGAGGGAGAGAGAGAGAGAGAGGGAGAGCGAGAGAGAGAGAGAGAGAGAGAGAGAAATCGACAGAAACAGCCCTAGAGAAAAGTCGGAAAGTCCTTCTACTTTCTCATAGGTCGTAGAGGATAGATAATCGTAGATCGCGGGTGTTGCGGGTGGCGGTGCAGGAAGGGTGAAAGGGCATCGGCTAAAGCTGTTGCTGGACCGAAATTTAATTGCACCGGACAAGCAAAACGTCGAACCAAGCGAGCCACACGCGCGGCAGATGGTTAGAATAAGGAACAAAGAAAATAGCTGTTTTTAGTCTGATTCCGGGTGTTTCTAAAGAGGAAGTGCGGGAAAGGGGCGGTGGCAGGGAGGGAAGGAGGTGTGCGGTGTGGGAAAAGCCAATGTTTGAGCAGAGAAAATTACTTTTAATAGGGAAATCGATGAAGTGTATGGGGAAAAACTGCCGTTTATAGAGCGATATACTGGGTGTTCGCTATTTTACGTTTCTGCGCGAAAGGGTTTCTTGAATATCCGGTTGAAATCGAGGGTACGGCACTACTAAACGACACATAGAAGAGTATCCTCTGGTATGCGTTTCCTGATTTCCTAGAGTCTTTTCTTGTATATAGCCAGAAAATATGAAATTTTATGCAGTTACTTATTCCCAGATATATCGTTCTTCTGAGAAATCTCAGAAACATTTCTGCACCTACAACCACTCACCCATTTTCGGTATCTATCTTCACAACAAGTGCTATTCCGAGGAACGCCTTCAGCTGAAATTGGCTTTGAAGTGTCGAATCGGTAAGAAAAAATCCATTTCGAATGCAAATCATAACATAAAACAGAACAAAAAACACCATCAAAGGACACAAGAAAAAAGTGCAAACCTAGACTAAAGGCAAGCTGCGGAAAAACTCCTGCGAGGATAGCGAGGAAAAAGGTCGCTGAAGCCATACTGAAGCCGAAACAGTCGCCGCAATACGGTGCCAGGCAGCCTCCCCACCGCCGGCGGTCGGGACCGCGCCCTCGACCACATCAAAATGTGGCATAAGTGTTGCAATTTATGGATTGGGTTGTTAATGTTTTTGCGTTGTCCACCAAATGGTCAAAGGCATGGCGAACGACAGTGCGAAGAGAGGCCGTGGTCGGGGGAAAACGGAGGACCTCGGAAATGGTGAGGAAAAATGAAAAGTGTTCGACGATTAACAGCGAAATGAAAAACCGAAATGAGAGCGGGTAGCCGACGATGGGTGTGTATCTTTGAGTTGAGGCTGCAAAATTGCGCGACAATTCGCGATTCTCAAGCTTCGTGATGCGCCCACCCCCCGTCGCGGTCCACCTGCAATAATAGGGGCATAACAAGCTTCCGCCCGAGCGGGGCACTTGGACCGAATGGAGCAACTGGAGTCACGTGTTGGCATTTAAGTGCGGACGTGCAAAATGAGCCATTTACGCCAGCAAGAACACGAGTGCGACTCATTCTTACAGAGAGGTACTCAGCTATGAGTATCCGGAACGGCTTATTACGGGTGTCCATGCAAAACGACGCGGTCGGGGTTAAGGGGGGTGTAGAGCACGGGGTTCAGGGCTGGTCGGGTGCGTCGGCGCGGGTCGGGGAAGCGCGAACTTCGTTGGAGTGCTCAGAAGAAGGAGAAATGAAATTAAGTGATTTAAAAGTACGCAGGGTTATTGAGACCAAAGCGGACGTGGAAGATGATGAGTCGTGGGTAACGAACGGCAGATATGATCAGATTTTTCGAAAAAGGAATGAAATAGGATTTTAATTAAAGAGAGAAGAGGAAGTTGAGGTAACACTTCGGTGATTTTCGGATTCCAGATAGGATGCGAAATAGTAATAATAGAATGTGAGGTTATGTTTGCTAAAGAATTTAGGAATTAGAAATTTTAAGTTTTTTTTTTTAATATTATAAGCTAAAAATTCCCAACAAATCGAAGGACAACGCTGTAGCTTCCCTCATAACAGAAGGACAAAAATCTCCTTTTTCACGCCTCACAAAAACGAAGAGAATTCAAGTTCCTTACGTTTTCTTACAACTTAAAAAGGAAGTGAAGATTTTCTCCCCCGAACTTTACCACACCTTTTCACTTTTAAGTTGTTTGCGAAAGCAAAGAAGCGAGAAAGTCGATGGCTGGGTGAGACGAGAACAATTGAAATAAATGAGCTGCTCGACGTTTGATGCCGTTTTTCGGGATATTTGAATTTCAACCGCAGGAGTAAATTTGTTCTCCGTTCTTTATTTAGTCATAAAGCTCTACAGCATCACAGAAATTCATATATTTTCATTCAGTTGAAGTCTGAGAGGGAAGGCAGAATTTTATTGATTTCTTTGCAGAGAATCCAGAGAATTATAAAGGAAGCAATTAATTCTGTTGAATTTTCATACCGAAGCAGTAGAAATCGAACACGAATCGAGACGCGAAAAGGTTGTCTCGCTCTCGGTTGTCCTCTCAACTGCAAAATCGCAGCGTTTTTTTGAAATCACAAAGAAAGAGAGCGACAACTCAACTAATCACCGCAAAAACCGTTAAGCACGTCAGTGAGAGGGGGAGAGAGAGAGAGAAACTAAATTTCACACAGAACTCGAGTCCTCAAAATGAATGACGTCCTCAACACGGCGATGATAAATTACTTTTTGAAAGTAATTCGTTAACAAATAAATACGGTGCGAATAAAGCTGAGTGGACGAGCAAACATTTAAAAAAGATCCTCGAATGTCTGATTGAGTCGCGAAACGGCTGATGCTGGCAGAGCAACCGCAAAATGCATTTAATTTGAGAAATTTCCTCTTTTTTGTTGTTGAAAAAGTGCCAGGAAAATAATACTAAAATAAAATAAAAGTTGCATTTGCGGCAAATCAAAGTAAGACACTTTTTTCAAATGTTGCTAGTTTTGCTGTTGTCGTTTCTCTGCTGCTGCATTTGTAGTTCTCGCATGGACTACTTGTTGCATGGCATGCATTCGCCTGGACAGCCAGACGAGCAGACAGACATACGGACGGACACCCAAACATGCCGGAGCAGCCGGTCGAAGTTTGGCTCTGGCATCCGATGAATGATTACTGAAAGCATTCGGATCGGGAGAGGGGGGAGGTGTGAGAATGCATTCGTGGTGGGGCGACACGAGAGCGAGAGAGAGAGGATTGAGTTAATGAAATCGAAATTTATTTACTCTGCTTGCATTTATTTTGCAGCTCTATTTCGGAGGATGACGACAGCAGCCTGCAGAGGCCGATAAAAGTGGTGATGACGTTCCTGATCCTGACGACGGGGATGTTGATGATGACTTGAGAGCGTTTTTACAGCCTGGATTACGGCGCTTAACTGTGTCGTGTTAATTGCACCTGTAAATGTGTACGCAAAAGTGCTTCCGTTTGTGTAATTAAATTTCTTTCTAATTCGCGTTTTTTTCTCGATTGCAGTTCGTGTTTTAAGCTCGAAATCCTTTTGCATTTCTAAGTTTTTATTATCGAGTTTGCCAACTTCGAGTTTGCCGATTTCGTAGACGGGAGACGAGTTCGCAATTTCGGGATCGAGATTTTTCCCCATCAGGACGATAATCGCGGCCGCGACAGATTCCTTTGTTCGAAATGACAGTCAAGATCAAGAGGATTTTCCTCAATCATGAGAAATCGAGCCGAAGTCAGACTTCCTGGTGTCGAGTTCAAGGCGATAATCGAGACGCAGACGGCCTTCTAGTCGAGATAATAGCGGAAATGTGATTAGTTAGCATTTAATGCGCATCTGTAACACTTTTAATGTTGGAGAAATAAATTCGAAGTTTTCAAATTAGAAAAGAAGCAACTTTTTAACCAAAATTTGCTGGAAATCTTTTCCGAATCACTTTCGCAAGCAACATTTTCGAGTTCGTAATGAACTCGCACGATGTTTAAAACTCTAACGGAAGGATTGCTGGATTCGCGGTACGCAGGACGTGGAGGAACAACGTAAACGCGACGCTGCGATGAAAGCATCAGTTGTTCACTTTTGTTCTTCATAAATTATAAAAGCGAAAATAAATCAAAAAGCGAGAAAAGCGAACTTCTGAGCTCTGGTAATGAATCAAAACAATTTTCATATTTTTCCTAATTAATCTTCTTTTACGCGAACGCTGCGTGCAACTTAAGAAAAACTTGAGAAAAACTAGGAAACTTGTTAGCTGCGGGGAGGAAAAGAAGATGACGAAAGATGGAATTGAAGATAAAGAGGAATTGAAGAAAAAGAAAAGAAATTTATGCGGGATCAGTGCTGCCAGACTCTTTAAGCTGAACTCGCAAGTGATTCGCGTTTAGTAACTGCAAAAACTGGAAGCTTCTTGCGAAAACCGTGAAAAGCGATTCACAAGGTAAAAATAACTGTATCGCGATACGAAAATCCCGCGAGGGAATACAAAATCCCATCTGTTTACGAAGTGTTGAATAAAGCGAACATAAAGCGGAGAATATGAGCGAAATCCCACATGGAAATCTGTATGATAATACCAGAAGTTCTAAGTGAAGTAAGCGTTTGCTTTTTGATAAACCCGGAGAGTGGGCGAAATCCCACATACTGGCAACACTGAAGAAGGCGAAGAAGCGCCAAAACGGATGTCGGAGAGGGATGAGTTTTTGGAATTTCGAAGACGCTAAACAGGGTGGCGGGTGGAGGAAGGGGCAGGCCGAGCAAATTAGCGGAGGGCTGAAAGGATTTCAGTTCCTGTCTCAGTGAATAAAAAATCGGATATTCGTGGCAACAAGGACTGACAAGGAACCCCAGAGCAGTGAGCAGGATCCTCAGGTGCGGAATACAGGAGAGGGTGGGCGCGGGGACTCGACAGGGGTTGCCACAGAAGCAACAACAACTGAAAGCGAGCGGAAGTGCGCTGTATTAATGAAGATAACATTTTCGCCTGTCAGCACTTCACGCCAGCGAGTCAAGTTGAGGCTGAAATTCGAGGCTTGGCTCGAATTGGCAAGACAATCAGCTGATTGAAGCGCTCTTTCGCGGCGCGGGTAGCTGCGTCTGCTTGTTGTTTCCTTCCTAAAGACAGAAGAACTTTCTTCGCACTTCCGTTGTCATTGTGGAGGAGTAATGAAAATAATTTCGTTTCTCTCCACTTCACTTCCCGCTCCCCGTCCGCCTACCGGGTGGGAGGGCACGGAGAAGTGAATCTCTTAATTTTTTACGTGATGCTCATGACGTCACTGAAGAGCTGTGAAAACTTTCCGAGGCACTCAACTGGAACGAGCATTTCCTTGATTTTTGAAAGCAATCTTTGATTTTTCAGATATGAAAATGTTTTTAAAAATAGAAACGTTGTGGCTAAAACTGGTGTGAGTCCCATCCCAACTT
Source organism: Sicus ferrugineus (assembly GCA_922984085.1). NCBI lineage: Eukaryota > Metazoa > Arthropoda > Insecta > Diptera > Conopidae > Sicus > Sicus ferrugineus. The sequence continues at coordinate 28,404,573 of OV277351.1, forward strand.
CATTTCAACCCCTCACCCCTCTCCCAACCCCCGCAACCCCGTCACCACCGCCTTCTCCGTCTTTCGTGATGTACGTCTGGCGGAGGCAACAAAACTCCACTTTGACATCTACGGCATCCGAAGTCTTTCATCTCTGATGCAACCCGCCACTAGAGTTATTAGTGATGTTGTTGTTGTTGTTGTTGCAGTTCTTGCACAACCACTTAATTCCCTCTTCAAGTCCTTCGAATCCTTCGAATCCTTCCCCAAAGCCATTTTCATGCGCTCGCAACGCAGCTTGCAGTGAAATCCACTCTACAAGTGGATTTCGAGTGAATTATTCCAGTGTGGATTGTTTCTGCCCCCTTCAAGCACCCTCGCTGGAGTCGAGTTCCTATTTTCGTTCCGTTTGCTGCGGCGTGGCGACGTCTGTCGTCGTTTTTAATTTGCGCGCCAACACATCGCAGAATGCGATGGTGGCTACGACGACGTCCGGCGTGGCGGCAGTCATTTATTTCGCAATTAATCATGATTACGCGCTCGTATTTCCTTCGTTTTTTTCTCAGTTATTTCTTGTCCGCCGCCTTCTCCTCCTCCTCCTGCTCCTTCTCCTCGTCGCCTCCTTGTAAGGATTCTGCGGTGTTTTTCTCTTCTGCTTAAATGAGTTGGTAGCTCAGTCGACTCGGTTGTCTTTCGTGGTCCGCCAACTGGGTTTTTCCTCCCCCCGCCCACGCCACGCACTTTTAATGGATCGTGACGAGTGTTTGATGACGCGGGTGACGCTGTGGCCTTTCATCGCCCTCGTGCTTTGAGCGAATATTACAGAGTCAAAGGTTACTCTGGCTTTGAGTCGATCTCCGTCTCGATTCCGGAAAACGTTGCATCGATTTCTCTTTTCGTTTGAAAGCTGAACCAACAGCGCTTGCATCGAAACGAACTCGACTCACGTTTCGCTCTAATTGAAGCCTGTAATTGAAGTCCAAATTCAAGAACACCCTTCAAATACTTTCTACTCCACTGATCGACTACAGTGTATCGAGCGTGAATCCCTTTTTCTCCCTTTCAAAATTCTTGCCAATTCCTTTCGCAACGCAATACCGAACCCATTCTGAGTGTCAGCGGTACACCTGCAGGACCCTAAAGGCAGCACCCACCTCGAGAGGCGCGCATTCCTTGAGAGAAACACAGCCAAACAGCCAAACTTGTGGTGTAATTAAGTGTTGCACGGCGTGCGGACCAACTGCAGCCACGGCACAGCGACAGCGGCAGCAGCAACGTCAGCGCCCCGCACTAATGCAACAATTAATCAGAACGTGTGTTGCATACTTAATTGCGCGAACGTGATTTCTGACGTTCGCCTGCGAAACGCGAGCGAACGGCACCAGCTGCACACACAACCCACGCAAGGGCCGCGCAGCCACACGCAGGACGCACAGGGATAATTAAATTACATGCAGATTGAATGCCCCGCAGGTATTTGCAGCACAACTCGCCGCACTGAGGCGACGGCGGCGGCGGCGCGCGTTATTAGGCAGAAGGATGAGACATTAAGATATTTACCTGCTGCTGTATCACGGAATTAAGCACGTTCTGCGGCACTTGATAGGCTGCGTGTGTTGTGTTTTCAACCACGTTAATAACTGCAAACAGTCGACGCCGAGTATCGTGGAACTTTGTGTTTTCTCAACTCCTCAACTTTTTCTAGTTCCTCAACTCCTTTCACTTTTCTAGATCACCGAGTTGCCTACTGAATGAGTGGCTTTAAATAATCTGTGCCAATTTTCACTGCTATGTGGAGCGCGCTAAACTGCCTCTGAACGCGTCAACTGACCAACTGAAGCATCCTCGCTGAAGCGCTGGAAGTACACGGTACACGGTCTCCAGAGCCTGGCTGTGGGACGCCTAAAGCGGCCGCACAGTCGGTAGGTGCACCGGCACCAGCAACAGCAGGGGGCGACAAGCAGCACCGACAGCATCCGAACGCTCGGCTTCATGCCGAACCCGCAACCAGGCATCGAACTTTTCGATTACAAGACAGAAGCACTGACGCGAAGGACGCAGCCAACGAAGGACGTCGTTGTCATTATCTTGCATCGGCAAAAAACGCTCACACACACAGGGAGCATACACGGCAGAAGTGCACGTCGTACGCCACTCACTCATAGTGCGACACATCCGTTTCCGGCGAGTCCTGCTTTTGTCCGCACTCGCGCGGTTCTCTACTCCTCCCGGCCGCTCGTCCATCTGTGTGCGTCCGTCCGCCTGCCGTCATACATGCAACAGGCTCCGAGAACTGTTGCTCCATCCCGGCTGCGATGTGCAACAAGCCGCCGAACCTGCTAAACGGTTGCCGAACTGCGAATGCCGCTGGCTGGCTTTCCCCAGCTGTGACGTCGGCTACAGCTGTGACACACCCCTCGCGATCTCGTTCACGACGAGCGGACTCCTCGGCGGAGGCCACACGTTCCTTGCTGCCGGCTTCCGTTCGGCAGCCGAAGAGCGCTTTTGAGAGCTCATGCTCGTCCTGCCTGTTGCTCTGCCGATGTGATGCTGCACCTATTTTTGCCATGTGTTGGTGGAGGGGAAGCAATACACATGCACTGGAAGTGATTTCTCCTCTTTTCTTGGAGACGAGTAAACGCCAGTGTTGGCAAGTGCAGTTTGGAAAAGTCAAAAATCAAATTCTCAAAAGCGAAATGATTACATTAAGGACTGAAAATTGAAATACTCCAATATTAAAAAATCAATACATTCAGAATGAGATTTTAATTCACGTGAGATTTTTTCGGATTTTTGTAATTACATTAAAATTTTATGTGAGACTTTTTAATTATTGTAAGATTTTGTGTGGGATTTTTTAATTTCTGCAATATTTTATGTGAGATTTTTTAACCACTTTCAGAGTTTTTTTGAGATTTTAAAATTACTGCGAGATTTTATGTGAGATTTACTTTGAAAATTTTTTATTTTTTTACTTAGTTACTTTGAAAATTTTATTTGTGACTGTTTAATTGCCGTAAGATTGAGTATGGGATTTTTAATTACTGTAAAATTTTGTGTGAAATTTTTAATTACTTTCAGATTTTGTTTGAGATTTTTAAAGTACTGTGGGATCTTGTGTAAGAATAATTTATTACTTTGAGATTTTATGTAAAGCACTTTAATTATTGTAGGATTTTGTGTGGGATTTTTTAATTACTGTAAGATTTTGTATATTGTAAGTTTTTTTAATTACTTTGAGATTTTGTTTGAGTTTTTCTAAGTCTGCGGAATTTTGTGTGAAGTTTCTTAATTACTTTCAGATTTTTTCAGAGATTTTAAAACTTCTGTGAGCTTTTATGTGGGATTTCTTAATTACTTTGAGATTTCATGTGAGATTTTTTGTGGTATTTTTCAATTCCTGTGAAATTCCGTGTGAGAGTCTTGCAGGAGAGTGAGTTAATTTGCAGGTTTTGTTTATATTATGTAATATATCCTAATTACTGAGAGATTTTACGAGAGGCTTTGTAATTACTGTGAGATTTTATGAGAGACTTTACAATTACCGTGAGGTTTTCTGGGATATTCAAATTAGTGTGAGATTCCTTAATAGTGAAGTCCCACACAAAATTTCTTAGAACAGAATTAATGGCAAAATTTATCGAAACGACCCGACGTTATCGCACACTGTAAGACCAGAGAACATTTGAAGATTGGTTGGTTGTTCCTCTCTCAAAGTGCCTCTTGCTCTCTATTGTTGGCGTTGCATAACCTTACACACCCGCGACACAACTGTTGCTCACTCCAACAGCAACAGGTACAGCAAGCGATGCCCTCTGCCGTATTCGGAACTCAAGTTGGGGAAACGCAATGCGGTCGTGTGAGTGGAGTGTACACGTGTGCGTGTTAATCTGTGTTACCGAAGACAGGAGAGAGCAGGACACACGAGAAGAAAGTGTTCTGCAGTCATGCGCTGTCGCATCCCGGCAAAGAGTCCTGGCAAGGGATTCGGAATTTTATTAAAATTCGAATAATTGAAAATCAGAAAATAAGCAAAAATTCTGTAATTGACTTCAAATTCCAAATTTCAGTAGCAATATTTTGATATTTCACACTTTTTATCATATTATCAGCTCTTGGAAATCAGCTACTCCTCTTTGCTTGCTTGTATTTGTGGGGCTCGCCTTAGCTGGCGCCTTTTTGCGCTATAAAAGTAGAATTATTGTTTTTCTTGTTGCCGAATGTTCAATCTTAATAGCCGCAAATATTTTAATCTGTAGGATTCTGGGAGAAATTGTTACCCTCTCAGCTTTCTTCAGGGTTTCTGCTCAACCTACTAAGAAGATTTTAGTCCTTTTTCGGAATATTCAGCACTGGTTTCGCGACGTTATTGTTGTTAATCTGGGTTTTGAATAGAAGGTCTCCCAAGCCAAGGAGTTTTGAGATTGTAAACTTCCTTGTTAGATGGTGACTGGAGATTTCACGTTCTGTTGCTCAGGAATTCCTCGTGGATGTGCAGGATCAGCCGTCGACATGACTTAACACTCAGCGTGTAACTCGTTCCGCACAGTGATGCATAAAATTTCTCATGAATAATTTCAGGATTTATTTTCTACTCAGCCAGCGAGGACTTGATGACATGCATGCCATATGAAGAGAAGAAAGGATGCTGTGATTCTACAAACTACGGAAGAAACTAAAACTCAAGTAGATATTTGCGAAATTGATCAGATATTATTTGGAGGGACGTACATAGAGATGGACATACGGATGGACAGACATGCTGAATCCGCATAATAGTTGATGCTAAGGCCATTTTAATGGGTGTGGAGCGCCCATATCTTCACATATAGCACTATTATTAATTTTCATATTCAGCACTAAATTCTCCGTTCGAATACCGTCATTTGTCAACTATTGCGTGGGCGAACCACGCCTACTTTATGGCGGAGAGTATAGCGTATTGACGCTCCATAATAAGACTTTCGTCCGAAAATCTCATGCTGTTTGTGAGACACACACTTTCAAACATCTTCGAAAGAGATGCCTGTATATTTGGTAGCAAAAGTAGGCGTGCGTGCCTACCATTCTCGCCCATTTTCAATCCCAATCTGCCATGGCGATATCCCGACGTGTTCTTCTGCAATCGTGACTGCAACAGACAAACAGACAGACAGACAGAAGCATATAGAGTTTTTCTATATCTCTGCGTCTCCTTTTCTGCGCTAGAAAGGGAAAAATAAAATTCGGATTACAGCTTGACTAAGAGATAAGAGAGATTTGAGCACGGGACTCGGGGGGAGGTGGTGTGCTGCTTAGACTCCCGGCAGACGCATTCCCGTCGTTTCCAAGCACTTCATCCCCTTTTTTTGGATTTTCCTGAATTAATTCCGCCTTTCAATTAGCTATCAAGGCTGAGACAAGCACGAAGTAAGCGCAGCATTTCCGCAAACTGTCAACTTGTTGAGATGAACAGACCTGTCGGCGTCCGTCAGCCGTCAATGTCACGCAATCAGGTGACGATCGGGCTTGACAACCTGCGTTGCCTTCGTTTTCCTTCCCGAGAAATCGGTTGCGCTTCCTGCGCCAAGAGTTGACAACAGTACGTGTTAACAAACATAAAATACAATCAAATCCAACAATTGAAAGCTCATAAAAGAAAGCGATTCATGCGTTTGCTCGCAATTGTGAATCCGAAAATGCTCTCAAATCATCGCTCCTAATATATTCCGGGCTGTCGTTACACTTCATTTGGTCTACTTTTCAGCGCGTAGTCGTCGTAACGTCCAATTATTTCGGTCCACCTCAGGATGGTACCAACTCCTGGGGCCGTCCTGTCGGCGGGTGGTGCGCATTCATCCCTTGTGCCTGCTGGTTATTGCAGCGTGAAGCCCGGCGGTCCAACCGTTTTGCTCAACACGAGGATGACGCATTAGTTACGGCGAAAAAGTTTTAATGAGACACAAACATTTACATGCATGCGTTTCAAGGATCCACATGATTTAACACTAGAGTAATAAAGCAGAGTGGGCGTGTCAAACAGCGTTGTTTTAAACTGGAATTAAATTTCCATGCAGCCGCTGATCACACAAAAACAACAAACACGCGCGCCTCGCGTGCAATTTCAATATCTTCTCGTTGAGTAGGCAGACCACTTCAAAGATTTCGTTACCCGTTTGTGGTGCTCAGAAGGTTACATGCGGAGTTCTCGCTGTAGCATCATTAGTACGAGTTAATATTTTTCCGGGTGGACGGAATCCAAAGATTTTCGCACTCGCCAATTTCACACTTCTAAATAATCCGAGTTTTGCTTTTATTTTTCTCTTCATTTTAAATCATATGGAAATTTTTCATATGGAAGTTTGATGAGGTTTTGGGATTTTAATGTCGGAAAACAGGACTTTCTTCGAATTGTGACCTGCAAACTTAACGGTTTCAGGATGTCACTCAACACAATTAAAAGTTGCAGCGCATCTTGCAACACTGAAGTGTGTTTTGCAAAGTTTTGCTGCAGTTCTTGGATTCTCTGATCAGATTGTTGCCTTTTAAGAGACAAACAAACTCAATAAAGTGCGTGCAGGCATCATTTTAATGAAGTTTCTACTCATCTTCTGGGTTTCCTCCACCTCCCTCCCTCCCTCCCTGCCACCGCCCTCTAGCAGGCAACTAGAAGCTTACATAATGAAATTTCATTTGATTTGTGGTTTAAAAGACGAGCAGGAGGAGGAGGCGCAACACAACTCAGGCGCGCACTTCTCATCGAAGCGATGGAATTCCATCGAATTGCGCCGGAAGTGAGTGATGCACTTCCGCTTGTAAACAAGCACAAAAACGCAACTGAACAACAACAACAACAACCCAATAAACGATTGCATGCCTTCGTGATTATTTCTAATATTTTCTATAGTTGTGTTTTTTCACTTCTGCTGCCAATAAAAGTTGTTACTTGCAACAGTTGGCGGTGTTCAACTACCACTTGCAGATGGCTTATTTTTGTGTGCCAGGAATCACTTTGAGGCGAGTGTATCTGTTGTTGTTGCTGTCGTTGTTGTTGGACTGGTTTTCTTTGGCTCATAAAATTGCCAAACACGCACCGTAGTGCTGTGAGCGAGCGTTTTTCGTTTAAAAGCACGCATAAATTAAACGTTTTTGCTGTGTTAGGAAGTCTCTAACACACACACACACACACACACACACACACACACACACACACACATCATGATGCTGTACTAGAAGCAGTAAAGTGCACCTTAACTTTCCCCTTCACCTCTTAAAATCTCACATTTCGACACTCCGGAGTTCCCAAAAATATTTAGTTGCAGTTTTGGTTGAAAATTCAATTTTGTCTTTTTGTGTGTCTGTGTGTGTGTGTGTGTGCGTGCGTGTATGTGCAGCACTATGTGTGTGTTTTTTTAGAAAAGGTTATGTATTTGTTATAAAAGTTACTGCATAAAATAATAGATTGATTTTTCCGTTTGTTAATTAAATGAAAGGTGAAAACATAGATTTTAATAATTTATAGAGAACGAAAACTTTCTCTACTTCACTTCTGCAGTCTACGACTTTGAATTCGTAAGCTAGTGTAGGTTTTACAATCAAAAACTCTTCATAAATTCTGTCATTTGTATGCCTTAATTATAAAACTTAATATTAAATAAATGTTTCAAATTTCGTGAATTATTTGCGTTAAATCAAAATTTTGAGAGAATTACTATAGTTGGGAAAAACTAAGTTTTTTTTTGCTAGATTTGCCTACTAAATTTTACTTAGGCATTAAAATTCTGACGCATTGAAGTTTTCCCCAGCAAACATGATGAAAATGGGAGGATCCGAACACCTCAACAATGTTATCGACTGCAAACATGCTGCCTCAGTGCAGCCAATATTCAGCAAAAACAACAAACGTGATGTAAAAAGCCATGCAAGGACTTTAAACAACGGTAACAACAACGAACAGCAACGAACAACAACAACAACATGAACAACTGCAATTCAATAAAAATCCATTAACTTGTAGTTTGCATGCCTGAATGCGGCACAAAAGATGCATTCCATCAAAACGGAACAACAACAACAGCAGCAGCAGCCGCCCAGAGTTGAGTGACGTCAGCTCTCTGACTTTGCTATCAGCGAGCCAATATACAGCGACCAACAAGCAACGAATGCTGCCTGCTGCTCGACTCTGCTGCGAAAGAGATGTTTAATTAAATTTCTGAAATTAAAATGTTTTGTTTATATAAATTGAAAACCTCATGAAATAATAAAATACGGCAATCTGGATCGGAGCCTTCAGGAAAAAATGGCAGAACGGTCACCAACATGGATGTTGTAGGAGGCGCTGCTGTCGTTAAGAATCACAACAACACGTTCTTTGTAGATGGAGTCCACAATATAGAACCGGTGTCAGAGACCAGCGCCGAAAGATTTTTCTAGGTGGCGGCAGAAGTTATAAGACGACTGAAAATGAAATGTTATTGGACTGAAGTTTCGATTGTCTGTTTATTCGTATTTTTTTTAATTATTATGGAGATTATTAAAAATAATTATTTATTTCAAATATTTGTAGATTACTTCCAAGTAGAGGCAAGTAGTTTCGAAAAAGCAAATTTTAATTACTTTCAAATCGAATGAAAATGATGAAGATTTTAATACTTTCCCATTGATTTCGAAAAATAAACTAGTAATAGGGCTGATATATATTTAGATCAGGCCGGAGTCTAAATAGATAACTCGCTTTCCCATAATCACGAGAGAGACAGACAAACAGACAGACGGACGCGCAGGGTTAAATCGATACGGAAGGTGGCACTGAGCGAGAATATTTTTCCTTTTATATAACTATTTTGTCTCCTTCTCTGGGTTACAACCGGAATAAAGTGAATATACATTCTCCCTTCGGGAGTAGGGTATAAAAATAGAAAAAAAATTAATAATAAAATATTTAATTGCCCTTCTCAAATTTAGAAGGTTTCGAAATATTATTGCTCTTGAATTATTTAAACTTGAATTGAAATAAAAAAACCTCAATAAACTTGAAGTGAAATAATAAAAAATATCTACTCATATCTGCGAATACCCAACTTTACACCCAAATTAGTTAAATATTGAAGGGTGTGCTGCCTCCATTGAACTAACTAACGGCTTTTGGCTATCTTGTTCAATCTGGACACATAAACAAGCTAGCTAATTCAATCTAGTTAGTTCACAAAAACGAACTAGTGGCTCCAAATCTCAAAATAAGCGGCGTCTCATTTTAGACTAAGTGAAAATTTTTTTTTGACGGCGTCAATTTAAAATTAAAAAGAAGCAAGTGTATCCGAACAGAAATCCATCCGGTTTCTCCTTATTTCCAACTCTATTTCTTAATGCTGTACTTGTCCCTTTGTTTTTGTAAATGTTTGTCTTTATTTTCTTTTTATTCGCTGACGGCTTTTTAAAAAAAATTCCATTGCTATTACTTTTAAGCTGACTGGTAACGATTAATTGCCGGCGTTAGCTTTAAAAATTACAGCGCGTGTATCTGTAGAGAAATTCTACCATTTTCTCTTCTTGTTTGGTTGTTTGTGTAAATGTTTGCTTTTATTTTCTTTTATTTCGGTTTGATTGAAGGTGTTGAAGATGCTTAATGAATATGATAGACGACGACCAATTCAACATGAGGACCAAGCCAATCTTGGCTTTGTTAAAACAACTACCAACAACAACAACCATTACAACGAACACGAAATTGCATCAGTTTAATTGAATATCATTGGTGCACAAACGATTTAATTTGGTGATCCGTGGAGCTCTGACCCTCCTTACAGTTCGTGGATGGCAGGATTATTCGTTGCTGAAATTGACTTGCAAAAATAGTCATACTTTGCATACGCAGCGAGTCCGAGGGAGTACAGTAGAAACCCGATCACGCGAGAATCGCGTGTTTGAGGTGGCATGATTTGGGAGGCTTGAGCATTGAAAATGGCCAGAATTTCATCAGTTTTATTTTGCGTCGTGCTACGATCACGATTATGGAAGGTTTTGGTTCAACATTTCAGTTTAGTTTTGAGTACTGAGCAAATAGGAATGGAAATGTATTTAGTTTCGATCTAAACTCAGCTCTTATTTAGTTTTTGTAATGATTTTGGGCAACAAAAACCATAAAAACTTATGGTTTTCCATTAGTCATGCGAGTTTCTACTGTAAATCTGTGCGCAATTCCTCTACACCGACCATGATAACGAAGGTAGTCAACGTTTAACCTGCCAATTGTTTGATATTCCCTCGGTTGACTTCACCGCTTGAGTTCGTCCACATTGCGATCTCGTCCTGCGACAGTTGTTGCGAATGAGTCGTCAGCGCTTATCCCTGTGCTTGTTTTTAACTGATAGGTTGCTTAAATGCTGTATTTTTCTGGGCATTTCGTATATTCCGGGAAGTTCGTCAACCTGAAGCTTTTGTTTTTTAAAGTTCGGACTAACAATTTGAACTAAATTTTGTCCAAATTCGTTTCGAAAACCTATTTTTCCTGTAATTTAGTTGATCGTCTGAAGTCATCATAAGAAGGTCTCTCGCACAGATAGCTAAAAATCTGCCTCTGCGTATTATGGTTAAAAAGTGAGCTATGAGAGCAAAAACCTCAGCTACTTGTCCACAAATTGGATAATCTTCGTCGCATAGCAGCATGACGAGCCCCCGTCCCATCCGGAGTGGCTGCTGCTGCACCTGAACTCGGTGATAATCGCCAGCAATGACACTTGTCTGCGCTGGCGACATATGGCAGCCATTAGATGAGCAGCAACAATTGTAGCAGTGAAATTGCACGTAATCAGGGCTGTTATTCTCGCGGCTACGCATGGAAGGCTGAAGAAATGACTGGCCGTGTTGCTGTCCCTTCAGAGTGAGTGTGAAAGTAACATGTGAGCAGAGCAGTTCGGGACGGCATTATGTGAGTCTGGGCTTGGGACACCAGGCCGGTTGCTACCGCACGACTTGCATAGAAATCGTTCTGCACGAGCGAACGCAACAACGCTCGATTATCGACGAAGACAACATCAAAGCGAGCGTGGAAACGAGTGGTGGCGAGAATGGGGCGTAGTAGACTCAGCCGTATGCACGCCCCTACTTGGCCTGCAGCGACACAGCAACCGACCGACCGACCAGCCGCATTTGTAAAGGTCGGATTGCAAGCGACACGAAGGTGTCACCCTCGTCGAGTTGCTCATCGCAAGTGCGGTCGATATGGGAACGGGACAGCAGCCTGCGTGCGGACCAATATGCCTGCTGCCTGACTCTGCAGCCTGCAATTTCTGGTCAACAAACAACAGTAACAACAACTTTGAGCCCTTGTTATCCACTGCGTGTTTTAACGCTTCTCTCGAGCATCGAGTCGGTACGGCCGAGCGCTTTCTAAGCGGCAAAATGAATTTATAGCTTCATAAATCAACAGCAATATTGGCACATCCTATAACTTCCTAGTAACCATTTCCGTTGTTGAACGAGTCTAGGTGGTCGCCGTCGTTGTTGACTTCGAACACTTTTTAGTTCCACGCTCACCTCTGACATCAACTGGTGAGCATCGCTGTGGTAGAGGGGACTCTTCCTTACTCCTCTCTCTTCTGCTGTTGACACCTTCTTTGGCTACCCTTTCCACCCCTTTGATCCGTTCCCATGCCGCTTGTTGCGTGCCTTTGAGATACAACTATTTGTCTCGTCGTAGCTCGTGCGCATACTTTTCATACTCGCACGGAACGGCGCCGATTGCAAAAGATTCTCAGATGATAGAATTGTAGCGGACTTGGGGAACGTGTGGTTATGTCGGCCAGACGGGCCCTGACTACCAGAACGTAAATTTTCTGGAGTTGTCTGGAAATTCGACTGTCGATGGCATGAAAAACAAAGTCTCACGAGTAGATTTTGTTCTTGAAATATGATTTTATTAAATAAAATTCGTCTTCAAAGCTGTATAATTGCGAGTGATTTCGAAGCTAAACCGTTCGGCTTACTCAGAATGCACTTCAATATATTTATATCTGCCGGTAACCGTTGTTATACGCGGTAGGCATGATCTTTTATCCGAAAAGCTCAAGAAAATCGAACGCAAATTCTCCAGAAATTTTGTAATTGCTCTAAATTAATATTTATAAGCCATCATTCCACCATCAGTGTTGACCTCAAATACCCCACGATTCAGTAGCTTAAATGATAACCAATAACAGTTGTCAGATTTCCACACAAGAGTGCTTCGTTGAGTACTCACTGGGGCCAAATAGCGTGTAAAATATTTACACAAACCATTCAGGGTGTAAACACCAGCTTCAAAGGAAGCCAGCCAGCACTGTTCACTTGGACAGTCAAAGGGCTGAGCTGTCAATTTGAGTGAAAACAAGCACACTTCAATCTCGCTTGATAGACTAACCGAAAACTTGTTCATAATCGGTGCTCAGAATGTCGGAAATAAGCAGATGCGGCAGGACGTGTGGTCCAGGTGGTGGTAATGTGTCAGCTTCAACGGACACAACTCGGACGTGTCGACATGCAAAGCGTCCTTGGGGAGCCGACTGAACGAGCCAACCACTTGCAAGGAAGTCCTTTCGCTAAACTCACTCGATGGCTCGCAGCAATGACATGGAAAGGATAGAGTTTCCCAGCAATTGAACGCTTTCATCATCTGGCCGAAGGGGCGGCGAATCCTGGCGAGTTGGAGCCGCCTTCTTCCGTCAGCCCACTATCAGCACACATGTAACGGTGAGTTGAACGAATCCGTTTTGCAGCTCATTGAAGTCTACTTAGCAAACCGCACAACAAACCGTCCTTCAGTTCAGAGGAGGTTCCAGTGGGTGCTTCAAACAATGATTAGCGCCGAGTAATAAAGGTGTGTGAGGGTGGGCCAGTTATTTTTGGGCTGGTTAATGAAGCATATGTGACACGGGGCGTAAAGAGTTGCAGGGTTAATCGGTTATATGAAGTCCATTTAGTCGGACTGGTCGGTTGAATGGCGTGTTGGTGTGCCCGGTCGGCCATCCGATTCATTAGTAAGGGGTTTGATGATAACAACCTTGTTTGCCAAACACTTACACGACCCAAGGCCTTTGGTGTGATTATAATTTCTTATGCTTAATCGACCAATAATGGTCTTTTGTCGTTTAGCTATTGCGGCTAATAGCTGTCGGATTGAGATCTAATTTCCAACATCTATTTTCGTTCATTGTTCAGATGTTTTAAATTTTTTACACCCTGCACCAGGAGATCTCCTTTTTCTTCTATGAATCGATTAGGTAAATCACAGAATTAGGTTTCGTCATTTAAATCACAGTTTCATCGTCATGGACAGAAGCATGCCACAGTCACTGGCGTGGTTACATGACATTTAGGCATTCCAACAATGACACCACGTTGCAGCAGTTCAATATGGTAAATGACAGGTTGCATTGTCACTCCTACTCTACACGTGATGTACGAGTACTAATGCACTTACCCAGTCCTCCGAACTTTCAACAGCAGTACCCTAATCAGCCTAGTAATGCGATTACTGCAACAGTAATTTGGTACCTAATTAATAACATATAAGGGCTGCTGCACCGCATGCAGTGTGTCCTGAGAGCCGCCGTAGCTGAGTGACAAACGAACCTATCGAAATTTGACCAAGTTGTTGTCCGACTAAACGAGGTGGAGCATATTTGCACTCCAGAGGATGAGAGGCCAGAAGCGGGTTGATAAAATTAATTCGAACAATGCAGACATAATAATGCCGGTAGTTAGGAGTGAAAATATCAAACGTGTCTATTTCCACAATATTGTAAAGTTCAAAATCCTTACTTTGTCAAACTAATTTTTTATTTATTATTAATTAATGATCAAGTTTACGCAATATACAAATTAATTTTAGATACATCCAATTTTTTTCATGTCCTATTAAAATTTCAACTTCAATTGTTCGTACAGCGGCGGTTCCATGTTGTCGTCCGAGCCCGAACCTCTAAACAGCTTATCACGTGCGAGGAAAATGGGCTTCTCTAATTTAGGATGTCTCTTGTAGAAGTCCATGAGAACCTTGGTGACGCGCAAATGTTTGATGCCTCTGAAAGTTCGCTCGGCTGTAACAAGTTCTCTGGGGAAAACGGTTTTTATTCTCGTCTCGATTTTGGTCGGTATCCAGGGTCGCTGGTAGTGGGGAACGGTGCGACCAAATATTACAGTCGGGAACTCCTTCGGCTTGTACTTTGAACGCCTTGTTATTTCTATATCGTATAACTGCTCGATTGACATCTCTGTTTTCTTGGGAGCAAAGAAGAAAGTTGTGGTTGTGCCCGCTACTTCAAAGTATGCCCTTACTCACCTTATCCAGATTCCATTTGTCAGCAACGGCTTTGGCTACGGCCTTGACGTGCCTCGGATCGCATTCTAACGAAGATAAAAGAGTTCGGTCGCTCTCGACGGAAAACAAAGCTATAAGTCTTTCTTTCGAATAGTCTGTCTCACGATCGTCTCCCAGCTTGTTTACCCAACGGACAAAGCGTTCGGCGGCCTGTTTGGATGGAAGTTTAAGATATTAAAGTTTTGAGGGATGAGCGCTCAAATGATTGGGGTCTAAGTGGGACAGTTTAACAAGTTTAAATTATTAAAGTTTCAATGGATGAAAACTTAAATGACTGAATTAAACCAAGAAAATTTAAAGTAAGAAATTTTTGAGGGATGAAAGCTTAAGTGGTTGAAGTTTGAGGGATGAAAGTTTAAAACACAAAAGTTTTAGGGATGAAAATTTAATGTATGAAAGCTCAAATGAAGTAAGTTAAAGAGATGACAGATTTGAGGGATGAAAGTTTAAACGATTGAAGTTTAGGGGATGAAAGTTTAAAAAGTTAATGCTTAAATAATGAAAGTTTCGAGGGACGGAAGCTTAAAGCAGTGGAGTTTAAAGGATGAAAGCTAAAAAAATAGAAGTTTTAGGAATGAAAGCTTAAATGGTTGAAGTCTAAGAAGTGGATGAAAGTTTAACTATCAAAGTTTTAACAGTAAAAATTTAATGTATGAAAGCTTAAATGATGTAAGTTAAAAGGATGACAGATTTGAGGGATGAAAGTTTAAACGATTGAAGTTTAGGGGATGAAAGTTTAAAAAGTTAATGCTTAAATAATGAAAGTTTCGAGGGATGGAAGCTTAAAGCAGTGGACTTTAAAAGATGAAAGCTAAAAAAATAGTTTGTTTTTGGTATGAAAGCTTAAATGGTTGGAGTCTAAAAAGTAGATGAAAGTTTAAATATAAAAGTTTAACAGTAAAGATTTTACGTATGAAAACTTAAATGATGTAAGTTAAAGGGATGACAGACTTGAGGGATGAAAGCTTAACTGTTTTAAGTTTAAGAGATGAAAGTTTAAAAAGCTAATGTTTAAATAATGAAAGCTTCAAGGAACGGAAGCTTAAAGCGGTGAACTTTAAGGGATGAAGTTAAATGTTGAAAGTGTAAAGGATGACAGTGGCAGTTTTGAAGGATGAAAGCTTAAATGATTGAAGTTTAAGAAATTAAAGTTTAAATAAGAAAGCTTTGAGATTGGAGAGCTTCAGTCATTGAAGTTTAGGGGTGAAAGTTTAAAGGGTGAAATTATTGAAGTTTAAGGAATGGAAGTTTAAAAGATGAAAGTTGAAATAATGAATGTTTTGAGATTGGAAAGCTTTATTCATTTACGTTTAAAGTATAAAGCTAAAAATGAAACTTTAAGTAATGAAAGTTTTGAGGGATGAAGACTAATGATGGAAGTTTAAATTGCGAAAGCTTAAGGTGGGAAACCATAATTAATGAAAGTTAAAATAATGTAAGCTGTAAGGAATAAAAGTTGAAAGGAAGGCAGCATAAATAAAAGTTTTAAGATGGAAGCCTAAAGCGCGAGTGGATGATGGATGCGGTATTTGAAATACCATTGAATCTTTTTGAAAAAAACTTTAAATACCTCACTTAAACAAGGTGACTACATCGTGGTGAGGAACCATCGCAGAAGCTTACCGTCTCCATTAGCGTCTGCGCCTGCTCGTCCGCCGTTTTCTGCCTCTTTTTTGGCTGTACCGAGTAGAGTCTGGTCTTCCAGATGGCGCGCTTCTTTCGCTTCTTGCATACAAATTTTGAGCACCAGTTATCGGGTCTTGGGACTGGATCCGGCGGCGCAATGCGCGGCTCAATCTTGAGTTTAAATGGTGGGTACTCCTGCTCCTTGTATTCGATTTCAGAATAAGTACTTTCGTTGAAATCCGGTTCCGGTTCTGGAAGCTTCAAATGCAGAAAGGGCCGTCAAATATTCGAAGATTTCGCCTCGATTTCGAATTCAACAAACCTTGAAACGGTCCTCCTCTCTGAATTCCGGCTCATCGTCGTCAAACTCGTACTTGTATCTGACTTTCGGCTTCTCCGGTGGCATGAAGACGCGGAGGTCGAACTTGTCGTACTCGTAGGGCACAATTTTGTGCACTCGGTCGCGTATCTTCGGTGGCAGCGTTACGGCGTAGTCGCAGTTCCTGAGGCGGTGCTTGCGACATTTGAGCCTCGCGGGCCTCTCGATCCTCTGGAACACATCCTGCCAGTACGTGTTGGTGTCGTTGGTCTTCATGTTGAACCCAAATTTCCTCTTGAGTATTTGAGCCATTTCTTCTCGAACACAAAACCTAGAAAATATAATCTAGCTAGAAAAATATAATTTCCTGACGAAGTTGAATAAAATTAGAAATATTTTCTCGCCTCAGCTGCTACGTGAATTTCGTAGTTTTTTCTATTAAGCGTTCCGGACAGTGTTTTTGCTTTTAATAAATTTGTAGCTCTCTGTGTTGACTCGATGTTTGGTCGATTGTCCAGAGCTAGTTGACAGCGGTTACCGTTTTATAGCTTTTGATTCCCAGCGGAGTCAACATTTTTCTCCAAGACCGCGGATTGGAAAGCTTGCACCTGCTGTCCGTGAAGCTTTCAGGCGTGTGGAGAAGGCCTGAGAACAGAAGCCGACATTCGCGAGCGAACACAAACCGTAAAAAGCTATGGACGCCTTTTGAAAGCTTCGAAGAGGCGACATGGTTGCCTTATGACAGGTAGCTTTATGAGAAGTTTTCAGTTAATAAAGGGCTACGCAGTGAAATTTTTGGAGCTTATCAAATCTCTAAAGTCTTGACAAACTCCAAGGATGGGCAAAAGTAAACTTTCGAGTAGCTTACTTCAAATATTATTCGAAATCGCTAAAATCGTCAAATCTTAATGATTTGAAGGATTCTCTCAGTACCATTGGACGTTAAAATCTTTAGTGAAAGTAATTTTAAGGCGATGATGGAATCATACGGCAAGAATTGTTTGCTGCCGCAGAGTCGGAATTGTTCTGTAAGGGGGAAGTTCTTTAACGTCTGTATAAGAACTGCCTTCCTTTATTAAATTTCAATTATACTCAACCTGACTTATCTCAAGCTTACTCCTAGTTTCTCTTCTTACAAACTCTGGTTGCTCTTAGTCTAATTTCTCTTATCTATTTAGGGTCTATTCGCTAAAATATGAATGTGGGATGTATGTATGCAGATGGTATGAAGGCCTACATTACTCCTCCACCGCTGGAATAAGCAGTCCCTGCTAATTCAGAATATAATTAATTCATTTATTTATTTATTTATTTATATTTTTTTAATGTTTTTCGTTTTATTTGTGATTTATATATTTTTTCTGAAACTTATTATCATTAGATACTAAGTTATGTCGAGTTCTATTTTTAAACATAATTATTGTCTTACAAGAATTAGCTTTTGACGCTTGGATAAATATTTGATTTTTAAATATATTAAAAGGCTCTTCCGTTATTTTAATGTAGTGAGTATCATCGCTTTCCGCGCTATATACTGTGTTCGCGTCTTCATCAAATAATTCGTGTAGATTCATTTCTATTTCACGGCGTGAAGCCTCATAACTTAACATACTTAGACCATCGGCGATTACGTTTTCTTTTCCCTTTATATAGTTAATATCGAAGTCGAACTCAGCTTAATTTTATATCGTTTGATTTTAGCTTCCGCTCGTTTAATATTATTAAGCCAATCTTAAAAGAAAACAATTTGAATTGAAAAAATCTAGCCAATATTTTGTGTTTTTCGCTTGTGGTTTGTTGAAAACTTCGCTTTACCAATTCAACTTTTATCATAAAAATTTTTATTTGTAAGTTCGAATTTTGTATAAGTTTTTATTATTATTTCTGACGAGTGCCTATTTTTTATCTCAAGGATTTGTCCTTGTTGTGGTTTTTTGCATTCAAGTACTCGTTCTGCCTGATATTAAAAATTACGTTGCTTAATTTGTGAAATATTTGTTTGCGAAATTTGTTTCTCCACGTTCATTTAGCTAGTTTAAATTTAGTGTTTTAGGCCGTCTTTAGATTTAAATGAGTGGAGTTGTTATCTTTACAAAAGTCTAATTTTAGTACAAATCGAAACGTAATGAGAATATTGTACAAAGCTTACAAATCGGCTTCTGAATGTTCTTTTATGCTGGTAGAAAAAAATTAGAACGTGGTCTAAGTAAACTAAACAGATTGAACCAATGTATTCTGTCAATACATTGTTAATCAGTCGTGTAAGTATAGTATGGTCCCCATGGACCATAAATCTCTATTATTAATTCTATTTGCAAGTTTGTTTATTTTAAAATTATAATGTTCTATAGTTCCTTGTAATCTACGAGTTTTTAAATCATCAAATCATTACTACTACTATATTTTTCGCTGAAGTTTTTCGGCAACATATATTTTAAAACGTATTCGTTGTTGTTACATCAGAGTATCTGTGATTTTCTTCCATAGTCCTGCCAACACATATGTTTTTATGTAACCGAAAAGTATATTTCTATTATTTTCATTAAACTGTAAAATATATGGAAGTATGTTTTCTACTTGATCTATATACTATAATCTGTTAGTTGGTTACGTTCATTACCATCAAAACATTCGATGTTTTTAATACAGGTTAAAACTAGGTTAAATCTGCTGACTTCTAACGTCTCCATGGTTAATTATTTAATTATTGTGAAAATAAGTGT
Source organism: Sicus ferrugineus (assembly GCA_922984085.1). NCBI lineage: Eukaryota > Metazoa > Arthropoda > Insecta > Diptera > Conopidae > Sicus > Sicus ferrugineus. Next base: position 28,423,555 of record OV277351.1, read on the forward strand.
GAACGAGAAAGAAAGATGTGTTTAGAATAAAAAGGATAATGTTTAGATAAAATAAGGATTAGTGATGGTTAATGACAATAATATGAATGTGAGAAATTATAGCAATTCAAAAATATATATAAAATAATATTATGTTATTGTTGCTGCGACTGCTGATCCCGCTGATACCTTGTTGCTACTGTAATACTCCCTACTATACTCCCTGGTGAATTGTTGAAGTTTCACAGAGTGTACTCCCAGCTTTGTTGTTGTTATTCGTACTTGTAGGTTTTGTTTTTGTGCAGAGAGAATTTTTTTTCAGTTCTTGTTGCTCTTATGTGTGACTGCTATTTTTTCGACTTTTTCCTATTGTACATACATTGACCTTGCTAGAGGTCGTAATTATGTATTCAGTAGAAATTAATTTATTACGGATTACTATGAAAATGTTATGAATTTCACAATTTCACAATTTCACGGTTTTTAAGTTCTGCATAGTTATGTGCTTCGGTCTATTCTTACCGAAGTGACTACTGACCTTGCTAGAGGTCGTAGTCACTTTTTCCGTGATTACATCAATAGGTATCAGAAGTCACTAATTTCACAGTTTTTAAGTTTTTTCGAATATTAAACATTTCTCAAACATTTCTCTTCATCCGTATCAAATATTTAATAAAAATTTTATGCAACGATCTTTGCAGCCACTTGTATGGCGTCAGATGACGTGTGTCAAGAAGTGGCAACACCTGCCTAACTTTTCGCGCTGCTTGTCTGTCCGTTTGTTATTGTTTGCAAATATTAACTAAGTTAATATCAAAGGAGAATTAAGAACACGTCGATGTGCGTCGTTTTCGCACGTCAAGCGGCGGGCAGACAGACGGACGCGACACGTTTTTCATACAGACGAATTCAGTCAAAGAATTTCGTCAACAAATTCGCGAAACTTCTCTGTCGCCGTGACGTCACGTTTGTGACATTTTGATTTATTTGTTTATTATTGCCAAAGTTTTCTGCTCTTTAATATTTCGTCTGTCTACGGATTAAGATACTGCTACAGCTACAGATACAGGTACAGATAGGTACAGACACAGCTACAGTCACAGTTACGGCTACAGTTACAGCAGCAGATATGTGAGGTTATGGACGAGACCAACTGCGATGTAGGTGTTTCTTTCTTTACGTCGTCAAGTTAACTTTTCTTTTCGCTCTTTGACTCCTCGAAGTAAAACGCGAAAAAGAACTCGTAATATATTTCAGGCCTTAAATTCGTCCTCAGCGAAATCAATTTTTAATGATCTCTCTTTCCCGACCGTTAAAGAGGGAAGAAGACGAGGCAGAAGCGGACACAAAAGAGGAACTCTGGCAGCTCCTCGCTTTGCATTCAAAGCACACAAAATCCGTGGGCGTCGTCTGAAGCCATTCACTCGGCAGCCGACGAAGTCTATGAGTACCCGACGTCACCCGACGCCGCACTCCGGAGTATCAACAGCAGTCAACTCTTCCGCGCTGGATACTCTGGACCACCCGTTCCCGATTGCGCTTCGATGTGCAGAGGAATTGATTAAAAAACTTTTTAATCAGGCTTCATATGCGTCAGCAGTTGGCAAAGTTAAGGAACGTATTGATAGCTGATCACTTCGAGAAGGCATTTCTGATGAAACCTTGTCGGAAATGCGAGAGGAGATCCAAAAAGGCTTTCAAGGCAAGCCTCATCAGGAGAAGCGACGGCATGAGATTTCGAAATGTGATGAACGAAAAGTGTAAAACCACTCGAGAAGCAAACTAGTAAGAGGGCGTCTTTAGCCAGACCGAAGTCCGAATGGCTTTCTTCCAAGTTGGAAAAGATGCCTTGGAACGCTCTTAAAGGCTCTGCACCGTTATCTTCACTTAAACAGACACATACAGGTGGACAGATAGACGTCAGAAAAACAAACGGACTTCGGACAAACTGACAGACGGACTTCGGACAAACTGACAGACGGACTTCGGACAAACTCACAGACGGACGATCATCAACTCAGAAGATGTTGAAGGGAAACAATCTACTGGTATATACATTTATATATCTACTATACATGAATTAAGTAAAATAAGAGTAAAATAAGATGAACCCTCTCCCTTCGAGTGTAGGGTCTACAATAACTTACGAGCTACAAAAGTTTTGTGGCCGAACATGAAATCAGCACGGCCAAGTGCACACACTTTGAAGTCGAATAATTAAAAAAATTTCGTTACATGGTTGCCTTGCTTTTCTTGACATTTGATTTCATCAGGTTTTTCGAAGCGGAAGTTTTTCGGAAGAAATTTTGAAAAAATTCTCAATATAGGGTGAAACTATACAACTACAAACGTGAAACTATACATCTACAGCGCGAAACTACAACGTTATAACCACTGCACCGTTACCGTCGCACTACCAACGGTGACACGCAGAAAACGTATTTCATATTTGTCCAGATAGACATTTTTTGCATTTTTCCTCCTGCAAAGTATCTGGATCTTGCCTATTCTGCCGGAATCAGAATCCGTTTCGAGCTGGTAAGGATTCATTCATTACTTTGAGTGGCGCTTCTCTACAGAAATCTCGTTAAGGTCGCTCATCGCAGAGCAGCAGAAGCCGTCGCTACCCGAAGCAAATTCCGGAAACCAGCAAAGAGCATGGAAACTACGATGTTTGTACCAGTCACAGAGAAGAGGTCGTCTAGCTGCCAGAATGAACTCTATCGCGTTGGATCGAGCTGCATGCAGGGCTGGCGCAGCAGAATGGTAGGCTGGCGCACACACATCCTTTCGCTGCCCGACGATCCGGCCACGTCGTTCTTTGCCGTGTATGATGGCCACGGTGGCTCCAGCGTATCTCAGTACGCTGGCAAACATCTACACCAATTTATCGTAAAGCGTCCCGAGTACTTCGAGAACACCGAAAAGGCTCTCAAGATGGCTTTCCTCGACCTCGACAGGGATATCATGAACAAGGGGTTATGGAATGAGCAACTGAGCGGCTCCACTGCCGTTGTTGTACTCCTCAAGGACAACCGTGTATACTGCGCCAACGCTGGAGACTCGCGCGCCGTTGCTTGCATTAACGGCGCAGTAGAGATTTTGTCCATGGACCACAAGCCGCACGTCGAAGCGGAACGCAAGCGCATCTGTGAGGGCGGCGGCTGGGTGCAGGGAGACCTTGTCGCCGGAATTCTACCACATTCGCGAGCATTTGGCGACTTTACTTTCAAGATGAATACGAATAAGACACAGGAATTGCAGATCGTAACAGCCTACCCAGATATTGAAATACGCGATCTCAGTCGGGACTGTGAGTTCATCGTGCTGGCTTGCGACGGTATCTGGGACGTCATGACCAGCAAGGAAGTCGTGGACTTCTGCCGCATGCGCATCGGCAAGGCTTGGTATCCGGAGGAGATCTGCGAGCAGCTGATTGATAAGTGCTTGGCGCCCAACTACCGTGCGGATGGCCTGGGCAATGACAATATGACGGTCGTGATGGTCTGCTTTCTGCAAAACAGATCTTACAACCAGCTCGTAGCTCGCTGCGGCTCCTACAATCGTTCCTCCACCCGTGAGGCCATTGTCTCGTCGTCGGAAGAGGGCTGCTATGGAAATCAGGACAACTACTGAGTTCCCGGTAAGCTAATGATTATTCCTTAAACTACACATCACACTGATAAACTCTACTTTCCATTACTATGCTATACAGGCTGCTGCATCATTACTTACTTTTTATTCGAGACCATGGATGTGTATGAGTGAGCAAGACTGAATTACAATAACTGCGGTGATCAGAATTTTCTGAGAAATGGTAGGAGGGTGATGACAGTTTTCTTTGTGGAGTGCTTGTAAAATAATGAAACAATACTTTGTTAACAATAGCAGTTGTAATTGAGTAAATAACGAAATATAATAAACATGCCCAAGAAATGCTTTCTTCGCCATTTGCAAGAAATTATATGGAATTTTACGTATAATATTAACCGGAAAATACCCTTAGAGGTGTTATCTACATAAGCGGATATAGTTTTTATCCAAGAGCCCTGGGTCACTGCCAACAGGTTCTTTGGAGTAAGAACACCGGGGTGTCCACACCTGCATAAGCTCTACGTTATGCAGGTGTGGACATGCATTATCGCCGGACCTGACTTCACTGCTGTTCACATGGAGTTAAATGGAGCGGTACACTGGATGACATCGGTGTATATGGCCTATAATGCACCAAATCCCGATGAGCTGATGCAGCTCGTTAGAGATGCAGGAGGCCACGATAGGGGTCTCATTCTGTGCCGTGACGCCAATGCACACCACATAATATGGGTCAGCAGCGATACAAACAGCAGAGGTGAGTCACTTTTTTACTTTATTATTAATTCTAATCTTGTTATTTGCAATAATGGGAATGAGCCAACTTTCATAGTTAGGAACAGGCAAGAAGTTTTTGACATTAGGCCAGTATCAGACTTTCTTCCCACTAAAGTTGATGGCTGGAAAGTCTCAAATGCTAAGTCTTTCTCAGAACGTCATTATAAAGAATTTAAACTTGACAATATTGTCCCGAACCGTCCAAAAAGTGGGTATGGTGGAAGGAAAAATTGGCACATATACAAATTAACGTTCAGTAGGGCACTAAGGACAGTCCCTCAAGTAGAACCGGAGTATGTCTCCAAGGTAGACACTATGGTTGACGGTTCAACCAGGACATTTAACTCAGCATTAGATGTTGCCTGTCCGATGACTATACATGCAAAGAGGAAACACTTAAATGATGGTCACATGAACTGCAGTTGGCAAAGAAGTATTACAGGAAGAGTTTTAATCAAGCTAAGTCCACAAGGATGAAGAAAAACTGGTCCAACTATAAGGTTAATTCAGGATTGCATAAGAAACTTATTAGACAATCACAACGGGCATCATGGAAACGCTTTCGCACTAACATAAAAACGTTTCCGAAGGTTGAGAAAAATTTAAGCTTCTAATCCTATCCGAATTGGTAACCTCAAGTGTCCAAATGGATAGGAGGATTGGGACATTGACACGCCACCATATCTCACCAAATGTCTATTGCTTGATACGCAATCCTTGGAATTGCGTCGGAAGTATTTTTCTATGATGTCTGTTCGGGATTTATTAACCAACAGTATTACTTGTAATAGTCAACAGTATTGTTTGTAATTTTACTTATATTTTTAATATCTTAATTTTTGTTTATAACTTATTGTCAGTAGTCTCTAAGTGGTTATACTTTGTTTGGCGAATAAATAAATAAAATCGTCCAATCCCGCATAGAGGGACCCCATCCCGCATAGAGGAACTCCCATACCGTAATGAAGTATTCTCATACCACACTGCGCCCTCCAGTGGAAAGTTTTTAAAACAGGTTCCGCTTTTAATAGAATAAAACAAATAAACAAACACACATTCAGCTTTAATACATACAATTAACCTCTCGTTGTCCTCTTCGCACGCAGGGCAATCATCGCCTCGTTTATGCATTTGCATATATATTTAGCCATTTCAGTTGGTTGTCCTACTCGCACTTTCTTCTTCTTAATCAGTGCAAACAAACTCTGCTGACGTCGATAGTGAAAAACCTTGAAAATAGAAAAACCAGATTTTAGACTAGTCTAATTTATTAAGAGGTTTTAAAATACAGACAAATTATGGAAAGCCTAGAAATCAGTTGCAAGATAAGCACAGAAGAAGCTGAATGTTGCTCTGACCAGAAGGAGTGTTCAGATTCTAGAAGCATTTTAAAAGCTAAACACGATGAGCAAGAATCCACTCTGTCACAGGATCAGGATGACTTCGAGATTCCGGCTGGGACTGAAGGAAGAGGAAGTCCAGAATTTCAAGATGAGGTACGTCGTCAATCCTTTTACTTTTCATCATTTTAGAGTTTCCTGCTCTTTCAGGCTGCCAGTACATGTGCACCACGACCACCCACACCAGCGGTGCTCTTGATGGCTTGGTCCCAGGAAGACCGTCCTCAACCTCAGTTTGGTTTCAGAGCCTTTGAAAGTCAACTCAACAGACCTCGATTTCAGATGCGCCCCATGTTGGTGTTCAAGCCGTTCAAGTGTTGGATTTGCAGAAAGCGCTTTAGAGACCACTCAACTCTACACAATCATCGATATTTGCAGCAATAAAACGGGCAAAGGACGAGGCGGGCCGAACTAGATAACGACCAGTTCTTGACAGAAGTATTGCTACCACAGTATGGAAGCATGAAACCCGGAAAACTCCTTTAGGAATTTCCAAGTTCTTAACTTTTTTCCAAGATTTACTCGCTTTTAATAAGCCAGAACAACCTCAGAAAGATAAATGTCCTCATATTTAATATTTTAACGAGTAACGCCCTAAATTTGTATTTGAAACATTGTTAATTCATGCAAATTGTTGAATAAATATTTGTTTCTTCAGTTAATGACCTCTGATTTTATTAAAAATAAAAATAACAAGAACTCCCCTCCGCATGGAGGACTCTAATCCAGAAAAGAGAGAATACCATCACAAATAGAGGGACACTCGTTCCGCAGAGAGGGATTTCCATCCCGACTTTATAAGTATAAAGAAATAAATAAGTCAAATTTCTACAACATTTAATGGCATGTGCATCGGAGACTGATTTTTACCTTACAGGTAAAAAATACCATAATTAGTAAAAAAACAGCTTTTTGACGCACATAACAGCTGAAAAATGTTGGGGTCTGGCCAGACAGACAAAGTCTAAATACCCTACACCCGGGTTGCTAAAAAATTATAATTTTGCCAGTTGTATAAGTAGACAGACCACGCCCATTTTCGTCAAACATTTTGATAATGTCTCCAGATATCTCGTGATAAAATTACGTGTTAATATCCTTATACCGTTCATAATATATTGCCAACTTTTGTGTCACAAGGCGAAACACGCTAATTTTTTGGAAAAATTTTAGTAATGGCGCCATATATTCAGGGGTAGAATTATAGCTCGATATCTCACACGGTTTATGAGATATTCACCTTATAACATGTTTTCAAACGAGGTGCCTCTACATTCTGTATGTAAAGTAGGCGTGGTTTTTAACCGCTTCCGTCCATTCTTAATCCCAAACTGCTCTATATAATAAAGAACATCTGTGCCAAAATTCATCGCGATATCTGTTTTCGTTTTCCCGTAATCGTGGTTTCAACAGACAGACAGACAGGCGGGCGGGCTAAATTGACTCGGTAATTTAAGTAAAACAAGAGTAAAATAAGATGAACCCTCTCCCTTCGAGTGTAGGGTCTACAATAACTTACGAGCTACAAAAGTTTTGTGGCCGAATATGAAATCAGCACGGCCAAGTGCACACACTTTGAAGTCGAATAATTAAAAAAATTTCGTTACATGGTTGCCTTGCTTTTCTTGACATTTGATTTCATCACGTTTTTCGAAGCGGAAGTTTTTCGGAAGAAATTTTGAAAAAATTCTCAACATAGGGTGAAACTATACAACTACAAACGTGAAACTATACATCTACAGCGCGAAACTACAACGTTATAACCACTGCACCGTTACCGTCGCACTACCAACGGTGACACGCAGAAAACGTATTTCATATTTGTCCAGATAGACATTTTTTGCATTTTTCCTCCTGCAAAGTATCTGGATCTTGCCTATTCTGCCGGAATCAGAATCCGTTTCGAGCTGGTAAGGATTCATTCATTACTTTGAGTGGCGCTTCTCTACAGAAATCTCGTTAAGGTCGCTCATCGCAGAGCAGCAGAAGCCGTCGCTACCCGAAGCAAATTTCGGAAGCAAGCAAGGAGCATGGAAAGTATGATGTTTGTACCCGTCACAGAGAAGAGATCGTCTAGCTGCCAGAATGAACTGTATCGCGTTGGATCGAGCTGCATGCAGGGCTGGCGCAGCAGAATGGTAGGCTGGCGCACACACATCCTTTCGCTGCCCGACGATCCGGCCACGTCGTTCTTTGCCGTGTATGATGGCCACGGTGGCTCCAGCGTATCTCAGTACGCTGGCAAACATCTACACCAATTTATCGTAAAGCGTCCCGAGTACTTCGAGAACACCGAAAAGGCTCTCAAGATGGCTTTCCTCGACCTCGACAGGGATATCATGAACAAGGAGTTATGGAATGCGCAACTGACCGGCTCCACTGCCGTTGTTGTACTCCTCAAGGACAACCGTGTATACTGCGCCAACGCTGGAGACTCGCGCGCCGTTGCTTGCATTAACGGCGCAGTAGAGATTTTGTCCATGGACCACAAGCCGCACGTCGAAGCCGAACGCAAGCGCATCTGTGAGGGCGGCGGCTGGGTGCAGAGAGACCTTGTCGCCGGAATTCTACCACATTCGCGAGCATTTGGCGACTTTATTTTCAAGATGAATACGAATAAGACACAGGAATTGCAGATCGTAACAGCCTACCCAGATATTGAAATACGCGATCTCAGTCGGGACTGTGAGTTCATCGTGCTGGCTTGCGACGGCATCTGGGACGTCATGACCAGCAAGGAAGTCGTGGACTTCTGCCGCATGCGCATCGGCATGGCTTGGTATCCGGAGGAGATCTGCGAGCAGCTGATCGATAACTGCTTGGCGCCCAACTACCGTGCGGATGGCCTGGGCAATGACAATATGACGGTCGTGATGGTCTGCTTTCTGCAAAACAGATCTTACAACCAGCTCGTAGCTCGCTGCGGCTCCTACAATCGTTCCTCCACCCGTGAGGCCATTGTCTCGTCGTCGGAAGAGGGCTGCTATGGAAATCAGGACAACTACTGAGTTCCCGGTAAGCTAATGATTATTCCTTAAACTACACATCACACTGATAAACTCTACTTTCCATTACTATGCTATACAGGCTGCTGCATCATTACTTACTTTTTATTCGAGACCATGGATATGTATGAGTGAGCAAGACTGAATTACAATAACTGCGGTGATCAGAATTTTCTGAGAAATGGTAGGAGGGTGATGACAGTTTTCTTTGTGGAGTGCTTGTAAAATAATGAAACAATACTTTGTTAACAATAGCAGTTGTAATTGAGTAAATAACGAAATATAATAAACATGCCCAAGAAATGCTTTCTTCGCCATTTGCAAGAAATTATATGGAATTTTACGTATATTAACCGGAAAATAGTCTTAGAGGTGTTATCTACATAAGCGGATATAGTTTTTATCCAAGAGCCCTGGGTCACTGCCAACAGGTTCTCTGGAGTAAGAACACCGGGGTATAAGCTCTACGTTATGCAGGTGTGGACATGCATTATCGCCGGACCTGACTTCACTGCTGTTCACATGGAGTTAAATGGAGCGGTACACTGGATGACATCGGTGTATATGGCCTATAATGCACCAAATCCCGATGAGCTGATGCAGCTCGTTAGAGATGCAGGAGGCCACGATAGGGGTCTCATTCTGTGCCGTGACGCCAATGCACACCACATAATATGGGTCAGCAGCGATACAAACAGCAGAGGTGAGTCACTTTTTTACTTTATTATTAATTCTAATCTTGTTATTTGCAATAATGGGAATGAGCCAACTTTCATAGTTAGGAACAGGCAAGAAGTTTTTGACATTAGGCCAGTATCAGACTTTCTTCCCACTAAAGTTGATGGCTGGAAAGTCTCAAATGCTAAGTCTTTCTCAGAACGTCATTATAAAGAATTTAAACTTGACAATATTGTCCCGAACCGTCCAAAAAGTGGGTATGGTGGAAGGAAAAATTGGCACATATACAAATTAACGTTCAGTAGGGCACTAAGGACAGTCCCTCAAGTAGAACCGGAGTATGTCTCCAAGGTAGACACTATGGTTGACAGTTCAACCAGGACATTTAACTCAGCATTAGATGTTGCCTGTCCGATGACTATACATGCAAAGAGGAAACACTTAAATGATGGTCACATGAACTGCAGTTGGCAAAGAAGTATTACAGGAAGAGTTTTAATCAAGCTAAGTCCACAAGGATGAAGAAAAACTGGTCCAACTATAAGGTTAATTCAGGATTGCATAAGAAACTTATTAGACAATCACAACGGGCATCATGGAAACGCTTTCGCACTAACATAAAAACGTTTCCGAAGGTTGAGAAAAATTTAAGCTTCTAATCCTATCCGAATTGGTAACCTCAAGTGTCCAAATGGATAGGAGGATTGGGACATTGACACGCCACCATATCTCACCAAATGTCTATTGCTTGATACGCAATCCTTGGAATTGCGTCGGAAGTATTTTTCTATAATGTCTGTTCGGGATTTATTAACCAACAGTATTACTTGTAATAGTCAACAGTATTGTTTGTAATTTTACTTATATTTTTAATATCTTAATTTTTGTTTATAACTTATTGTCAGTAGTCTCTAAGTGGTTATACTTTGTTTGGCGAATAAATAAATAAAATCGTCCAATCCCGCATAGAGGGACCCCATCCCGCATAGAGGAACTCCCATACCGTAATGAAGTATTCTCATACCACACTGCGCCCTCCAGTGGAAAGTTTTTAAAACAGGTTCCGCTTTTAATAGAATAAAACAAATAAACAAACACACATTCAGCTTTAATACATACAATTAACCTCTCGTTGTCCTCTTCGCACGCAGGGCAATCATCGCCTCGTTTATGCATTTGCATATATATTTAGCCATTTCAGTTGGTTGTCCTACTCGCACTTTCTTCTTCTTAATCAGTGCAAACAAACTCTGCTGACGTCGATAGTGAAAAACCTTGAAAATAGAAAAACCAGATTTTAGACTAGTCTAATTTATTAAGAGGTTTTAAAATACAGACAAATTATGGAAAGCCTAGAAATCAGTTGCAAGATAAGCACAGAAGAAGCTGAATGTTGCTCTGACCAGAAGGAGTGTTCAGATTCTAGAAGCATTTTAAAAGCTAAACACGATGAGCAAGAATCCACTCTGTCACAGGATCAGGATGACTTCGAGATTCCGGCTGGGACTGAAGGAAGAGGAAGTCCAGAATTTCAAGATGAGGTACGTCGTCAATCCTTTTACTTTTCATCATTTTAGAGTTTCCTGCTCTTTCAGGCTGCCAGTACATGTGCACCACGACCACCCACACCAGCGGTGCTCTTGATGGCTTGGTCCCAGGAAGACCGTCCTCAACCTCAGTTTGGTTTCAGAGCCTTTGAAAGTCAACTCAACAGACCTCGATTTCAGATGCGCCCCATGTTGGTGTTCAAGCCGTTCAAGTGTTGGATTTGCAGAAAGCGCTTTAGAGACCACTCAACTCTACACAATCATCGATATTTGCAGCAATAAAACGGGCAAAGGACGAGGAGGGCCGAACTAGATAACGACCAGTTCTTGACAGAAGTATCGCTACCACAGTATGGAAGCATGAAACCCGGAAAACTCCTTTAGGAATTTCCAAGTTCTTAACTTTTTTCCAAGATTTACTCGCTTTTAATAAGCCAGAACAACCTCAGAAAGATAATTGTCTACATATTTAATATTTTAACGAGTAACGTGCTAAATTTGTATTTGAAACATTGTTAATTGGTGCAAATTGTTGAATAAACAGTCTTTTCCACTTTTTATGTAGTATGTTTTTTTAAGCAAATTGCATTCTGAGTTCCCAGGTGTGCTAAGGGCAGTAGTGATTAATCACATGAATTGTGTTGACTGGCACAAAGCTATCAGATAATGCTTAGTATCAGTATCAGATAATGCTTACAGTATCTACGAAGTAAGTAGCTCTTTCATTAACAACATTGAGATGTGAGAATGGTAACCAATCAATTGTAGAAGCAGCCTCAGGCACAGCTATGGTTCCATTGCTTTAAAATCACGAAAAGAAAACGAAAGGGGCGCCTCACGAACACGTAACTTTAGGCCAAGGGAGCAAAATAACAGATTGTGGTCAGATATGAAAGTTATTTGCAAGAACATTAACAAGAAAGAAAAATCTGAAATAATGGAATAATCAAGAAGCCTGGGAGACACGTTATTGCCATAACGCGTGGAAATTAATTTTATAACAATAGAGACCAGACAGAGAATCTAAAACACAGAAAGTATTAGAGTTGGCATCAGCAGACCAAATGTTTATATCACATGAAATCACCACACACTAGAACGATATCGTAATCTAAGGACGTGGCTGATAAAAACATAAAGACGACATTTTGGCAGGCGTGGCCTGTTTTGAAAATAGTAAAAAAGTATCTCTAAATGTTGGCACGTTAACACATTATGACCCTGAGAAGTCCATTGTGATTGCAGAAGGAGTAAATTGCGGAGGAATTATTGTGGCATGTAGTAGGACGGAGTGGAAAAGCCAGTGATGTTTGCTTCCAGCATTCTTTCGGCGGTGGCACAGAAAGGTTCTCAACTACATAAGCAGGCATTAACAACAGTGGCTTCAAATCGTCAAATCCCACATAGAGGGACCTCCAACCCGCATAGAGGGACTCCCACCCCACATTGAGGGACCCCCATCCCGCACAGAGGGACTACCATCCCGTTTGGTGAGACTCTCATCCCGCTCAGTGGGACTCCCACTCCGAAGAGAGGGAGAGGAAAGGCAACTACATATACACTATTCTACCAAACTCTCCCGGCCACCACTACACGCGCATAACTGAATCCTTTAATTTTCTTACATGATGGTTAGAAGGAGAGGGAACAAGTTTGTTTTACAAGGAATAACAAATGACATCCGTACATACAGTAAACGTTGTCGCATCAACGCATCCCGCAGCAAGGGGTTGCTGAAACTGAGGTCTCGACGAGGTTGTTGAATGCGTCGAGGTGGGCGGATGCGCGGCGGCACCTCGCTGTCTGAACGAAGTGCTCTCGAAGTGCTTGTGATACGTTAACAAAACTTTTAATTTATGTGGAGAGCTTTTTGCCAAGAATTTTAATATGGGAAGATTTTCACAAGTTGCTGCTGCTGCTGCTGCCGCTGCCGTTGAACGACAGAATTGCTGGGTTGAAAAGAACATGCGAACTGCAACAACAGCAGCAATAACTTGTGTAATACTGTTGGTTGTTGTTCGGTGTTGATATGGTCGTTGTTGTTGTTGTTGTTATCTAAAATGTAAGTGCAAAATTACGCGCAATAGTGTGAGGAGACTGCAGCTGCGAGGGAATCCTCTTCAAATAAATTTGAAAGAATTTAGGGAACGCGTGCAAGGACTTGGCAGTCGAGCAGAGACTGCCGAAAATAAGGGGACTTTTTCAAATATTGCCGTTTTCCTTAAGTGACGATGTAGATTAATTAAGCAGGTTGCAACAGCAGCAGCGGAACGTCAACAATTCGGAATAAAGGGATCCCACTTCGAGGGGCGACTAACGCGGGACACCGCATGCTGGAGGTGTACTTCGAGATAAAATCAACAAAATCAACCGTTAAGAAAACACCATTGTCAGCAGGCGTTGCGGTGTGCGTTGCGTTGCTTTTGTCCTTTCAGCCCTCCTTGCGTTCGAATCCTTTATTCCTTCCGTCGCACACAAAGAAGGTTGGCCTTGTTGTTGGCACTCACGTCAGCACGGCGTTGTTTGTTTTGCGGTGCACCACTTGGGTTTCTCAATGAGTCCTCCCTCGCCCAGTTGACGCCCCTCTTCGCCCCCCCCTGGTTCGGCAACCGATTCACAAACAGCAACTGAGCGCTCGGATGGGAGCGATTTTCCTACAACTGATTTTTCTATTGTTGCCGGAAAACAACCCGCTTTGTTAGCACTCTTGACAGCTCGATCTGATTGTTACGTGTCGAGGGTTTGTTTGTGCGACTGGGGACTCCGGTTTTTTAGTCGGGGTTGCCTGCGCTCTCAGACTTCCACTCGTTCAATTTAATTCGACAGGAACGCCAAGGTTGGAAGTGGTTGCGAAGAGTCGTCCCTCCTCACTTCGAGCAAATGGGCCAAGTTTCGAGCGCAGATCGATTTCTATTGCTTTCTCTTCAATGGTTGAGATATAAATAAAATTTGAATATTCTCACCTGTAGCGAAATCATTGCCTGTTGACTAGTGTAATGACTGTAATGTGTGCACACATTTTCAAGCTCTTTTTTCAATTCACTCGGAGTTTTTAGAAATTAGCTGATAAGTTAAATAATAAGTTAAAATAATCATAACTTTAATAACGTTACGTTGTTGTTGTTTCATTTGTTGCTTCAATTCTTACCGTTATTTTCTTTCATTCTTCCGTTGTTGACTTAATCGATTTTAATTAAAATGCGGAAGCAACATATGAACAGCAGCATCAACTGTTGCAGTAGCAACAAGATGGAACCACAGCAACAACAACAATAACAAACGCTACACCAAAAACAACAACGCCAACGCTAACACCAACACCACTGACTGCGTCGAATATGTTTGTGACTGCAATATTTTTTCGTTTTGTCAATTTTTGGTTTACATTGGCAAATTGGTGCTGCTTGTTGGCTGATTGCTCGACAACAACAACAGCAGCGACAACAACAGCAGCGACAACAACAACAACGACCACTTAAGTAAATCCAGTAGCAACATCACTGAAAATAACAACAGCAACCCTGAATTTGTGTCCCCTAGCAAACTGTATTGCAATAATTTTTGTAAATGCAGATCGTAAATACGCACAAACATACACACACAAACACATACACATACACAGACACTTTCAACTCACACCAATTTACTCTTATAAACACATACACACACGCACACAGAGCCAAATCAAAGTTAAAGGACTCTCCTGTTGGTGTGGAAGGATGGGGAATTCAATGTTTTTCAATTCATTGGATTTCATCTGCTTCATGAATCTCGCTTCCCCGTGCGGCCGTCCAGCCGTCCAGCTGTCCAAAGGACATCCGATGCACGATACCTTCATATGTATCACACAGACACACACACACACACACACACACACACACACCACATAACTGTATTTAACTCCGTGGTGTGTGTGCATGCGTGCGTGTATGTATGCTGCCGTGTTGCGAAAGTGTGAATGCAGGCTGCATTCGTGTTTGTGTGCCGATTTAATCGTCTGCAATAATATTATTTCGGCGAATTTGCATATCTACGAGCGGCATGCAGGGACACTTGTTGTCAGTTGCAAACGTTGTTGCTGTTGTTGTTGTTTTGTTGTTGTTGTTTCATTGGTTTTCTTGTTGTTGGACTTTTTTGTAGTTGTTTGCAGTTGTTTAACAATAATAACTTCCTCCGGTTTGTATTTGTTGAGCACACAGCTTATATGTGTTCATGTTTATGTGTATGTGTTTCTGTAAGTGTGTGGTGTGTGTGTGTGGTGCGTGTGTGGTGTGTGTGTATTGCGTGTGTGGGTGTGTGTGTGTGTATGAATTTTCTTACCGCACACTAGTAATGTCAGTGTGTTTGCCTGAGGTGACAGAAAACAAACTGGACGTTAAATTATTTTTAATCATTCTTCGCAAACATCGAAGTCAATTTTCATTTAAATAGTTTTCGTTTGCTTTAGAGTTCTCTTTTCTTAAATTATGTGAAATTTTAACCTAAATTTAATGCTTACATCCCAAAGGGATGTATTGTTCTGTCAATTAATCCTTTAAGTGGTCAATAATTAGCTTTTGTTTCGCTTTAAATATTTTGCTAAGTAATGGAAAAGTTATAAACATGATGCGAATTATAGGAATCTTCTTGTATCGTGAGCAAATGTTGCCTGGGTGAGAGGAGCTGACATTTGAATGATGAGATCAGTTTTGCAGTGACTTGCAAGGCAAAGAGAGAGGCCGGCAGAAAGAGTTCGATTCCCAGTGAGATCGCTTAAAGTTTCTTCATAGTTTCTCATCATTACTTGCTTATTTATTAATTTTTAATATTGTTTGTATTGATTGGGCAGAAAATAACGTTTTTAATTTTGAGTACTTTTAATTTTCAGGGAAAAATTCAACTGCACAACTGCAGTTGCCGTTACTTTTTTTTCGGCTTCTTCACAAATTGTCTCTAAAAACGCAGCGAAATGTGTTCTGGAAAACTTTACTGCTAAGTTCGCAACAACAACAGCAACAGCAACAACAAGGAAACGAGGTTTTAATTTAAAAACAATGTTACTAATTGGCTTAAAACTTTAGAGAACGACAAGAGATCGAGAGAATGAGAGAGAGAGAGAGAGGACGCAGACAAGAGTGAGCCAGCAAAAAACACCAACAAGCTAAAGTGTTGGTGACGAGTAGGGATTCCAAGCACGAGTTTCGCCGGTTCCGTGCAAAATTTCAGTCAAAATTTTGGGATTTAACACTTCTTTATGCCAAAATACCGAAAATGAGAAAATATATATTTAGAATTAAGGAAAAACCAACATTATTTCAATTCAAAAAGATAAAAAAGTAAAGTAAAAACGTCAGTTTCTTGTATTTATTGTATAATAATTTTGTGTAAATTTTAAACGTATTTTCAAGTCTTCTTGTCTATTTAAAGAGAAGAATTTATTTTCCGGCAAAAATGATCATCTCCCAATGTTATTCGGATGAGAAGTTGGTTAAGTTTCTTATCAGTTTATTGAGACGAGAGAGAAAATCAAATTTCACTCTCATTGTGGCTTCTTTCCAAGTTACGGGATTTTGTAAATCGGGGGATTGTGTAAATAGGCAACCCTAGTGTGGAGCAAGTAAGCGTTAAGTGTCGACCCTGCTGGTTGTTGTGCAGGACTTTTTGCCCATAAAGCGGAGTAAAAACAAGAAATGAAAATAATTTAAAGTCCGTACAGTCGAGTTGATTTCGAGTTGGTCAGAAATTTTCACGGCTGCGAAAGCATTTTACAGTGCATTCTGTTGCTGTAACTCTTTTCAAAAATCCCTTGTTGCAGTAGGGTGTTTTTTGAAAAGCCAACAATAAAACCAACACCAGAAGCACAATAGCAACAACAACACGCCGCCTTCATTTCGCTGCCAACTGTTTAGGCATCGAAAGACGGCGAGCGGCAAGTTTTTCTTGCAATTTTTGCGGCCAACTCATTATTTATGACATCTTCAGGCAGATAACTTCGGCAATAACTCATCAGTTGTTAGACGGTTGCTGTTGCTGCTGCTGCTGTTGTTGCTGCTGCTGCTGCCCTCCTTCACTCATTCGGAGCGTGCGTTCGGCGTCTTCCTTCAGTCGAGTGTGGGTGCCGCAGCTGCCAAAAATCGTATCCTGCCGCACCATCATCATCTGCTCGCTGTGCACGGAGAGCGTTTACTTCATTTTCCTGTTCAGCATGAGTGAGCAACACAAAGCATGTTGCTGCCCGTCGCCGCCGCCGCTATTGCGCCTGCTGCTGTCGCTGTTGCTGTTGCTGTTGCTGTTTCTGTTGCTGTTGCTGTTGCTGCTCCTTCATCGACTTCCTATTCTTCTGTTGCTGTTGTCGAATTTTTTCTGCTAAACTTGCACTGAGACACCAGATTGTTAAGTCTTTGTTGTTGTTCCGAAGTTACAGCAGCAGCAGTGGCAGCAGCGGCAGCGGGCTTCCTTCTTCCTTGCAAAGTGCGCTTTTCCGCACGTTTATAGGCTGCTGCTGCTGTTGTTGCTCTTGTTGCTGTTCTTCGCTGATGGTGTAAATTTCTCAACTGCAACGTTGCAAAGTCCTCATTTCGGCAAAACTTCTCTGTGGCCTTCTTCCTCCTCCCCCTTCTGTTGCATTGTTTGCGTCTCCTTTATTCGGTAGACAAAAGTTCAAAGTTCTGGCTGCTGCTTCCTGCGAGGATTTCCGTATTTTATGAAGTCGCTCTCCTTCTTCCCGCTTTGTTTTCGGCACTGCGGCGGTTCCTGTTCGCAGCTCCGATAGGCGAACTACGAGCGCGCTAAGGAGCGGAGTTAATAAATTATGGAATCTGCTAACTGATGAGGTTATTGTCTGAGCCGAATTGGGCTCCGTTGAGCCGCCGAGTTGCGGGAGACTTTAATGAATTCTTTTCTGCTCCGACTCGAAGTTAGCTACTGCTTGTCTTAGCCGCTGCTTGGCCACCTCAGTCTTCAGCATCCACCTGAACTTCGATTTTCACATCCAATTTCAGATCTGTGATGGAAGTCAGTGCGGTTGCGAATATCATATTTTCGTGAGATCCGCTGAAACCTCCTCACTTGTTGCCTTTCAGCCCATTCTGACTGCTTTAATCATCTTCACTCTGCCTTCGAGTATCTGAACCGAGGTTATTTCGCAGTCTGACGACTGCATATCAAGCATCGACGATTTAAGCGGAAGCCAATCATTTTATTCTTTAAGTTCGGCGCGTAGAGCTCACTGCGAATACTTCGGTTGGATTCTACACATCAGTGGCAGGATTGTCAGGATTTGAGAGGCAATTGATTTTCGGTTCGACGCGTTCGGATGAACGAAATCAAATCAAAAGCATGTTTTTTGCTATCGGCTGCAGCATCAGCACAGTGGAACAGAACGGCCTTTCGTGGGCTGAAAGAAGAAAGAATGCGCAGAAAGAACGCGGAAGGATGAAGGAAAACAAGCCGAAAAACGCTTCAATCAGATAGGAAAAATTAGAATGCAGCAGGTTTCCGAGATTTGAACCGAAAACCTGCACTTTTTCACTGCTTTTCGCCCACCGTCACCTTCACCACCACTTCCACCGCCACTTCCTCCACCGCCCGTCGAAGGCAGTTTAGTTTATTTCGTCACTTCTAAGCGGGCTGCCTTCAGTGCGCTGAGCTCGGCGGCGGCACTCATCACTCGCTCCGCTCCGCCAACGTTTCTGCCGCATGCCAAACAGCCTGCCGCCATCCCCGCCCCTCCTCGCGCTCCCCCGATCCACGGCGAGCCCGGATAACGACGATGACTGCATCCGCACATATTGCGGAGAAGCGAAATCAATTGAAAATCTTTATTGGCAGTGATTGAACTTTGTGCGGCTCCAGCGGCGTTTTTCTCCCTGTTGTTTTGCTTTTTACCGCCTCCAACTTCTAATGTGCCAGTGATCGGTGTAGGTAACGGCAGGCGAGGGCGTGGGCGAGGGCGAGGTCCAAGTGAGGTGCGGTGTAGAGAGGTTGGGCGATTTGTGTGTTTGACGTTGCACGTCATCCGCTGGAATCCTTTTGGAAAAACAATTCATTGAGTCATTTATTCGTTCATTTGGCAGTGGCAGAGCGAGGCTTCGAACAAAAATGAGCCAAAGCGATGGCAATCGACAGCAATGCTAAAAAGCAGCTTAAGCACCGGGGACGGGACGCAAAAAGCGGATGTGCTTCACTTGCAAAGTGAAAAAAGGAAGGAATATTTCCATATATTGAGTTACACTGGCACTTGGATGCTACTCGGAGGCATCAGAATGCACGTTGCAAGCAATAGAAACCATTAGAGGCAGTAAAGTATTCAGTGATGTACGTTTGTTCGCAGGTATTCAGCGAGAAAGAATTCCCTCTCTGCTGAGAATTCAGCATCAAGAGTTGAATTTTGCACTGCCAGAGCTTGCAGAGCGATAGAAACCGGAGAGGAATACGTGAAACGAGCAAACTGCAATATAAAGGTAATTTTCGCATATTTTCCGAAGATGCTCCCACTTAATCTGGGGTAAATATATATAAATAAATCAGTGGGAACCTTCATCTCGACCTCGAAATGACAAAATACGGCACTGAATGGCTGATTTTGATCTCATTACACTTTCATTTCCCTCCAGTTATTCACAAGCATATTCATAACGGGACATTGGATCCGTAGTTATTAAATATACGCACCTGATGTTCTTGCAAAACACACCCCGACCATTATTCGTGCCGGGTTTTCTCGCCCAGCGAAGCATCAAAAGGCAGGAAACGCTGCGTGCAACTCTGCCAAATGGCAACACATGTTCGACGTTGAATGGACGATTTAAGATGATACCAGGATCAAACTAGCAAAGCCAAAGCTATTCAAGATTAGAGGCGAATGTGTTCTAAGCCAAAAGAGAGAGAGAGAGAGAGAGAGAGAGAGAGAGAGAGAGAGAGAGAGAGAGAGAGAGTTATAGATAGGGGGGGGGGGGGAGAGAGAGAGAGAGAGAGAGAGAGAGGCAAGAGGCGCCATAGCCAGCATGTGGGGAGAGAAAACAAAAAGAAGACCCACAATTGAGCTATAAAAACTGCGCTGGATGGCAGGTCTTCAGCCGAGGAACAACAACATGTGCAGCAATGACAAGCCTGGTCACTGAGGGGAGAGGGGGAGGTTTGAAGAAGCTGTTTAGACGAAATCGTGGCGGCAGGTTGGAACTCTGCAGGGTGTGCGGGATTAAAAAATTACTTATGCACTTGGCACTTTGACAAGCGAAGAAGAGAGACACAGAGAGACGGCGAGAGAGAGAGTGAGAGAGAGAGAGAGAGAGGGAGAGGAAGAGAAAAAAATAAAACGAGTTGAATGTTTTTGCATTTAGCAGAAGGACGAGTGAACGTTATTGGACTGTTATTACACCGTTATTGGATCTCTTTTGCGTAATGAACGCTCAGCGAATTCATTGCCTAATGAATTCTCAATGTTAGCGATTGATTTGGTTTCCAATAAAGGGATTGCATTCTTCTCATCGCAAAGCCTTTCAGTTGGTCGCTTTTTAATGCAAAACAGCAAAACCAATTGAAATTAAAGCAGTTAATCGAAGTAAAACCTTTCGAGAACTGAGTTAATACGTTGAAATTATGCACTCAGTTGTACGCAATTAAAGTGAAGCGGGTACAGCCGTGCAACTTACACCCGTAATCCGTGCAGCTGCAACGTGATCACGTACTCGGACCCGATTAATATTCCGCATGCATGTTCGCTGCTAATAACTCTTCCCGCCTGTCACTGCATTAGTGAGAATGCGCCGAAATGAGCAAAGTTTACGGCGCGCCATCGCAGGCGCCACCCGCCGCCCGCCCACCCGCCGTCGATCGGGCGAGAAAGGACCAACGGCCACTTCCGTGCATTCGTCATCATCTCGGAGAAGGTTTTTCTGCGCTTCTTTCGCTTTTTACTGTGGACTTTCTGTTTTCTCTCATTTCCAGCAACGCAAACGGAGCTCAGAATGGCTAAAATGCTCGAACAGATGAAAAAAAACTAGCGAACTCGAACTCGCAGCGAATACCACCGCTCGGGCGGCGATTTATTTTGCACAAGTTTTAATTTCCGGCGAATTTCCTAATGCAATTTCCTACCAACATCACTGCGAGAGAGGAAGAAGACGAACGAACAGTTGAATGCTGAACTCGCTGGAAGGTCGCTTGGTTCTGGGAGAATGAGAGCGCAGCAGGAGAGCGTGGCGAGAGCGTGGTGGGAGCGAGGGCGGAGAGAGAGGTACGCATATGTTGTTCGGAAGAAGCAGTAAATTACTGAGTTCAGTTGAGGGACGGCAGGCGGCTGTGTGATGATAGGCATCGAAAGTGGAAAAGGGATTTCTTCGCATTTTCGAAATGACTCTCGAACGTTCAAAGGCTCAAAGCGTATTTGTTGGAAGCGAATGAAGGGTTAGACCCTCTTTTCGGACTTCGGTATGTCCACTAACTCGAATCGTTGCTCGTTCTCGTTGCTCTGCTGACGGCAAAGAGTGAGCAGGGAATACTTTGAGCGGGGAATAGCGTGAGGAGGGAGGGAGGAGGAATCAAAGTCTTTGTCGTTCTGGTCAAACAACGGAAAGCCTTCAATTCAATCGGAGCATCTCACAGGATGACCTGCGATCCTGATGTATTCGGGGGGAGTACAGCGTGCATGGTATTTCCAGTTGCTCCCGTTCACATCTCCAGTTACTCGTTTCAGATAAATATGAGCAGATTTCACGGTAATCCATTCAAAGTCGAAGTCTACCGTCCCGTCAGCTGCTGCAACTGCGGAGTGGCATGAAATTTCATTTCCTGGCCACAAGGAGCGATAGGGAACTTTTAATTACCTGACGGGGGCATCTCGGTCGCTTCGGTGTGGTTCGGCTGAAGCGTTGAACTGCAGTGCGAACAAAGCCTCTCAATGTGTTCCGGCTGGGATTTCGGTGAAATGGAAACGGGCAGGCCGCGGATATCATCGAGTTACCATCACTCATGTCCGCACGACGTGATGGCTGCTGACGATGCCGGTGTCCACTTCTGTCCTGTGGTCGGTTAACGGAGAATGATGGATGCCTTGGAGGCTGTCAATTACTTAATTAACATCGCCGAAGGTGACTGTCAGATGTGCTAAACAAGGTGGAGATCGTGGAACACATCAAGTTAGGAAGGATTCTGGGTGTTGGTAAGTGCAGGGATGGTGTTTTCTCCAAATAACTTCTTATTTTAATATAACTTGAGGACATTTGCAGTGCCCACCCGAACAAGTCAGGAAAAACAGTCAATTAAGTTGCGATATCGCCTCCGCGGTTCGTTCTTCGATCCGCTCTTAATTGCTGCGTTAAGCTTTTAATTCTCCCAAAATGCCTTCAGAGTGTCTGCTTCTCTCTTTAATCTCTTATTCAGCGAATTAGAGAAGCAGACAGTTTAACGGCAACCTGTGTCAAGGACACGGTGACGTTGATTAGGATCAAGGGAGGAGAGGCAACTTCAATTCCAACATCAGTTGAGTTCTCTTCGAAGAGGAGTTTATCTATTACTTAAAATATTCTTGTATACTTCCTACTAATTTCAAGCAGCCATTCCGTGTGCGCGCAACTCCGCCACCCACCGAATAATCCATTAAGCCGCCATTACCGAGTGGCCGACGGCTCCCGCAAGCCGGCAACAGAAGTAATCACTGTCGTCCTTTCATCTTCTCAGCACGCAGCGCTTTTAACGGCCTCTTAATCTGAACCAGCTCGAGATAAAGTGCTCGCGGCCGTCCGCCTGCCCCTTCGTGCTGGGGTACCATTATCCGGACGGGACATCTCGGTGGCTTGCCGCTTAACGAAATTATTGTCATTTCAAAATTGTTATTGAATCTTCGGGAAGTAAATAATCCTAGCTGAATGAAAGAAAATCCTCGTTGAAAGTTGCTATCGTGCGCCATCGCTGTTGGAACGGGTGACTTCCCCCCCCCCCCTCCGGTCCCCTCGCTCCACTCCCTCGCCCACTTAATGTTGCCAAATTAAGGCTGCACCATTTAAAAGCCTCAATCGCAGGGCTCTCCATGCTGCGTCGCCGGTCTGGTTGTGCGGCCGCAACTCCGTGTTGCCATATCGTTCAACTCGTACCAGCCGTCGTGCTGCGAGCGGAAGAAACCAAACTGTTTCGAGCAGAATTTATAACACCGTATTAAGCCATGATTCACTCAGGCTCTTTGTCGGGTTCCCCCTCCCCTCCGCCCTCTCGTCATCCGGTGGTCCTTTCATTTTCGGTTCTCATTATTTGTTGCGTTGCTGCTCAATAAGTTTTACGCTGGCCGCATGTCTCGTCAGCGACTCCTTCAGCTTCCTTCCTGAACCTCTTCAGCGCGACGGCTGCTTCTTGTTTGCCTTTGCAAGGATTTATTAAAAGTGGCAACCGTTTATTTTGCCCGACCAAATATTTGGCTTGGTCCAAAATAAAATAAATATATTTTATTTTGGACCAAGCCATAAAAATTACCAGGATCAAAGGAGATAAAATTTGCTTTAATAAAAATTGCAAATAATTCAAAAGGATTTGCGAGACGCGTTGCGGGGACTTCCACGGAGACGTGCAGAGAGAAGAGGGCGAGCGGCATAGCGGCGTTCCGTGTGGCGCGCGCGGAGCGGGGGCAGAGAGCGGAATTGTTATATGAGCAGGAAGAGTAGGTGACGAACAATCACTCTCGGCGCTGATGGCACTCACTGAACGCGGTCTTTATTATCCTCGTTACTGGAAGTTTTAATCTTTAAGTGGCTCTTGTGGCGTTGCGACGACGCTACGAAAGACGATGATGTAATTAAAAGTAAGTCAAGCGTGATGATTTGCGCGACGAAGCTGGAGCGGCGGACTTTCGTCACCTTCTCTAGCTCTACTGATTTCAGGCAGGTATTGGACACGCTTAGGCTGATTTTGGACTGATAAGCAGCCTCCACGGTAAAGCGGAGTCCTCATTACGGCGTGAATGCATTAATTTTCATAGAATACATTAATTTTCGCAGCTGTTCAGATGGAATTAATTTACGCTGACTCTTACACAAGCGACTTACAAACTTTGTCAACGCAAGAATAAATAAAATACACAATATAGAGGATCTCCGCTTTAAATATGAAGGACTTCAAATGCACTACAGTGACTACAGTGACAGCGTATATCGGTTAAATAATATTCGTCTTAACACTGCTCGCCCTGCATGCAGAAGTTACGAGGTTCTTCATTCAAGCTGGAATCTGGAATCGATTCCGGCCGCATTAATGCGGTGGCATCTATGAAAACTCCCTTCACTTCAATAACTCGGAAATCCCGCGATTCCCGCATTTCCTCTAAAACGAGCAACTCCAGCAAGAACTCAAAGAGAGCAACCGAGTCGAACGTATGGATTCTGAGTCTGCAGATTAATAGGTATCGTCTGTGTTTAGCACACACAAGTGCACGCACCCGTCACTCTGCAACTCCATCCATCCAGCAATTATCACTTGTTACGAGTGTTCATCCGGCGTGTCGCGCGTAAATCAATCACCGACCCAGTTCGGCGCCGATTATGGTGATTTGTACGCAACGAAATGTCGCCCCAGACAGTCGCCACGTCAGGCGACGCGTCATTGTATGTCCTTAAATGTCCTCTCGTGCACGATTGCCTACCGCGCGAGCCGAGTTAACTGGAGTTGACCGATTATCAACTCACCGGCGAGATGTCAATAAAGAGCAAACAATAAAACTGGACAAGTTAGGTGACAGTGGAAACGAACGAATTAATTGCTTTCCCATTATAGTCCTGCGGAGCGGGGTTGGCAGCCACAAAGGCAACGACAACTGCGAGAGGGAGAACAAAAGCGGCCACAAGCGGGAGGCGAGCGACCTCACTACACAACCGCAACACAATTGATACCAATAATTGACGCACGCACTCTGACGGGAAACGCGGAATTATGACTCAATCGAGTTACCGAAGGCGCGCTAATAAACGACTTGTCGACCAGCAAACATTGCGGGGCCGACGAAGCAACCGTCAGCAGGGCTCACGGGGCATTGGGGCCAAAAACTAATATTTGGCAAGCTGACAGCAACGCAGACGTGGTAATCAGCGGGGATGAGGGCGGCCAACAGCTCGATAAGTGAAAATTTGGACAGCAATTGTGGGAATGTGCAGCGGAATTCAACAAACGGCCTGAGTTAGAAGAGGCCAGTTCTGCTGGGCAGGGCAGGGCAGGTGCATGAGGTGCAGGGTAGAAGGTTCACGCGATGTCGGGCACCCTTCCACATACTGTGCCGATATTTTTTCGCAACGCTAAAACTCAATTAGCAGATGCCTTCCTTGACGAGTGTCTTGTGAAAATATTGATTCAAGGATCCTTTTCCGTGTCGTGCCATTTCGTTCGCACTCAGAATGGCTTGAGTCTGTGAGACGCAGACTGTCCAGACTTCGCACGCACTTTCCACTGAATACTTATTTCTAAACTCAAAAGCGCTCCAAATCATGCGGCGGCACAGCGTTCGCAACTCGCAAATAGAAGAGATTTCGTTCGTGGCGGAAGAGTCCTTGCTTGTGGCAGCCATTTGGACGCGCACTGCAAACACAGCGCCGGCGAAACGAGGACCGAATGCAAGGAGCGCTCCGGCAAAATCCTGATGTAATGCATTTCCCGCTTTTCCGGTCACGTTCTTTAGTAAATCAATTAAAATCTTGCAAAAAGTGCCGCTCTACCAAAAAGTATGCAAAGAGCAGAAATCACTGAAGACGGTGTGGAGCAGGTAGGAGTGGAAAGGAATGGGAAGGAGTGGGAAGGAGTGGGAAGGAGCAGGAAGGAGGGAAGAGCATAAACTGTAGTTTTTAAGACGGAGAAATGATAAATGGCGAGCATAATGAAAAATGTAATTAGGTTCAAATTTTACAATCCTTACGGAGCTTCGAGATAAGGTTGTGAGTGCAGCCCTACGAACTAACGGTACAGTTTCCATATGTAGTATACGTTCCATCAAATTCAAAGTGCCTTGGATTTGCGCGGTGAGTTTTTGTGGCTTCAGTTGTTTCCTGCGTTCTTGTGTATCCTGCCAACCTTCCTGAAATGTCTCGAACCTCCGCCCGAAATCTCTTCATCCGAACGAGTTGCTGCGCGATGCGAAGTCGAGACCAGGCAGCGGTGGCTTCAACTTTCAATGGTTCGGCCACAAAGGGCTGCGAAAGAGGGCCACATCTTGGGCCAGTGACGGTGCCAGTGACCTTTTTATGCAAATATTGAGCATGAAAGGCAGCCACATACTTTCGCCTGCAGAGGAAAAAGCATGTTGACGACTTCATCGTTGTCCGACATGGATGCAACAACAACAGCAACAACTAAAGCGATGACTGCCTCTTGCTTTCTTTGGCTTTCAGATCGTTTCGCCGTGAAAGCGGTTCGGCGCGGCTCGGAAGGGGTTGGAAATATAAATGTCGCCGCTACAAGTGGCGAGAAGGGGCGAGAGCGAGGGCAAGCTATGATTAGTTAGACCGGCAGACGAAAAAAGGACGAGCCCGGTCTTATTTGCAGATGTTGGGAGACATTTTTAAACGTGCTATTAAAAAAATTGGCCTGTGTTAAATTTACACAACGCCACAGACACACAGAAGCGCGCACACACACACACACACACACACACACACAGCGGTGCGGGCAACTCTTAATGAAGAGTGTTGCAGCTGCAAAAACCATCATCGCTATCAACGGCAGCAACTGCAACATCCACGTCAACATCAACAACAACTGACTGCATAATCAACAGCAACACGACGCAATAACGTTGAAATCGGAATCGCAAAACCGGAAATAAAACAGGAAAATTAAAAACGTACAAAAGGTGCATCCAGCCGTCCGCCGAAGGTAGGCAGGCGTGCGACTGCGAGCCGACCCAGCAAAGCCACGCAAACAATGAGGCGAACCTGCACCACGGGCCAGGAGCGAAATGAAACTGCGGTAGCCTGCGTGCCTCGAATGGAGTTCGCTGCGATGGCTAGACTCGCTCGAAATATTCGCACCTTAAAGTATCGATTTTTTGAGAAATGAAGGCACGTACGTCTCCGCGTCCTTAGCTGGCTTTTTATCTGTCTGCCCGTCTGTCGTAAAATTAAAAGCTAAAAGTTTTTCAATCTCTGCCACCCTCCGCCGGCACGAAGTGTGACTAATTCGGGCGCAACATGACGAAATCAGAAGTGGAAACCGATAGAAGTCGTCGTAAAAAAGAGGCACAGACGACCAAATGATGCGATTGCTTCCGAACGATTTGCGGCGAAATCCAACGAATTATGGCGGCTTCGAACTCAGTGCGGCTTCGGCCCACGGATCCCCATCGTTTTCCAGAAAAGTTGTACTCGATGTAGAAGCGCGCTTCTCGAAAACAAAACAATAACCGAATTTATTTCATCAACAATAAAACATCGAAACTTCTGTTGCTTGATACTGCAGGAGAAAACAACGAGAAAGTTCTTCAAACTCCAGCAATACGAAACGGAAATTCAATTCAATCACAGCACACTGGGAATCAAGGGACCTGCTCATCCTTCGCTCAGCTGCAGCCTCTTCTTTGAAATCTTAGCTCTCTCGCTGTGTTTTTCGTCACCGTCATCCGTCCTGGTGTGCCGCAGGAACCTTGCCCGTGGCAGCAATCGTTTCACTCGCTGTCACTGTCTCTGCCAACACCCACGTCTCTGTCCCTCTCGCTTGTCGCTCGGTAAGGACTGATTCCGCCAGAAGCTCCAACAAATAATGAAATCTGATCACGATTCCACTCAATTACCTGTTGGATTTGTTCGACTCTCACTCCACTTGTGCCGCTCGCCTCCTGTTATCCTTGAATGCATGTGCTACAGTTGTGTTGTAATTTTTCCTTCCTTGCCCAGCCATTAAAGGAGAGGCGTGAAATAGCTGTGCGAAATTGTGTTGACATAATAAAAGAAATCAAGCCGAACAGCTAATGATACGTATGTAAGTTATGGGAGTTTTATGACGTCGAGGTGATATGTAGCCTCCAGCCTACAGGAAAGTCAACACCAGGCAATATAAGGCAAACGACGAAGCTGTGAGATCAATCCGCTTCGCGCAAGGCCTTCCAGTGTGTGACCTCCAAGTCAGTGATCCTCAGGAGTACGAGGTCAGTGATCTTCAGGTGTACGAGGTCAGTGACCTTCAGACTATATGCGGAAGTTCAGTGGTCTTCAGATTATACGAGGTCAGTCACACAGAACGCTACCTGAGGTCAGTCATCCCTAGTCTGGACTTTGAGGCGAGTAACCTTCAGGTTATATAAGGTCAGTATACTCCGGGATTCTTGAGGTCTGACGCGATCATCTAAACGAAACCAGTGACTTCCAGGCTACACAAGTCATTGAACTCCAAAGAATATGAGGCTAGTGACCCACGAGGTTAACGGGCTCCGTTCCACATGAGCTCTCTTTCCAATAGCTCATTTACTAGAGGTTAATAGTTCAGTTCAGGGAACTCCACGCAACACAGAAGGTCAAGCACGTCGGACCTTCTGTCTGCGGGGCCCAGTGTTCCCCAGCTTATCAGATAACCTTCAGGCGATATGTGTTCAGTAACTACCATGTAACTACTAAGTGTCGTCATTGACCATTGACTTCCAGGCTACATCAGCTTATCACTCCGCCAGTTATTAATATAACTATATAACTAATTAGACTATTGCTGTCAGTGATCAGTCGCACGCTGGCTTCTGTCGACCACCTCGACCAGCGCTGATAAGGGCATTTAAAGTGTAATGAAGCAATTAATTCAGACGGGAGTCTCCGCTGTCGTCCGCACGGCAGCACGAGAAGCGCTTCTGGGAGTGGAGACTCCGCACCGTATCCGTGGGCTTCGTGAGAAGCAAGCATTTGAATTATAATGCAATTACATCTGATTTTCCCACTTCTAGACTTTAACGCTAAACGGAAGTACGACTTGGAAAAATCACACCGTTTCGCTGAGGAATTCAATTAAAAGGGAATCAGCGGGCACGAGACTGCGAAGGGCTTACTAAACTGAACTGCCATCCATCCGCTGCTCATTTCCGCGAATTCGTAAGATCTGGAGGATGGGAAGTGGAGAAGGGGGCGTAGAGAAGGGGTTGTAAGAGGGGGTGGTGGTGCCAACAGGAGCGGAAAGAGTGCGCACAAAATTGGCGCGGCACAGGTGTGTCACACAAGCACACGCGGCACCACCAACACTCAGCCAGAGTCTAAGCGATTTTTGATTACACTTCCGCCGGAAATTATCATGCATCCTTCAGCTTCAATAATTTTTATGTACGTATCACGGCGCGTATCCGGGATAAAAACGCTTCTTTCTTAACGGCTTCTGTAGTATTCGGCGAAGTTGTTGTTTGTTTGGGAAAATATAAACTTCTAAAGTTTGTTTGCTTAATCTGTGCCTGTTGTTGCTGCCGCTGTTGTTGCTGTTGTTGTTGCAAACTAATTAAGCGCTTTTGTAGTAATTCATTAAGCAAATTATTTGCAGTTATCATTTCTTGAAATCTCTCCCCTCCCGGCCCGCTACATAATTCATTATTCATTATTCACTCCAAAGTCGGACTACGTTTCTCGCTTGCACTGAATTGATGCTGGGCTTGTTGTTGGCGTTCTTGTTGTTGTAGTTGTTGGCGCCGTTGTTGCCACTTCTGCTGAAACTCCAGAGATGTTGGGGGCCAGCAGCCACGATGACAACAACTCGGATAACTAATTGTTAGACAGGCAGGAGCTGGGCAACAATAAAAGTTATTTAAGGCGCCTGACAGCCGTGCTGACAGATAAACGGACAAACACACGGCCAGGCAGACGATAAGGACAGCTGCACCACTGGCAGCAGTCCAGACATTCCGGCTGGTGGATCGTGCAGGGTGACGAGATTTATTTTGCCCTGAATATCGAACGCTGCGTTATTCCTAAATAATCGGTTACTCTTGTCGAACGAATTGTTGAAGCCCACGGCTGCTTGTGGTGATTTCAGGGATTCCGTTGCGCGGTCACCCGATTCGGGAACGCAATACGGGGATTTTCGGGGCGGCGTCATTTCCAGAACAGTGAAAAAATAAAATCGGGGAATAGGATTGCAGACAACACAGCAGAATAACTACATTAGACGTCAACTACAACTTCCTCGTTCTTCACTTTACTCCCGGATATAATGGAGATATCGGTCATATTCCCTCGCCCTCTTCTCGCATACGAGACGATAATATGACCATTCATTCAGTACAGATGGTAATGGAGATGAAGACGCGCTTTCCTTCTCTTGTCCCGAATTCGGGGCGGCAATCGAGGTCGAAACAGGTTTGTTGGGCGAAGCGACAATCGCGAGATCGAAGCAATCCGTGTCAATGGAGACGATGAATACCCATAAATACCGAGTGGAGAAATACCTGGAACACTTACATCTACGATATTTTGGATAATTTTGAGGATAGATAACATCTCCCCAATTTAGTGTAAGAATCTTCAAAGTTCTTCGCCTTGCTATGGATCCGATATTCTTCGAACATTTAGAAACGCCGTGAATTCCCGAGAATGCAAAAACGCACCCTCTCAACCACCCTCCAACTTCAGCGATTGTTATTTCTTCTGACGGGTTTTAACTTCATTTAGGCTGCGTTGAAAGTACAAACATATTCATTCCCCGAAATCCAACAGCGATTAGTGCTGTCGAGCGTGGATTTCAAACACATTAGGGGAATTATGGCATCGCAATTAGCGGTGCATGGCTATCGTTGAATATCACTTCATAGACCCCGGCAGTGATATTGGCAGTATTTGTGATGGAGATGGATTTTATCATTATTATGATTTCCATTGACGGAGGACGGGCATTTAATTACATTCTACCTCAAGCTGCTCACACCAGATGGCGTGCATTCCATCAGCCGAGTTAGACCAGAATTTTGGCCACCGTTAAAGTTAACATATTGAAATTTGTGGCAACTAAAATGCGGCGACACTCAATTTTTGAAATCTCTAAAATACAAAATACAACCAATATGTAATTCGAAGTTTTCATTATAATACGTTGACTGTGAATGCGGCTATGCGATACCAGGAGTATGCATTCGAATGGGTTCCCTAAGTCCAGTTGATTTCAACTACTCGCCCCCCCAAATCGCGGCGACACCAGAACGAAAAATATCGCCGCTCTTCACTCTAAACCGCATGAGCTGTGAATGGCCTCGAATCTATCATTTTGTTTAATTAAACTTGGTAATGCGAAAGCACTCCCCTCCCTACCCCTCCCTCCCGCCCTCCTCGATCCCTCCCTCGCTCCCTTCCTCGTGGCCCTTTTAATCCCCCGTTGTCGCCATCAATTCGAAGAGAATTTTAGAACGGCGCTTATCATGCAATATAAATATTGGATTTGCAGTTCGGAAATTAATTGCGAATAAATTGCGAGCCTCTCGCGCGCCAGAGTGAAGCTATCGAAAGCTAATCCTTCGCCGATGGGCACGTACAAGCGTCGATAAAGCAGCGCTGCGCGGGCGTGAATGGCGACGATAGATTGGTAGCGAATGCAGCCAATATTTCAAAAATCACATGCGATTTACAAGCTTAAACAGCGCTGCGCAAACAAAGTCAAGCGCGTCCATTTAAATTGATTAGAATTTTTGAAGTTGTCAGCCTGATGCGCTGCCAAAATTCGCTACAAACTTTGAAGGGACAGAATAGCAAAGAATAATTCGTTCGAATTGTTTGTATTTCGTGCAGCACAGTTATTTTTTATGCAAGCAGACATAAAGGACTCCATCAAATGCTAACAGATGCACACATCGATACGCACGCACACCGGCAACACGTTGAGTGGTGCACTCATGCAGCGTACAACCGAGATTGTCAACTGAAATCGCAGCGGCAGCAATGGAAATTAAAAGAAAAAACAGGTCTGCTGCCTGTTCTCTGCCCCCGGCGACAACATAAAGCGGTTTGCCCTCCCCCGGGCCCCGCTGCACACCACCGCACCTTGCGCATCGCTTCCATTCTGCTGCAAAGGTTGCCACCTGGTCCGTCGCAGGCTGCGTGCACCCGAATTGCAGTGAAAATTATTCATGAGATTCGCTCGGTTCGCCGACGAGTGCAGTTTTTCGCTGCGCGGCAGTATCAAGTGCGGAGTGCGAGTGTGTCTGCATTTTATCGCTGCGTGCAACGCGCGCCGGCCGAATTTGTTGCTGTTGCGACGACTAACATGATGTGACAACATAAGGTCAACTTGATCAGTTTCATTTTCCACCTGCGATTGCTGTTGCACTGAAAACATTAAGTTGCAAGAGAGCAGCTGTTAAAAGTCTTTTTTATGCCGCATATTAAATTCTAGCAAATATTTCTGCATTTTATTACAGTTCAGCTCGAAAAGGAAATGATTTTGAATTGAAATAATAATAATTCTGGTAAAGGATTTCATGTTCCGAAAGAAGAAAACTTTTTATTCCAGAAAGGAGATCATAAGTAAAAATCGTTTTTCCTTCAGTGTAATTTAAATTAACATATTTATTTGTAAATGTCTACCGCTCATACATAAACACAAACACACACACACAACACACACACACACACGCACACACACACCCCCAAAAACACTAAGATGCATCCACGCTGTTTGCAAACTCCCGAAACTTCAGTTTTGTTCTGATGTTTTCTGACTTTTTGCTGATGTTTGCCGCTGTTTGTACGCGTCTCGTTTTTTTGCATCGTGATGAATGCATGAAAAACTTATCAATGATTCAAAAACGCACGAAAATCCACTCGGCAATTCAATTGCGACTGCGAAAACCTTTCAGACGCGACAGCTTTACAGGATTTCGCTGAGTTTTTATGAATTTATGAATTCGAAACTCATCACCCGACGACATACGCACACCCACACATCGACACTCCGAAAAAAAGGCAAAAGGAAAATAGGAAGAAGAAGAATCGTTCACACTTCAGCGAGTTGTGTGTGATAAGAGAAAAGGATTGAAAGGACACTGAAAGGGAGCGCGTAAGTCAAGAGCACACAACTGATTGCTGCAGAATAAGAACAACAAAAAGGCGAAAGACGCGAAAATCGGTTTGACCTTAACATATTTTCCTCCACCCCGCCAAACTCATGCCGTCCTTGCTGCTGGAAGGACCTTCTTAAGCGCTCGTCTGTGTCTCTGCTGAAACTTAAAAACTTCCCAAGAACAGCTGTTGAAGCGTAATCGCTGTTGCAACTTTCAACTTCAACTTTCATTCTGGCTCAGTAATTCAGAGACCGTCTCCTTGCTCTGTCTCGCCCACCTTCATTGGCCACCAGTCTGGCCACTCCGGCAACTCTGTCGCAGCATATTAAAGTTGTTGCCAGCTTCTTCCCCCACGCCAACTTTTATGCGGATTGCTGCGGTTTTCAAGCCGAAACCCGGGCAACCCATCGAAAAAATGCGAACTTCTTTGACTCGAGATAATCGCAGCGCAGCGCGGCACGGCGTGGAGTGGCAGAGAAAGTTTTTGTTAACCTAGGCAACCACTTAAGAAGTCGTTAAATAATCAATGAATACAGATTTGGCCGCTAAGACGTCTTGGCCATCAGTGCGCTTTTGGGTTCATCGAGTTCCTTTGATGGCTTTCGGTATAGTTTTGCTTCTAGGGCCATCAAGGGTGGCGGTGGGACGAATGGTGGCGGGATGGAATGAGAACATTGAATGAAGGCAATGTTACGCTAGTAGGGATATTAAGAATTTCTGGTGTTTTTCGGGTCCTTTTTCTTGTATTTCTTTGCTCTGCAAAGCAAATCACATGCGTTGAGAGGGAGATCGTTGAAGGATTTCTAAGTTGAACGTCGAAATCGC
This sequence comes from Sicus ferrugineus, assembly GCA_922984085.1. Lineage (NCBI taxonomy): Eukaryota > Metazoa > Arthropoda > Insecta > Diptera > Conopidae > Sicus > Sicus ferrugineus. The sequence continues at coordinate 28,457,315 of OV277351.1, forward strand.
TGAGGATATGAGTTGTTTGAGTACCAAGGCCTATCCAAGGTCTTGCGAGTTGAATCCTTATTCCCCGGAAATGTATTTCCGGCCTTTTGTTCTCTGTGAAACAAAGAAAAGTCCATAAATTCTGCTCACAACGTTTCAAAACTGTCGCACATCACACACGCGCACATGAGGTATAAAATATGGGCGTGGAATCCATCCCATTTCGCCCACTTTCATTCCAAAACCGTCCCGCGAAACGGAACGAGCATATGCGCCGAATCCCGCGATGTTTCCTCTTGATTCCGAAGTGTGCTCGCAGATATTTTCTCCGCTAGACATGTATTTTCACGTGAATCCACTGCACTCAGTGCACAGCTGCCTTAATAACTTACAGTATGCCAAACACACCGAGTCTACGGATACCGTTTCCGCATCGCCCGCTCCCCCTTACCGCGCGCATATGACAAACAACTTCATAAAGAATCTCCCGTGCGTCATTGTGCAGAAGAAGTTGAAAAATTAATTTCGAAATTCCGAATAAATCCAGCTGGAAAATGCTTTTGATCTCGAACTTGGAAGGAAGAAGATATTATTAAGTTCTTCAGCGCCATCTCAAAAAGCTCCCCCGACCCCTCCCCTGCCTCTACCACCCACCCACAGTTCCTCATGCGTCCTTACATGGGTTCTCAGCATTAACTAAACTGAGTTGAGAGCGGCGTCCTCCGCAGTTTGGAGCTGCAGCGAGCTTAAATTTATGGCGACTGCAAATTGATGCATCGATTTTCGATTCTCCACACATCTTGAGAAAGTTTTTGCATACGAGTCTGCTGCGAAAACTTGATTTACTCCGAGTCGGGATCGCACTTGTACGCGGGTGGCGATAATTCATGAAGTCTGCGGAGAGCTTCTCGCTAACAGCTGCTGCTGCTGCTGCTGCTGCTCTCCAGGCCGTGCTTCGGGGAAGGAGGCGAAGCTGATAAAGCTGGAGTCCGGTGTTTTATGGACACCGACAGATGGTAAAGAAGCGCAGATAGTGGGGCGTTGAAAACGTGACCGAGATGCATTCTTCGCAAGTAACACATGCTGCCGGCTGCAGTTGCAATTTGAAGTGCTTGTAGCGGGAGCTTGCGAGAGCTTTTTTCCCCTTCAAAGGTCTTCCGTTCTTCCGTCCTTATTTTCCCCGCAATTAACTCGCTAATTGCATTGCATTTGCTCGCTGCTCCATCTGCACACAAGTTTCCAGCACTTTTACACTTTCGCACACTTTGCATTTCTAATTTAATATTCATTACAACACGCAAACGTCATCACGCTAGTTTCAGCGTCCCCCGGGAGAGCACTGAGGGCTGGAGGGCTAGAGGGGGCGGAGTCCTTTCTGATTATCCTTTTTTCCAATTGTTTACGTTTTTCCAATGAAGCTCATCCGCATCGCTGTCGAGTGTGTCAGCAACACTCGTCGTCGCCGTGCTTCATTTTCCGCAATTGTTGTCACTCCCGCACACTTGAATCCCTTCTCTTCTCTTCTCTCATGCCGCCGACAACCGGCAACAAGAGAGAAAAGCGTAAAAAACGCGCATAAAAGTCATCTAACAGTTTAGTTGTTGATTGTTAGGTTGGCGGTCGTTGTTATTTTCCAGTCTCTCCCATCCAGTTCACTTGTTTGCACTCAAATGGGTTATGAAAACTGAAACGGAACGAAAAAAGAAATGACAAGCAGAACAACCTTTGCAATCCTTTACGTGATCTCAATTCTGATTACAAATTGTTTCGGTTTTGCTGTGATATTCTAACAGTCGGCGGACTGGACAGGCAGCCCAGCAGTTGACAACCTGAAGTCACAACAGTGTCAGACGTCACAATCTTGCGTGATTGTATTTCTGCGGTTGCTCGATTCTCTCGAATGGCCTACGAAGGGAGAGGAGAGGAGAATGGAATGACAATCGCACGGAATGACCGACTTTCGTTGGTGAATAAAAATAAATGCATTTCTGGGACAGCGAAAGATTTTTGGCAAGAAATTCATTACTGCAAATGGCTTTGAATGGGGTTTCTACGGTAGTAGAGGTTTGAGGTTTTCCGGTAGTTTGCTTGGATTTTCATTTAATATTGCTAAATACGACTTAAATTAGCGGCTCATCGAAGCTCAGAAGGCTGTTAAACGAAGGCGAACTCCTTTCTTAGTTAGTCATTCTCAGTTATTCTTAGTTACCCCTGGTTAGATTGGCTGCTAAACTAATTTAACATTGTCAGCCCTTTAGAGACCTTGGAAGTCCCCTTAATCCTTCCCAGCCAACACGCTGTCCTCCTTGTTTGCCTTTAATTTCGTGGTAAAACTCATTAAAATACGGATAGTTGTCATTGAGACAAAAAGCGCACCAACAGCCTCCGAAGCCTCTGAAGCCTCCGAAGCCATCGTAAGCATTCTACCACTCACACTTACGTAGCCTCTCGCACACACACACACACATGCATTCTCATGTCATTGTAATGGAAGATGTGCAGGCAGGTGAAGCTAAACTTATTCATTGCTTACTTAACGCGGGTCACAAGAATAACAAGCGACTTAAGCAGCTTAAGCGGTGTGGTGTGGTGAGGTGTGGTGTGGTGTGGTGAGGTGAGGTGAGGTGTGGTGTGGTGAGGAGAGGACGTAAAGTTTAGTCTGCAATCAAGTGGATGGAGGGCGTGGGGGTTACAAGTAAAGCAGGGCAGAGTATAATAAAGTTGAAAAGTTCATTAAGTTTCGTTAGGTGCAGCTGAATAATTCAGCGATTGTAATTCCTGGTGGGGTTATGCGTGGTGCAGGCGGAAGCGAGGAGGATTTCCACGCGCATTTATGAATTAAAAGCATTTTCGGCAACTGCAGCAATAAGTTTAAGCAGAAATTTTGGGGCTGTCCGTGTGTTTTCACCAAATTTTTGTATTCTTATTGTGCGAATTTGCTCTCTGTCCTCTTTTTGCTTCATATGAGTTGCTGCGATAGTTTTTGCTCATTTCTGTTCAGCGGTTTGCCTGCTGGTGGCGTTTAACTTACTTTGGTTATTAATGCGGTAGCTGTTGTTGGTTGTTGGTTGGTTGTTGTTGTTGTTGTTGTTGTTGTTGTTGTTGTTGTTGTTGTTTGCTGTTGGTTTAGTTATTATTATAATAGCTGTGTATAGTTAGCAGTGCAGGCGTTAGCTAAGGGATGTTTGGGGACTACGAATCCCCGGAATTTCCTTCGAAATTGGCAGACCAGTCCTCTCACTCCTCCCACCCATTCCCCCCCCACGCCCGCAAAACTGTCTGCTTACGCCTCTGCTGCAAAGTGAAAATGAAGTGCAGCCGCTTCTTCAGCGGTTCCGCTTACTAAGCTCGCCGCAATTGTTCCCCGAGCGCATGTTTGAATGAGTTTTCGGTCTCTTTTATGCATTTATAATTTGTAATTTTAAAACTTGAGTAAAACAGGATTAAATAGGATCCTCCTACACATACACACACACACACACACACACACACACACACACACACGTGCGTCTGTTCATGTGAGCGAGTTTGGTTGGGTGGACGAAGGTGGGCGTGTTTGCTTTAGAGTCACTGAAAATGACAGCCAAAAAGTTTTCTGACCACAGATTTCGGCCGAATACGAGCTTTCGTAGTGCGAAAAGTATCAGAAATTTATTAACCGTAAAATTTACTATAATATTAACACTGAAATATTAAAATTTCTATTAATTTCAATTGATTTGACAAATCTGAAATAGCATTTTAAGCAGAAACGATTTTTCCTAACGATTTTTTCTGTGACTCGATTCTCTACGTGCCGCAAAAACTTCTCGAGTTCAAAGTTTACACTCGAAGCGGTTGTTTTTGAATTATGAAGCCAACATTAGGTGCGCCGTCCGTCCGTGCTCCGCCCTGCGCTGCCCGTCCACCGAGCTGACTGTGCGAATTCAATGGATTTCGTGCCGCTTCGTGGACCGTTTCTGCGCGGCAGTGAAAGTTTTGCCTTCTAGATTTCTATTGTCAACTACGGCTGCAGCTGGATGTGTGTGGGTGCGTGTGTGTGTGTGCGTGTGTGTGTGTGTGAGAGAGAGTTATTTGCAAACTTCTACCTCCAGAAGTGTGGATTTCCTCGCGCGTGTGAGTGAGTGAGTGAGTGTTGCGAGCTCTACTGTTGTTTTGAATGTTATTTTAATGAATGGATTATAAAATTTATGCACGCTTGATGCAGCCGTTGTTTGGAGTCGCTTTGCTTGTGGTCTTTATTGTTGTTGTTGTTGTTGTTGTTCTAATTGTGGTTTGGTGTTGGTGTTGTTGTTATTGTTCCTGCTGGCCAGAGTTGGTCGTTTTTGTTCACACCTTAGAGTGCGAAATTCTTCGAGAATTTCGCGTTCTCACTCGCCTGTAATAATTTAATGGCTGCGTTTTGTTCCATATTTTATTTGTATTAAATGTCTTCACATTTTAGAGTTCGTCTACCATCGACAAAAGTCGCCGTTCTCGTGCGTTTTAGATTTGTAGAACTTAAATTCTTAACTCTACAGCAACCTCCACGAGCAGAAAATGAAGAGAAAAGTGAGTGCAACTTGCCAGCAATCAGGCGGCCGCACTTCGAGCACGTGCTCGGCTCGTCTTGCCCGCTCGCAGCCACTCAAACAAAATGTAAACAACGTGTGGAGGTCCCACGAAGGCCTCGGCGGAGCCTGCGCACCACGCAGCTGGGCACGTGTTGCACGAACACTCGAGCGAGAACATAAACAAACGGCGTGGCCGCCGTCCTCGACGTGCAGACGTGCAGGTGCAGACCGGGCGGAGCGAGGCGGCGCAGAGCTTTTGCCGGCTGCAAAGCACAGACTCGCGTCGACTTTCCGCACTCGTCCAGCGGTGAATTCAGTGACTCGCAACACGTTCGCCGCCACGGAGGTGGATGTCGTTGGCTGCGCGACTGCTTCGAAATAGAAAGCCAAAATTAGAATTCCACACGCGCGATTCGCGGTGCGGTTGCAAGTTCGTGCGGCCGATCAATCAACCAACTGAAGTCGGCGAGGTGTGAACGCGTGTTAACAGGATACGAGATCCTTTCTGTTCCCGTCAGAGTGTCCCGCAGAGAAGATGCCGCGTGCGAGTTGGCGGCACTTTTTCAGTTGCTGGCGCGACTGATTGCAAGACCACTCAAGCGCGGCGCCGCATTTTGCGGTTCTTCGCGGTCAATTAGTCGGCGCGCCTGTCAAAGCTGTCGGTGGCGCTTCACTTTCAACAAATTTGCATGCACGTCGTGCAATTCGCGCGAAATTGACTGGAAAACCATTCCCCGCGTGTCGCACGTCGTATGAGCGACACTGACGTGTGCTGCTGCACCGACCTGAGCAGGAGTTGAAGCATCGTTTTGCTCGTGGGTTTTGTGTTGCAGCAATTCCCTGATTCAAACTGTGGTTTCGAACGGTTTTAATTTTAATTAAACTGGCAAATAAGTTGTTGCATGAATAACAACCGCCGACGAATTGCTGGCCATGCTGAGTGGAAGCGCTGATTGCGCCACCAGGAATTCAGATTTTCATTGGCGTCTTCTAAGTCAGACACAAAACCAGCAGCAGCAGCAGGAACTCCTCGTGCCGCAGCAGCCGCATCACTTGTCGTTGCTTCGGTCCTGCAGTGGCTACGACTTCGCGCAAAAGCAACAACGCACGGATCCTCCGCTTGACGGCGTCCTGCACGATCGCCTGCTGCCCTGCAGCGCGGAGGACTTGAGCTGGACGTTTCTCGAGCGGGTCTCCTCGGTGGATCGCCAGCTGCGATTTGGTGAGGTGAGTGAGTGGAGCTGCAAGTCGCTTCGGTACGATTTGTTTGAACATTTGAACGCTTCTGGCTGCGACAGCAATTTCGGGACGTCAGGATATTTGATTTTGCTCAGAAAGATCCTCAATAGAAAGATTTAAGTCGTGTCTTCTACTGAAATTCGGTCACGGCAACTGAATATTGAGCTACATCAACAATTCAATCTACGAAAAATTCCTCATTTAGAATTTTCTGTCGAAAGCAAGAAAAATAATTTAAAAATCCTTTCAAAAACAAGGAAATTGGAAATGCTTGCTGATCTGTTTAGAAATGCGACCGGTTATTTGCGACATCGTGAGTCCCGTAATGTTTTGTTTCAACGTGTGGACGAATTTGAAATTTATTGTCTCTCCTCCCGTCAAAGATTCGAACTTCGTTGTCACTTTATTTTTAAGTATTCCTCACGCGTACACCGAAACTATTTAGTTTTCAGATTAGCAACAGAATTTAAAAATACATATTTTGACAGTCTTATGACTACACAAGCACATCCGTCATTAAAAATAGTGATCGCCGATATGTGAAATTTCGAGCAAGGAGCCAAAAATGTATGCGTCATAAAATGTTTTCTCTTGTTAGCACAGAAATATTACGGTATTCCATTTATTTCTAAAAAAATCATGAGTCTGGCCTGCGAATTGTTTATTGCTCAGCCCTCCTTAATAGACACTGGAATTCGGTGAAGAGTTCAAAGAAATTCAAAAGTATTCAGAGAGATTCCGAAGTAGAAGGCCTGATATTTCCATGTTTGCTGACCAAAATTCGGATCTTTTCCTTGTTTCTCTTGTCTTTCATGAATTTTGGCTTGAAACCTGAAGATGGTGCGGCCCCACTTAATCTACACTTAAATTCGGCAGAGAATTTAAAAGAATTCAAAACAATTTAAAAGAATTCAGAAGAAGAAGGCCTGATATTTTTATGTTTGCTGATCAAACTTTCGGTTTCCTCCTTGTTTCTGTTATCTTTCTTGAATCCTACTCTGAAACCTGAAGATGGTGCAGTGCGACCCTCTTTTTTAATCCTGGATTCAGCAATGAAATAACCGAATTCGGGACTCACCATTTATTTTATTATCAGATTCATCGACACGAACGCCTAATAGAGGAAATGGGTGACTGGCCAGACGTCGGCCGCAGAAGCCAGAGCCTCAGATTCGAATCTCGGGAGTGACAAAGTAAAACTTATATTTTCTCGTAATTAACACAAATTCAATTAAAATACCTGAGAGGTAAAGAAAAATTAAAGCAGATTTTCAAAACGTTTTCCCTGAAGAATCTGCTGAATTTCAAGGAAAATTCGGCCTTCTCCTAGATTAGAAACATAAAATCTCTCCATGAATTAATCCTTCTCGTCGTACATCCAATTTGACCGATGAATTCATGAAAGCGCTACAACCTCAGGGGCCCTAAATAACCCAAAATGAGGTTATGAACACCATTAAATGAGGCAGCTGCAAAACCGTAACATTTTTCGAATAATTTTAGAGTTTGTCGTAATGAAATGTTCGGGCAACTAGTGTGGACAACAACGTCAACGTTAGCAACAAAAACAACAACAACAACAAGAGCAGCAGCAGTGCCCACAACGCAAACTTTATGTTTACGGTGAATTGGGGTTTAAGGACCAGAATATCAAGTATTCCGCCGTCGAGAGGATGCGGAAGGAGGCTGATATCTTAATGATCGGCTGCCTGAGCATTACTTGCGCTGCGAGTGTACGTGTTCGGTGTGCAAGCGGGTTTTGTATGCGTGCAGCCCTCACACACACACACACACGTATGCACATTCAAACAACCATTTGGTACAAAATGACCCAAGTTAAGGACTCTTAGACGAGTTAATGGCGTGAAGCTGGTAGGTAGGGTGGCGGGATTGTGAGAGGGAGGGAAGGAATGAAGGCAGTCCTTGGTAAGCATATGTTTTTGGCAATTGCTACTACCAGGCACGGCAAAGTAGTTGTTGGATTCCCCTCTTTGTGTCTCGGAGTGCGCGTACTTCAGCTCGAGTTGGGACACTGGACCGAAAAGCTGCATCATTTTAACGAAAGGTTTTCAGTCTTGAGTTGCCACAACCGCGATATGACGACGACTAGTCATCGCTCTGCACGACGATGCGATTCCTCGGGATTGAAAATAACAATCGCCATTTTCACAGTCGCAGTTATTACATTGAGAACCGTGGTATTCAATATGAAAACTCTTTGCATTCAATATGATGACACGAAGATTGCGTATGCGTTTTGCTGATTTGCTGACAAATCGCGGGATATTCAAGCGGGATCGATTTGAAGAACCTGTGTTTCAACGAGGTACGTTCGCTATATTGGCAGCCAGTTCATCGAATTGAATACAGAGCAATTAAGAGCAAAACTTCTTCGATTTGTGTGAAAATCAGTCCGTTCTATTGACGATTTCGTTCGTCGGTGCAACAATCTCCGCGTAGCAAGCGTCAATTTTTGATGCGAACACCAGTGTTTCCCTCTTCTCAGTGTAAAAACGTTGTTGCCAAAAATTACCGCGTGTAACTCATGTATGGTGTGCACGTGTGACTTCCTATTCGTATGGAAGGGAGTTCCCTGCGTGTGCGTGTGTGTGCGTGCGCCTGGATGTGTGCGTGTATGCGTGTCCGTGTAGAACATGAGACAGTGTAATAACCGCTTGTCTGCAGATACTAAATCAACTCAATCGCATTTGCATTTCCAACTCAACTCCACTCAACTCGATTCAGACCGACTGTGCTATCTTTGCACCCCCTCCCCTTCCCCCTTTCCAACCCACACCCCTCTCACTCTTCTCTACCCAACGCCCGCCCATCCTGCGTGATGTGCCACGCTGTCTACTCAGGCTGGTCCGGATTATGGCTTGGATTTTATAATAAAAGCATTGCATCCATTGAGTCGTTCCGAGTATCCTTGTGTATCCTCGTGCGAGTGCGAGTACATGTTCGCTCGCCTGTTTTCCGTTTTATTGCCACAGACACCGCGTGTGTAAAGCCAATAGAGTTTCGTACTGCGAGTTAGTCTTCCCCTTCCCGCTCCCCCTACCCACCCCACCCAAGCCAGCAACTCCTGCCCTTTCTTGACACTCGCAACTTCATACTTATGGCAAACCATAAAATATGCAAGCACACTTTTCATGCTTACCGTCCCGTGCATCCGTCCGTCTTCATTCACATTTTAATTCATTTGCTTTTATGTAGCGAATGCTTACTTAAATACGAAATAATTTTCGAAACTTATGTCGTTTTTTCAGTGAGATTAAAATTCAAACAACTAGCTGGGGGTTCGTCACTGCGACGAGCGCCACCAATGCGACGCCTCCGCGTGTTAATGAAATTTTCGTTTTAAAAGCGCTCTGAACTCCGAATTAATATTGGCAGCGAAAATTTAAAACGCGCTTTTTGTTAATGACGACTGACAAATTGAAGGAAGGAAACTGAAGAAAAATGAAGGGATGCGCTTCTGAATTAGTAACCGCTGCAAGTTTTATATTCAGTTGGCGGCTGAAAGTGAACTGTATGAATAAATTATTAGATTGGTAACTAATTTAAAACGCAAGTTTGGTTTTTGTGAGTGAGAAACTTAGTAGTCGATTATCACTACTGAGTTTATCACTGTAATTTTTGTTATTATATTTTACAGTATTTACATTTTTTGGTGTGAAACAGTTGAAAAAGTCGTGCGATCCAACTCCCAAAATATTATCAACAAATCAAATGCGATAGTAAAATTTAACAGCAAGCATTATCGCATTTATTTCGCAAATATGTCTCATTTTACATTATAAATTAACATATTCGCCTTCAATTAACAAAATTAGTCGGTTAGAATTATCATGCCGAGTTTCAATTAACCAACTCAGTAGGTAAAATCTAACATACTCGATTTCAAGTAACCAACTTAATCGATTAAAATTAATATACTCGATTTCAAGTAACCAACTTAATCGGTTGAAATTACACACTGGATCGTAATTAAGCAACTTAGTGGTTACAATTAACCTACTCCGCTTTAATTAAACTATTTGGTCAATTAAAATTACCACATTCGGTTATAATTAACAAACTTAGTGGTTAAAATAAGATACTCGGTTTCAATTAACTAACTTAGTGGTTAGTTTATTATAAAATTAACATACTTGTTCTGTATTGCAATACAAACACTAAACTTCACTTGGCTTCGCTCCGCAAAATCTATCATTTTCTTTCTATAATGAAATCGAATACGATAGTAAAATCCAATAGCAAGCATTATCGTATTTGTCTCGAAATCATCCTTGATTCCTTCGTGAGGACGATCTCGATTACGAGAATCTATCCCTCCTTCCTTCACGATCTCAAGCATGAAGTCTGCAAATTGTTCAGGCCTTCTTTACGCCGTTAAGTGTAAAAAGTTGACCTGATGTTTCATAGTTGAATTCATCAATAAAATAAAAGAGCAAAATTCAGGCTTTCCCAATATTTTCTAATCGAATTTATCGACACGAACGCACAGCTGACCGGCGAAATGTTGGCCTCGGAAGCCAGAGTGGCAGGTTCGAATCTCAGGAGTGACGAAATATTCCTCGAGTAAAAGGCGCGTATAAAAGTTTTCTATCGTAAAAGTTTCACTTTAATAACAAAATCTTGATGCGATCGTTCACATCTCGTAATGAGGAAAATCCAGTCCTCACTTCGAGGGCTTAATTTGCTTTTTTCAGATTATACAGAAATTTCAATGGAAGGCCGCAACACGAATTATGTTGCGGCTACAGTAAATTACGGCCACAGCAAATTAAAAGTCCAAAATAGAAGCCTAAAAAATTCCTCTTCAAGTTGTTCATTAGGCCGATCGGTACAATGGGACAAGACTGTAAAAGTCTGCCTCGATCTAGGTTCCAAATATCGAATCCGGCACTACAAACTATCAAATCGACATCATAATCAGATTCAAAACGAAATTCGAATTCGAGCGAGAAGCGAATTCGAGCGAGAAGAATAGTCGAGCGAGAAGCGAATTGGTGCGAGAAGCGAATTGGAGCAAGAAGCGAATTGGAGCGAGAAGCGAATTGGAGCGAGAAGCGAATTGGAGCGAGAAGCGAATTCGAGTCGAGAATCAACTTCATGATTTCAATCAACTTTGAAAAGAGAATCGAACTCGAGATAAGGAAAATAATTTCTTCTCGATATTGAAGCTTCTTCTTTCTTACATTTCTCAACACCATTGAAACTGTCGTGAATTCCGTTTTGCCTTTCCATCCCACTGTGCGAATTACAGAAGACAACACATTAAAACCATTAAAAACGCTATTTTTACTCTCAAGTAGGAACGCCCGACCGAAAAAACCGAAAATTCTTAAACGTGGCAATAAAAAGCATACACGACGCCCCCGACCACTCCTCCTTCCCCACGTCAAGTCTTCTCGTAGATGCTGCTGACGCGCTCTTCGTAAATCAATCCGCTCTCAATTGGCCAGAGTGGAGAGAATTTCAATTTAATTCAATTCGAGAAGCGGAAAATTTTGAAAAACCTCGAAAACTCTTGCGAGTCGAGTGAGAGTCGTTCAGGGTCGAGTGTGTGGGTGGGCGGGCAGACGGACGATCAGGCGGCCTCCGGAGACAAAAGCCGAGTGTGTAGGCGCGAGGCGGAGCGAGATGGAGCGGGTGGAGCCGGCGAAGCGGCGTGGAGCGGGGCTGAGCGAGGCGGGTGCGAGGAAGACGAAGCTGCTGCATCTATTTTGGAATACAAATACAAGTAAACACGAGCTGAATGCCTTTGAAGGTCGCTGTTCAAGTGGTTCGAGATGCCGCAGAGCACTCAGCAGTCATTAAAAATGCTCCCCCGACCATTTTTATGCCCCTGCCGCTCGCGACGACGAGTCCCCGAAGTGATTAAAATGTGCATGCCAGCAATAGCGGCAACAACAACAACAATAACAACCACAACTATAGCAACAACAACAACCACAACCACATCCACAACAACAAACAAACAACACTCGAGTGCAACCGAAACACGTTGAAGTCATCTTTTGGCATCAAAAGATAAACTTTACACAATCCCCGAGTCGGTGTCTCGAACTCTCTGCCGCTCGTCCTTCCCTCAGTCCGGCGCGCTTGTTAATTCTTCTTCTTCTCCAGCCGCCTCTTCATTCCATCTTTTCGCTGCTTCTGCTGTATTTAGCGCTTGTGCTGCGGCGACGAGGGCGGTGGAGGAGGGGGCGTGGCAGGTGAAAGGTTATTCCACGCCGAATACCTTAAAGCAGCAGCAGCGCACGTCAGTCTTCCGCCGTTCGACGCCGTCAACTCTGCAAATCTTTCAGTAGTTACGTTTGTGTGTGTGTGTGTGTGTGTGTGTGTGTGTGTGTGTGTGTGTGTGCGCAGGTTTGTGCTTCGTTGATCTTGACTGGTACGCGTTGGCAGCTCTGATGATGCTTGCAAATTTTCCCGCCTCAGCTGAAACCTTCGCTGGCAAGTGTTGTTGTTGTGTTGCTGATGTTTGCCTTTGCTTTCAAATCCAAAGCGAAATGTAAACTTCTTTGTTTATGTTTGTTTCCTGTCGTTGTTGTTGTTGTTGTTGTTGTTGTTGTTGTTGTTATATAGTGGCTGACTGCAGCGTTTATTAATCGTCACCTACATCGCTTCCGCAACGAGGTAGGCATTGCAAATTTTGCATACCGGAAGACTGGTTAAAAGTGGAGCGGAGATCGCAAAGGAAGACTTGGAAAAAGCTGTACAAGTAGTTCAAATTTGCACTGGGTAACCCTGAAAAGGAAGCAGCTAAGGACAACCGAAGAAACGAAGCTCAACGCAGACTTTCAATGCTTCGCCTGCGGAATCCCACACCAAAATCCCTTCAGTCCGTCTCTCCGTCACGTCATGACATCAACGCGCTTGCAGGTTTCGATGCAATTTGGGACATCCAAACACAAACACCTTAGTCACTTTCACCGCTGAAAATGAGCCAAAGCGACCGACAGACACGCCCACCTCTCGTATAAGCAACGAAAAAATCTGAAGATTTGCCTAGAACGTCCTAGAAAGCCACTCGATTGAGATTCGATAACCAAACTTAATAATAACACATCGCAAGCAACGACGAGAGTTTATTCCAGCAATAAATTTATTGCCTGAATGAATGCTGCACCGAAACTTGCAACATTTCTTGAAAAAATAAACTTGTAGAGTGATTAGTATGCACGGGAAATTGAATTGCAAATATTTGCACATTTAAAAGTGGACAACTGGATGTAGAAATATATTTTGTTGTACTTTATTTGGTTTAGTTTGACTTTCAGTGACAACCGAAAACATATAGCGAGTCAACAGATGAAAAAACCGGTGGAAATAATGTCACCCAGCAGGGAAAAGGGGAACTTTCAAGCTTTCGAACTGGACAAATTCAAAAATCCCCAAGACCAAGCGAGGCCACTCACCTCGAGCCAGTCGGGTGGGCAGGACTTTCCTAGTGGGTCACTTGGCGTGCTGAGCTGGAGTGACGGTTAGCGAGACTGACAGTCTCGGCGAATTGCCGCTCTCTTCGGAAGCCGATGCATAGTGACAACCAGTGGTGGTGCCGTCGTTTTTCTTTTATTTGCACTCGAAAGCAAGAGCAATACTTAATTTTTCAATTTGTATTTTTGCGTTGTGCGGGTGTGTGTGTTATTTGTTGGTTTTCATGTTTAAAAACAGTGCTGTCACCACCCACACGTGTACCGCTGGCTGTACAGACCAACACACAGCGCACAGATGAGCGGACAGGTCAGCGAACAGATGAACGGATCTCGCGAGGAGCGGACGGAACGGACCGAAGGGACTGAACGGACAGCTGAGATGCGCGTTTGCGAGTCGGGAGTGAAAACGTTGAAACGAAATGATTATTTTGTTCTGCACGCTCCACTCACACTCGATGCCGTCCGTCGTGCATCCAGTGGCGTGTTTGTGAACTTGGTTTGAAAGCAAGCCGCAAAGCAAACAGCCTGGCAACACTGGAACTTTCGCACCTGCACACGCTAAAATATGCAGTTGACGAGTGTTTATTTCGCCAGTTTTTCTGTTTTCCACATCCAGAATGCATTCAAAAAGAATGAAAAATTGAGATGAAAAGCAATCCGAGCGCTGGCTCGTGGATTCGTGGATTGAATTTTCAGCAGCGCACCGTGGAGGAGTCGAAGTGTGTCACGGTCGCAAATGTGTCACGGGTGATAATGTTGTTTTAACTGCAGCTCGTATTTGTTTAATAATTCAATTGTAGTTGGCTTTTGCCGGCGAATTAATGCGGCCATTTCGCGAATAACTGAGCACGCAGCTCTTTCACAAATAAATGCGAGTCACAATTTAAATTAAGCAGGCAATTATAAATACGAAATTATGAATATTAAGCGTTTGTTACAATTAAAGACTGTGCTGAATAAATTATGCTGAATGAGAGGTGCTGAATAAGGGGTGCTGAATGGCAGGTGCTGAGTTAGAGGTGCTAAATAAGGTGCGCTGAATGCAAGGTGCCGAATGAGAGGTGCTGAATGAGAGGTGCTGAATCAGGTGTGCCGAATGAGAGGTGCTAAATGAAAGTTGCTGAATAAGATGTGCTGAATGAGAGGGGCTGAATTAGGTGTGCTGAATAAGGTGCATGAGCTGAATAGGAGGTGCTTCAGCATGAGCTGAATAGGAGGTGCTAAATAACTGGATCTGAATGAGAGGTGCTGAATGCGAGATGTTGAATAAGGTGTGCTGAATGAGAAGTTCTGGATGAGAGGTGCTGAATGAGAGGTGCTAAAAGAGAGCTGCTGATTGGGAGATGCCGAATGAGTGGTGATGAGTAAGAGGTGCTGAATGAGGTGTTCTGAATGCGAGGTGCTGAATGGGAGGTGCTGAATTGGAAGTGTTCAATGAAAGGTGCTGAATAAGGGCTGCTGAATGAGAAGTCCGACTGAAAGGCGCTGAGTGAGAAGTGCTGAACGAGGTGTGCTGAATGAGAGGTGCCGAATGAGTGTGCTTAACTAGAGGTGTTAAACGAGAGGTGCTGGATTAGAGGTGCCTAATGAGATGTGCTGAGTGGGAAGTGCTGGATCAGAGGAGCTGAATGAGAGTCGCTGAAGGGATGGTGTTAAATAGTTTTTTGTCCTGAAGATAATTTCATGAGAAATCCATCGCTAGTGATGCACGCGTGACGTAACAAATATCGTTATCCTTCTCGATTCCATCGCGAGTTAGCGACGATAATTAAATTCGAGACTGTAAATAAGCCCAGACAGCTTTATTCTGAGGTGGTGTCGTATCTGAGGTGATTTTTCTAGCAATTTTGAAGGATACTTTAAAGTTCCCTCTCTTTCTTCGATTTTAGGTTGTAGCTCACTTAAGGAAATCCTCGTAGCATACTGAGTACAACACGGAACTTGAAAATAATTGTATCTTTGGAAATATCAAATATATTATAGATATTCTTAGAGGCATCCTACAGAAAATATCGCATTCTTGGACTTGTTCACACCTCTATTACTCACTCTTGCGAAGGCGAAAGCTTTTTAGGTGAATACGAAAATACCTCTGGAGAACTAGCGAGCCGGAGGTGGTATTGTTGTGTAATTTTGCGGTTGGCCTAAAAGCAAAAACAGCCAGACTTTTCAAATCAAATGAGGAGGTAATTGGTAGACTCTACACACAGTTCTTTGCGAAAATATAAACATTCGCAGATTCTCGCCTGCAGATGCTGCTGTTAGAACAGATACCTATCTATAACCTTCTTCAATATAGGAAATTCCTCGTTCTCACCGCGAAGATTGTGTTCGTGTGGATGCACATCTATCAAGCGAAACCATTCGGAACAGAATAAACAAATAAATTCTTAGTTCCCGTCGACTCCACGGCCTTACGGCCAAGTTGTATCCGCAATGACGAGGCTGATGATGAGGCTGATGATGAGGGTGATGATCAAGGTGATGATCAGGCTGATGATGATGGTGATGATGATGATACTTCGATTAACGTAATGAGTTCGAAGTAAATGAGTTTGTTGCGTAGTTTGATGGCAGGGTATCGAGACGGCGATGGTTTGGCGGGTAATGGGGGTGGGGGAGATATAAAACTGGAAAATGCCGTACGAAGGCGCAAATGAAGTGCACATCAAAGACGCACTTGAGACGCACATCACTGCGTCGCTCATGCGTTAAACGCGTTTACGGCCGTGAATGTGGGGCACGGCGCTGCCGCCCGCGCCGGTGCCGCTTAATTGGCCGCGTTCCAGCGGCTTAATAGACTGCGAACTACTGCATTTCGCCACGCCAAATGCGCGGCGGGTTTGACAACCGCAGCCGGCTGCTTATTAGCTGCCGTCTGCTGTCTGCAGCGGAGGCCGAATATCTGTCTGTCTTGCGAACACAGACATTTCATTGAGATGCGTTCCTTAATTGCATTTTTACTGCTTTTCAGACAGACGCTACCGCCGCGGGCCCGTCTCCTGTCGCACGACATCTGCCGACCACCGCTGCGGATGATCTCAACTCGGCGGTTGACGCGTACGGTGGCCAGCCTGGACTTGATCGGCAGCACCATGGGCAGCAAGCGCAGCCGCTGACGAGCGAAAAGTAATGCAGTGTTTATGAGTTCTCGTTTTTTGTGACTTAGTGTTTCGTTTTCGTTCGGAAAATACAGATGTTATTTCCTCATTGCTTTTTAGTAGCTTTTAGTAGACTGAAAACTATCAAATGTCTCGTTTCTCTGCACGCTAACGGACTGCATTCGTCGATCACTGATGAAAACACTGCGATTGTCGCTCATTGACTTCGATATCCGACTTAACGACACCACTCTCGGTCACCGCTCAACGATTGACGATCCTTCAATAGCATCTCGATTGATTTAACCGCAGAGAAACGCAATCCCATCGATATACTTGCGCAGCAGTCGCCAGATTTAGTGGTACGACAGTCGCAACAACAACAACAACAACAACAACAACAGCAACATAGACGAAGCGGTTCAACTGTAGCGGCAACATTTCAACCAAATCTAAGAATTCACACAGTCCACCCCAAATTATACAACACCAACAACAACAACAATCAAAGAGGCCTCATAATAAACAACAATAACAACAACAACAACAACAACAACAACAACAATAACAACAACAACTTTAGCAATAACAACATTAACAATATTAACGACATCAGCAAACATCAACAACAATCAGCGGATCAAAAAAGTGCGTCGCGCCAGGGCAGTCAACGCCACCACCCTCAGTCGCAGCGACAGCAGCAGCAGCAGCAGCAACAACAACAGCAGCACAAAACCAACGTCACGGCTGAGTCGGACGTTAGCAGCCGACATGACCAGCTGCCAAGCGCAATGATAACCACCGGCTTAGAAGCACACATCGCAACATCTGCAGGAGACGCAACACCGCGGTCCGGCACGAGTTCTCGAGCGGCCCGCATCCGCAACCTGCCTGCCATCAGCAAACTGACCGCTCCCGTCGGCGCGGAGGGGGTGGATCTAGTGGGCGACGCCAGCAGCGGCAGCAGGGGCCGCAAAGGGCCGGCGGCAGGGCGCGAGGTTCAAAAGTCCCCCCACAGCCACAACCACCACCACCACCACCGCCACAGCCACCGCCACCTCCAGCGCCACCAAAGAATGGGTGGCGCACCGAAGTCACGGGGTTCGCGCAGCTTCGTGGAGGACATCGGGGCGCATCTGGGCCTCGTGGGCTGGCGCAAGAAGTGCCTCTACACGCTGCTGCTGCTGCTCATGCTACTGATCGTCCTGAACCTGGCGCTGACGCTGTGGATACTCAAGGTCATGCAGTTCACGACGGTAGGTGTTGCGGGGCGCCATTCGCTGCTGTCCCTCTCTAACCAACAGCTTCTCCTCGCGTCTTTGCAGGCAGGCATGGGGCAGCTCAAAATCATACCTGGCGGCGTGCAGCTGACGGGACAGGCGTTGATCCTGGACACGCTGCGGGCGTCGACGATACGCTCGCGCCACGGCCAGCCGATATCGATAGGTGAGTCGTGTGCAGCGAATGTGAATGTGTATGTGTGTGTGTGTGTGTGTGTGCGTGTGTGCGGCTAGTGTGTGTAGACATTGTAATGATAATAAATTTCCGGACGTATCTGCTGATGGAGTTATTAATGATGTGGCCGACACTCATTAATATTCATCCCGAATAGATTAACGCTTCGGCGTTGTTGTTGCACAGAGCAGCCGACGTCGGGCACACACGACGTTGCCACTGCAAATGTGTGCAGTTAGAGCTGCGATTTCTCCGCTCTCGCAAATAGTTCCTGGAACTTCTCAGCGGGAACGTCTTCAGGTGGCGCCGCGCCGCTGCTCCCAAGTCCGAAGAGTGCCAAGAGGAATCCGTTGCGCTGTCGCACAATCGAATTAAAACACAAAAACCGAAGCGTCATGACCGTGATACGCTGCCCAGCTGTGGTGTCCGCTTCCGCTATCCCGTCTCCACCTCGGATTCCTGTGCCTCTTCGTGGCTGGAGATGATTTGGCTTTTGTGTGTCTGTTGTCGCCGCTGGTGGTGCCAGCATTTTGTATTCTGCTATCTCATCTAAAAGTTGCAACGCTCATCGTGGACTCAACGTTTCGTTTCTTCTCTTCCGCTATCTGTTTTCATGTTTTCCCCGAAATCCTGCCGCCAACACAACTTTCACAAATTATTCATCATCTCTGCCGCGGACCCCGTGTCCCACTTCGTCACCGCCGACGCCATCACCATCATCATCATCGCCGTCAACAGAATCATCACGTAATTTTTCAATCAATACACGTGACACGAATGGAGTCCTCGAAAATCATTTATTCCTGGGACACGATAAGCTCGAATGCCTCGCGCCGGCCTTTCGCATCAACGACACGGCCGGACGGAATTTATTTTCTGCAAATCGAGACGGAGTCACAATCGGTGCACACGCGCTGCGGATTGATGGCGAAGGCGGCGCCATATTTCGGGAGTCCGTGCAGACGCCGCATGTGAGAGCCGAGCCGGGCCGCGAGTTGAGGTGAGTACGAGCGGGGTGGGAGTGCAGGGACTGCAGGCGGAAGTGCATATTAACAGTGTGTTGAAGTCCGGCTGGCTGGCGGGCGACCAGGGAATGAGCCAGCGAACAGCACTCGTGCTGCATGACGGCACTCAAGTTCGCAAGCACCGCGCGCTCCACTCCACACCGGATATTTACCGCTACAGAGAAGCAGCCAGTTTCTCTCGATCCATTAAAAAGTAAGCTCAAGCGGTCGAGAGTGTAAATAAACCGGGGGGAGAAAAATCCGAATTTATGGTCATCTCTTTAGTGAATTTTAAATGTTGTTCTCACTCTGAATTGCTCGTTGTCCGAGGATTAAAACGAGTGCGCCGAGCCGCGCCGCACCACACCACGCCACGCCTTCATATGCCGTCAATTAAAGTTGTTTTCTCGCGCAATCAGCTGATTCTTGGTTACACAAACGCAGTACCAGCTGCTGATCGGCTGAGAGATAAAAGACGTTGGCACTCTCCTCCGCGGGATGTTTCGAGAGAGTGCTGCGATGAATTAGAAGATCGAATTCATAAGTGACTTGAAGTTGCTTGAAGTTGCTTCAAGTCATTTAAACTCTCTTCTCAAGTTTCTCAAATGCTTTCAAATGCTAGTACTCAAACCCACTCTCCTCTCGCCTCTTCCTTTATTGCTCTCCGACATCTTCGCAGACTGGAGTCACCAACGAGGCAATTAGAGTTGACAGCAGCCAAGGACATAAATTTGCAGTCGCGAGCCGGCGGCATCGAGCTCACCGCCATGGAGGATGTCAAGCTGAGTGCACTGGATGGCAGCGTAAGTGTAGTTGTTGTTGTTGTCGTTGTTGTTGTAGTGGTCTTGTTCGTATCTTTTTGCTAAATCCTGGAGAGAAGAAAGAAGCTGAATGCAATTCCATTTATTAAATTCGTTCGTCGACATGTCATGTTCCGACTCGGTTTTGCTCCGGTTCGATTCGGCTCGGATTGTGGTTTCTGGAGAGAGATTTATTTGCTTACTTTCCATGTATGGCCAAATAAATGTCAGAACGTCAATGAAACGGAGGAAACTGAGAACGATATTTCGACCGAATTTCAATAAAATGTGTTGAAAGCAGACTCGGCTTAAAACTGACATCTCTACATTTTTTATTTCTCTCTCTCCCTCCATTCTTCTCTTACTCTCTCTCTCTCTCCCTCCTTCTCTCTATCTTTCTCTCTCTCTCTATCCTGCTATCCATCTCCCTTTCCTCCTCCTTCTCTATCTCTCTCTCTCCTTCTTTCTTATCTCTCTCTCTCTCTCCTTCTTTTCTTTCTCTCTCTCGCTCTCTCTCTCTTTATCTCTCTTCATTCTTTCCCCCTCTTTCTCTTTCTCTCTCTCTCTCTCTCTCTCTATCTCTCTTCCTTCTTTCTCCCCTTCTCTCTCTCTCTTTCACTCTCTCTATATATACATATATATTCTCCTCTCTCTCACTCTTTCTCCTTTCGCTCATCAGCTTCGTCTGGAGTCGGCTAAAATTCTCATGCCCAACTTAAGAACGGTTCAGCCGGCCTTACCCGGATCCCCTCCGAGCCGCGAGCATTTGCATCGCGTCTTCCAGCTGTGCGCCTGCGCCAATGGCAAGCTGTTTCTGGCGGCTCCGCACTCCATATGCGCCGGCGACGACAGCACCGTCTGCAGATGATCCTATCGGGGTAACTAAAGCCGCCAGCGAGGTCATCGGGCTCTATATATTGAAGGACTGAACACGAAGTCAACCACGATAGAGGCATCGAAAGGAATTCACCCGTGAAATGAGTAAACAGTAGTAATCAATGCAGAAAATGATTATTAGCGAACAGAGTTGTTGAAATTGGTGTACATAATACGATAGTCCGTAGGTTTGAGTTTTGTTCAGATCGGGATATAGCGATCCGTGCTGTTCGCATCCGTGCATAATCACTCAATTACTAGTATATAGCACAGTTATAACTGAATTCAGTGTATAGTAAGTAGTATAAAAAACGGAGGCCTATTAACGAATTAGATTAGTAGACGTTTAAGTATCCAATACACGAACACATCAACACATCAACCTCAACAGAGGTGTAGAACTCCAATGGACTCTGCGTGTGCGTGCGTGTCTGTGTGTTTGTGTGCGTGAATGTCGGTGGATGCTGAATGAGTTGTGTAAAGATTGTAAGCAGACTTTGAGTCGAAATTTAAGGACACATTTCTCGTTTAATCACCTCTTTCATCTTTAACCGAGAAAGAAAGAAGAAGTCGAGTCCGTATTCGACGAACGCAAACGAAAGTCTAAAAATGAACACCTTTATTGGATTGCAGCAGTCAGGAGATCAGAATGACTTAAGTTGACAGCCTGCAGCTGAGTCTGAGACCTGCAGGTCTTCAGATTTAAAGAGCTTCTTTAGCTATCTTGGGGCTCCGCACCTTAGAGATCCCATATATCTGAAATCATACGTAGATGAGTAATAGCAAAACTGTTCAAATATAGAAAACCCTATTATAGTCTCGAAGAGAATCTGCAATTCATCAAGCCATAACAAATAATTGAGCTTTGCGATTTGTTTTCCTAACGTAGAGCATTTTTTTTGTAGGGCCATATGTTCCCGTCCAATTGTTTCCAGTTATATCACAGAAGATTTCAATACCCAACGAAATGTTAAGTTGGAGTTCCGCCATTCCGTTCGTTGAAGATATCAAATGGATACAAATTGGCTTGTATTACTAGAAGATAAAGCGCTACAAAACGCAGTTATTAATCACTTACCGCGCAAAAGACTAATTTTAACGTGTTAAATACTGTAAAATCAATAGAAGCCAATAGAAACGGAAGTGAACTGAGAGTTATTCAGTGCGCGATATTTTGTTGAAATACTGTGTTAATTATTTGCATTGTAGACGTTCCATGATTTCGCTTCTGTTGTTTTCACCAGGGATAAAGAAAGAGTTTTTGATACCAAAACATTAAATGTAAATGTGAGTACATAACTTAGAAATATGAGCAATTAGCACGTGAACAAGCAGACGAGAACATAATGTGGACATTATATACCACGCTATATATTAGGAGCGAATAAAGAAAGAGCAAGCAACAATAAAAAGTGGACTGTTTTTATTTACTTCTGCTGCGGAGTTCAGGCCAATAGCAGTCCTGCTTGCTGCTTGGCTGCGACGACAGCGAGTGGTTGTTGTTGCCGAAGGACTCCAGTTAGGAGGAGCGTCGCACGCCAGATTGGGTGCACCGCCGCCTTCCGGCCGCCCTCGACGCCACTCAACCGCTTTTCCGCTCCCCACGGCGCTCTCCACTCTTCCGCTGCTGTGAGGTCTCACCAGTTCGGAGAGGTGAGAGCTCTGCCAATGAATTGAGTCCGTTCCCAAGCTTTCCACTGTGAGTGAGAAGACGAAGCTTTCGTCGAGTCGTTTTGCCCAGTTGCTCCGCGCTGTGCATGCGTGAGCGCGCAATTAGCAATTCAAGTCGAAGGTCAAAATCAACACCAGCTGCAGAGTCCTTGTATGAGAGAAGTAAATTTCTGAATTACGGTAGTGAAGCAATTAATAAAGTAGCTCGTCCGAAGCTGTTTTCGGACGAACTACTTTATTAATTAGGACGCCTTTAGGACACCGTGAGACACCGCGAGACTCCTCCATGCTGGGGACGCATAGCGACTCGGAAGGCAGGTCAGTGCGAGCGGAGTGTGACGCATTTCTCGTTTTTGCTGTTCCGCTGAAAACTCGCATTCCATTAATATCAAAAGAGTGTTTCCGCTCCAATTTAGCTTCTACGCCATCAAAGCGCTTTGGGTCGCTGCTGCTGCTGCTGTCGCTCTCATCGTCGTCGTTGTCCTTGCCGTCGTTGTCATCGTTGTTGATGCTACCTTTTCTACACGAGGTTTCGCTGCACACACACACACACACACACAACACACACACTCGTCCTTCACCAGACGGAGCCACTTGCAGAGACGGAGCCACGGCACCAAGCGAGGTTGCAGGAGTAGCCGGTCGTCGTGTCTCTGCCATTCCATTAACACACTTTGGCGGAAGTTTTTAATTATGCATTCGAAGAAACCGAAATTACTTGGGCTTCGAAGCGGTTAGAAACCTCTAGAAAAGTTGACTCCGTGGTTTCGTAACTTCCATTACCATAAATCACGGCATTCCTGTGCAAATCTCCAGAAAAAACACTGTAATTGCTATGCCTAATAACTACGTTGACGACAAAATAAAATTTAAAAAAAACAGATTTCAAACGAATCTAGTTACCTTATTCAGATTTGTCATTTAACAATTTTCATTAATTGAATTTACTTTTTGTTATTATATATATAATAATTATATAATATTATATATTATACTTATTTTATTTAATTGAAAGTCGTGAAGATCGTGAAAATATTTACTGAAAATCGCGAAAATCTCTGAAGATCGTGCAAATTAAGCAAAGAAGAGGTTAAGTGTTCAGATCTCGAACGCATTCTCACCATCGCAATGGATTCCAAAGCAGACGAGGTTCCCCAACGCCAACCGAATGAAGTCAACGACGACGAGCGCGCCTCCGCTCCTCAGGCCCAGAACGATGTCGGTCCGCCGGCTGCAGGGGACCCTGAAATAGTCAAGAAGTCGGAGAACGAAGTGTCTGAAGAAGGAGAAGATCGAGAGATGAGTTCTCTCTCTGAAATCGTAGAGGAGTCCGATAATGAAGGTTATGAAGAAAATTTAGGTATGAATGCAGTCCCTGAAAACGTTAAGGATTTCGAGGTGGTAAGGACTGAAGAAGAAGAATATCGAGACATGAATTTTCTCCTTGAAATCTTAAAGAAATCCGAGAATGAAGAGACTGTAGGTGGACAAAATCAAGAAATGCAGCACGAGGTACGCCATATCCTTCTCCCGTTCATCAATTTCGAATTCCCCGTTCTTTCAGACTGCCGATGCCATCAACCCAGCAGGCGATAAGAAGCTTCGTGCTGAAGCTGGGTTCACCAGACGCTGCGTACGATTGTTTAAGTGTTCCTACTGCTCGAAGCGCTTCATGTGTCGCGAGGTACTCGCGATTCATCGCCAGCTGCACAAGCAGACCGCAAAGAAGAAGGCAGCCCAGCTGGCCAAAAAGCGTTCCGCTTGAAGCGCCTCTTCGGTGACAATTCGTTCTGTATTTTCGTGTGATAATCTGTAAGATATTGAGTATAATTCCAGTCCTGCTTTGATTAATTACTGCAAATAAATACAGTTTATCACACCCAAATTCAGGTTTTAATAAATGAGGTTTTGATAAAATACCAAACCCCGCCATTCCAATTGCGCCGAGCGCAGTCCGCTGCATTGCGGGGAATGCAATCACTTTCCGTTGTTTGTCAAATTGAAGTGCCTTGACGACAAAATAAAATTGAAACAAGTAAAAGTGTTGTCTTTGGCCTGCCCGAAATCCAAATACCCTACACCCGAGTAACTGAAAAAATTATAATTTTGCCACTTAACAACTTTTGTATAGGTAGGCGGACTACGCCCATTCTGGGAAAATGTTTTTGTAATGTCTCTAGATACTGCTAGATAGAATTACGTATTAATATTTTGAACCGTTTATGGGATATTAACAACTTTTGTATAAGTGGGTGGACCACGCCCATTTTTTGTATACAAATTGGTAATTCCTGTAGATACCTGGCGATAAATCGTGATAATTCATGTTAATATCTTACACCGCTTACAAGATATTGGTAACTTTTGTATTAGTGGGCGTGGCGCGGCCATTTTTGGCGAGCTTATTGGTAATGCTTCCCTATATATCTTAAAAAAATTACATCTCAATATCTTATACCGTTCATGAGATATTTCCAACTTTGTTATCAGTGGGTGTGGCACGCTCATTTTTTCAAACATTTTAGTAATGGCGCTATATGTTCCGGAATAAAATCATACCTTAATATCTCACACGCTTTATGAAATATTCAGATTATAACATTTTGTTTTAACGAGGTGCCTTTACATTTACCGATCTCGCCCATTTTAAATCCCAAACAGCGCTACATAATAAGGAATATTTGTGCCAAATTTCATCGCGATATCTATTTTCGTTCTCCCGTAATCGTGGTTTCAACAGACAGACAGGCGGGCGGGCTAAATTGACTCGGGAAGTGGCGCTGAGCAAGAATATATATGCTTTTCTATATCTATCTCGCCTCCTTCTCTGCGTTACAAACGGAAGAACAAAGTGAATATACCCCACTCCCTTCGGGTTTAGGGTATAAAAAAAAACAGATTTCAAGCGAATCTAGTTCAGATTTGTCATTTCACAATTTTCATTAATTGAATTTACTTCTTAATTTACTTATTTTATTTAATTGAAAGTCGTGAAGATCGTGAAAATATTTACTGAAAATCGCGAAAATCTCTGAAAATCGTGCAAATTAAGCAAAGAAGAGGTTAAGTGTTCAGATCTCGAACGCATTCTCACCATCGCAATGGATTCCAAAGCAGACGAGGTTCCCCAACGCCAACCGAATGAAGTCAACGACGACGAGGGCGCCTCCGCTTCTCAGGCCCAGAACGATGTCGGTCCGCCGGCTGCAGGGGACCCTGAAATAGTCAAGAAGTCGGAGAACGAAATGTCTGAAGAAGGAGAAGATCGAGACATGAGTTCTCTCTCTGAAATCGTAGAGGAGTCCGATAATGAAGGTTATGAAGAACAAAATTTAGTTATGAAGACAGTCCCTGAAAACATTAAGGATTTCGAGATGGTAAGGACTGAAGAAGAAGAATATCGAGACATGAATTTTCTTCCTGAGACTGTAGGTGGACAAAATCAAGAAATGCAGCACGAGGTACGCCATATCCTTCTCCCGTTCATCAATTTCGAGTTCCCCGCTCTTTCAGACTGGCGATGTCATCAACCCAGCAGCCGATAAGGAGCTGCGAGATGAAGCTGGGTTCTCCAGACACCGCATACCATGGTTTAAGTGTTCCTACTGCTCGAAGCGCTTCATGTGTCGCGAGGTACTCGTGATTCATCGCCAGCTGCACAGGCAGACCGCAAAGAAGAAGGCAGCCCAGCTGTCCAACAAGCGTCCCGCTGGAAGCGCCTCTTCGGTGACAACTCGTTCAATTCGTTTTGTATTTTCGTGTGATAATCTGTAAGACATTGAGTATAACGCCAGTCCTGCTTTGATCAATTACTGCAAATAAATACAGTTTATCACACCCAAATTCAGGTTTTAATAAATGAGGTCTTGATGAAATTACGAACCCCGCCATTCCAATTGCGCCGAGCGCAGTCTGCATCGCGGGGAATGCAATCACTTTCCGGTGTTTGTCAAATTGAAGTGCGTTAAAATGTTGTTTAGTGTTGAGCTGGCGAACGCTACAGATGACAGCCAAAGCTGCCACTCAACATGCGACTCGAGGACGCGCCATGCTTAGACGAGCGCTCGCACGGCACCACTTGGCGTGCGGTGGTCCTTGTTGATCCTTGTTTTGATAGCCTGCCAGCATGCGATTCCAGCAGCTGACTTATTTAAGAGCGCCACTCACTCACGTCGCTTTTAAGTGGGCAATTAAGTGAAACTGCTTCATTTTGCAGGAGAGGCACGCCACTTGCGCGCTGCACTCGACTTGGTTGCTCGATGCAGTGGCGCAGTGACGCAGTTGCTCGACTGGCTCGCTCGAGTGGGTGGCTGCTGGCGGAAGGCAGTCGGAAAGCGCTCCGCTGGCTTTCGTAGTTCGTTAGTTAGTCAGACGTTAGGCGTTGGAAATTTTATGAGCAACTCAAAGTTATGCGAGGCATTTGGCAGCGTCGGTGAAGATGGCCCAGGGGGGTGCGTGGCGAGGGGTGCGAGGGAGGCTTGGGTGAAATTAGCAAGTGTCAAGTTATGCGTGGCAGGCAGAAGATGTTGAGACGCATTGCAGAGTCGAATGGGTTTCCCTGTCGCAATACATATCGAGCATCAACTGTCTCTGTATTCTGGAATGCTATTTTGTGTAAGTTGGGAATTTCGCTGCCCGAAAAATAATAATGCCACACAAATTGATAGTGCGGAACCCATCAGGAAATTACTACTCGTAAAATTCGCCCCCCAACCCCCAATATTGTTTCTCACTTGCAAACACGAGTGTGTGATCTCTGCCGTACCGCTACCTCTGCCCCCGCCCCGGCCCCCGCGCAGATTGTCACCAGTAATGTCCAGACCCCAGATGATGCTCATTACAGAAATCGTCCGGAATTTATTCCAAACGAATACTCGAAAATCGCATCCACAAAACCGCAAAAAAGAACCAAAAAAAGCAAAAATAAAACATCAGAGAATGCAAAAATTCCACAAGACCGCAGGCAAAAAAGTTCCTCAATTCGATTTACCAACTCGGTCTGCAACTCGGTAGAAGCAAAACAGGGTCACCGAGTTCGGTGCGTTCAGTACAAAGTTGAGTTCCGCTCCCAAGGACTGCGTGCGCTGCTACTTTTTCAGTATTTTGGAAACGTGGGGTGATTTTTGCGCGATTTCGCCATTCAGATGTTAGCATCTGGAGGGGGGGGGGGCAGAAGGACGAAGAAGGGTTTCCCGGTGAATTGCAAGGGGATCCTGCCTACCTGCCACAGGTCGTTCGCATCGGTGAAGGCGGAGCTCGAGACCGAGGCGAGTTTCTACCAACTCGTCGTGGAATCGCTGTGCAGTTTCGGTGCAGAGTGCTTCGCTTTCGCTGCTTGCTGCCGTGGCTTTTAGTACTCAGACATGCGACGAAGACGGTAACACTGGAGCAGCAGCGGAGCAGAGCGAAGTCGCATCACAGGCAACGCCGACGTGAGCGAGCTGCAGGACGCAACAAACTGTCATCGCAAATAAAAGCTGCAGCATCACAATTTAAGCCTTTTGTGCCGAAACTAACGGAAATCAAATCGAAACCTCATGCGTCAGAGGGCGGCAGCGGCGGCGGCAGCAGTTGGTGCTTCGGCGGGAGCAGCGAAGTCCTGCAGCAGCTGCTTTAAATGAGTCGTCGGAATCGTGGTTGTCGGTGTCATCCTCATTGTTGTTGTTGCTGTTGCTGTTGCTGTTGCTGTTGCTGTTGCTGTTGCTGTTGCTGTTGCTGTTGCTGTTGTTGTTGTTGTTGAAGTAAGTAGTGTGCGAAAGAGCAGCAGGAGGAGCAGACTTTCCGAGTTGTTTTGAAAATAGAATGCAACTCAAGCGACCCCGAAGCAAATACAACGAAACCGAACATCGAAAAGACCAACAAATAACTGGCTTCGGCGAAACTTTCGCTGGCGACGTCGGCCAACATGCTGTGCCACCTCTGCCACCTCTGCGGCGCTGGCAGTGTCATCTCCGGCAGCACGTCGTCCTTCCGCGCCTCGCCGCAGCGCACCTCGCTCGTCCTTGCTGCTCGTCCTTGCAAGTGCAATTTAAACAATGAAGCGTCACCACATACAGCGCGCGCACACACACTGTACAGCTGTCAGCGGCAGCCACCACCACCACCACCACCTCCGCCACCACCGCCATCACCGTCGGAAGCGGAAACTAAAACGCAAAATTCTTGTTTGCCAAAAAATCTGCCGCAACGCCTCGCCTCGTGCACCGCTGCGAGTCTGCTCAGCGTTTCTGTTTTGTTTTTATGAGGACGCGGCTATTTTTATTGTAGCCGTTGTCGTGGTTGTTGTTGTCGTGGCTGCTGCTGCTGCTGCTGCTGCTGAGGCGGTATTCGTTGCCTGCGCTGTTTTTATTGAAATTACTTGCCGGCAGTTTGCTTATTATGCGATCCCGAAACTATTGTGTTGAGGTTCCGAAGTAGCTGCGGCGGCACCACAAAGCGCACTTTTTGTTGTGTCGATACGACTGCCAGCAGCAGGCGCAGCACAGCAGCACCGCAGCAGCAGCGCGAGTTGGTCCTAATTAACGACTTCTAATTAAAATAAGGTGTGGCCTGTTCACTGGCGGAAAAGGCTTTTAAAATCGCACTTCTTCGGCTGAAATTTCGCTTAATTCATCGATTTTTCAACCTCGATCTTCACATTTCCTCAGGATTTCTTTGCTCGTAAAGATGTGAAGACTTTCATTTACAACTCCTCATAACTCGAAATCCTCCCCAACATCATTTTAGTCATCTATGAACTTCCGTCGCCTTCGCGATAATTCATCGCATAATTGCGTAATAATCTTGATGACGCACCGCATTTACACACACATCGTTATCTCAGAAATGAACTCGTATTCCGTGAAACGCATCTAACCACAGCTGTGAGTACGCGGCATTCCAGCTCGCTTCGCAATTTTCTACCATCTCGCCGCTGCGGAGAGAAAACATTAGTAAACAGCATTCAATTTAGTCGTTAAATGAAGTTATTTAATTAACGTTTTATCGGCAAGCAGCTTAAATATTTGATGGACATGCGCGCGTTATGCGTTCGGAAAATCTAGGAAAACTTTTCGCTCGAGCACACAGCGATGCCATTTTCATTGCTGACCAATAATATGTAAGATTTTATCAAAGTATAAGTTATACGTATTAGCAAGCACACCACACCGTACACACACGCACACACACACACACACATAAACACACACACACACATACATACATACATACATACAGCAGCAGCAGTAACCCAGCAGAAAAATAAGAGGAATTCATACAGAGTTAGAATTTCAATGGTTGTTTTTAAGGGTTTTGTCGGCCCAATGAAGGACTCCAGCAAACGCGCTGATAAGTTATCCCTACAATAAATATTTTGTTCGCTTTGAAACCCGCTATTTGGTGGCTCTAGGGGCTCAATAAAGGACTCCACGAAGCCGCGTGATAATTTATCGCTTCGGAAAATACTTTCTTCGCTGACAAAATGCTCGTTGGTGGTTTTATCGGCCCAATAATTACTTTATCATCTCGTGAAGAAATTGGAGCGGGGAAAAGCTTCTACAAGTTCACCGAGAATCTATTTGGATTACCGAGGAATTTACTCGTCCTGGAACAGGTTTTCCTACAGAGCAACTGAATCACTTTGCCAAAACAATTTGCCAACTCCATAAAAACGAAGGGCTTGGTCAGCGTGGAGCTTCATTTAGCGGCGAGTGCGGCGCGAATGGCAGCAGATACTGACGTAGGAATGGCAACACACTATCTTCTGATCTTCTGACAAGGACGAAGGGAACGACAAGCGAAAAGCGGTGGGCGAAGCTACTTGGGAGAGAAGGGAAAGCTGAAGGAGGGATTAAATGTAAAAACTGCATGCAACTTCGGATCAGTCAGTGGGTGCGGAAGGCCTTGCAGTGCGAATACCGCATTGAGAACAGAGGGCACTGCATCGGAAATCGGCGGGTTCCATTACAATTATCACAAAAACAAACTCATTAAAAGGACGTCCTGCCTTTCGATCGCTCGCTACACTAAAACGCAGTCACGAGAACTCGAGCACTCGCTGCGAAATGGAAAGTCGAAACGATGACAGAAGTTCTTCGTCGCTACAACGTTTTCAATTACGAGCTGAAACCTGCGATTAGCTAATCGACCAAAGCGCGACCCAACCTTTTCTTGCGTAGAGCAGCCCGTCCTGCTCGGCGTTGCCGGCTCGAAGTGACTGCCTTCGCCTCTTCGTGCTCGTGAGTGTGCGCGCGATACTCGTGCCGCAATCGCAACTCGTTAATTGTTATCAATCCCGAAGTATCTTCAGCCGGGCGAGCATAAATCTTCATTCGGCAGCAATTAGCAATTATCGCTAATTAACACGTGCTGCGCTTCCCCTCAAACTTTGCGCAGTTTAAAGCGGCCAACAGCAAAGCAACTGCGCCACCGAAGGCGCAGAGGCAGAGAAAAGGCGCGAAGTTATCACGGAAGCGGCCGTGAGGCACCAACAGACGCGGGAAACTGAAGTCCCGAAAAATTGAAGAGCAAAAAAGGGCAGCGAAATGTAATTCGGATTTAATTGCTTGTTAACACGCACGCAACGCCGCTGCGGCAGGTGGCCGGCAATGACGGTGGATGACGGCAGCTGCGGGGTGGACGACAGCATTTGCTGGGTTTTGAGGGGGAGCGAGGTGGCCGAGGAAGGGCGGAGGAGCCAGCAGCCGTGGCGCCGAACTCGTAACTTCTGTGCGCCCAGCGGAAGGAAGTGTTACGCCATCGAAGTTTTCAGCTTGCTTGCGAAGCAGCGCGACGGGACATAAAAAACGCTGAACCACGACGTTGGCAATACTTCTGTTGTTGTTGCTGTCGTTGTTGTTGCTGTCGTTGTTGTTGCTGTTGTTGTTTCGCCGCTGTTGCCGACGGTGCCGCGCGAAATGATAAAATGTCAGTTTACCTGCTGGGATCCGCTAACCAACCAGACACTGATTGCTGTGCATATCGGATGGAATTTTAATCAAGTGTGAAAAACGGCAACCGGCTACGCGGCAACACTGTGGCAACACTGCGCAGAAAAGCGGACGGTCTCTTTAGAGGCCCGCTTCACACAGAGGGGAGTCCTGCTGCCGCATTTTACTACTCAATTTGGCACTAAATTTCGTCGATTTTTCCGCTGTTAATACTCACTATTTTTTCCAGTGTGTTCTCTCCCCCCCCCTCTCTCTCTCTCTCTCTCTCTCTCTCTCTCTCTCTCTCTCCCTCTCTGCCTGCCATCGGCTGCGGCGTTTTGAATTTCTCAACGCTTCCCGTTCAAACTTGCAACAACAGACCGCGTTGGTCGCGCGAGATTTATTAACTTATTAAATTCAAGCCCTTGCACACTCCGAAGAGCTTCGATGAGTTCGTGCAACCTGCGAAGAGCTGAAGGATCTTCGCCCACCCAACCGCGGGAAGCAGCAGCAGCAGCAGCGGCAGCGGCAGCCGCCGAGGGCCAGCGAGCTGAGCTGCCCTCACCTGAGACTTCCGGCGGCAGCGCGTGCATATTTTAGCTCGTTATCTGGATGGCATGAAGCGATCCCTTTAGCAACAACAACAACAACTGCGCCTGCAACTATCGAGCACTCGAACGGATGTGAACACCATCGACTGCCAAGCGAGCAGCTGTTCGGTCCGGTTACTGCAGCAGTCCAGTGCCAGCCGGCCAACGCTTGCGGTGGACGTGGCGGGCAGACAGCTAACGGATTTATTGCGAAATGAGTTAACGTCCTGTCCGTCCGTCCGCCCGTCCGACCGGCCGTTCGTCCCTCCACCAGTCCATCTAACTTTCTAACGAGCCAAATGTGAGTTGCTCACTTCAGCACTTGTTATTCATGACGCGCTTAATGGGGACGACGCGTTGATTGGAGTTCCCTCTTCGGTTTTGTGGCCTTCTCACCCCATCAGTCATTGAGAAAATCTTATTTGAATTTCGCTGTCGCTGTATTTCGCTGTCGCCTCGATCTCGTTTTCATCGCGATCGAACTGGAGGAGATCACTGAGGTCAATATTCATCTCGAGAAATCTCGCTCGTGCGCATCGTCGATTGAATTCTCAACATCTTTTCGAGGAGAATTAAATGGTGTGTTGAGAAATGAATTCATTTTTGCATGACTTTGTATCGTTGTACGGGTTTTGGCTCCGTGAATATGCATGCAACAGATGCCAGCGAGCAACCGACACGGCAGCCCACAGTTGACCACAAAATGTAATGTAAAACTAATGGAAGCGCCTACGGATTTCAGCACGTGTAGCGTGGAACGCAGTGGAAGACGACAACAACACCAGCAACGTCGGCCCGAGTGAACTCACTGCTTCGAAAGTCCTGCACCAACCAGATGAGATGAGCTACACAATCCTGCGTATCTGCAACGCACGCAAAACCAACAAACACCGATAAACTTGGCCGGTTAAAAGTGCGTCGAGCGTGCTGTAGGAATGAATGAAAAGATGTGGTGAACGAGTGGGAGGAGGGAAGGGAAGGAGCGAAGGAGGGATGGATTGCGGGAGGGACGAAGGGAAGGAGGGATGGAATATTTGTTTGCACACCTCCAGCCTCCATGAAATGCCATGATTTTCTCAGAATTCGCCCCGCTCGGCTTCTCTGCCTCTCCGGTTAACCGTGAAATTTATGCCACTCGACAGGTGGTGCTGCAAGTGCTGTTGCTCGCTTGGCTACTAAATTTGTTAGCTTTACAATTTCGGGTCGACGCGGGATGGCGCCACAACAGTGTGGCAACGCTTGCGGCTTTTGCCCGTTGTCCACTTTGTTGGCTATTCATTATTATTGTGTGCGCAAGTGTTTGCGCCAGCTTATGCTGGATTAGCTGTGGAAATCGATTAAATTCAATTGCGGTTGCAATGCAAATAAAAGCAAAATCCAAACACGCTGCCGCTCGAACTGGGGTTTCCCCACCTGGGATCCCATCGGATGCCGGGACAGAGAGTTTCCGAAGAACTACCGGCATGAAGCCTGAGAACACTGAAACCCCTCGTTCTCGGAATCCCTCGTTCAGCCGCAGACACAGTCGGCCACACCGAGGCATTCGACGTGTAGACGCTCGCATTCAATTAATTCCAGTGTTTCGGCATAACTAAACTAAATTGATGCGAATTCGTCGTCTGAGGCTTTAATAGAGTGAGTGTTGAACACTTTCGTAAGCAACACACGCACACACGCACACACACACACACACACACACACGCGTGTCGAGTGTAAAGTAGCGCACACGCTCGCTTTTACAATCCAACATATTCTCAATTTCATACAAATTTAATTTTATTAGATTGTAACAATCCCGACAACAACAACAACAACAACAACAACAACAAAGACACCACCGCCAACAAAAACAACAGCAAAAACACGTTACGCAAACAAAGTAGTTTGCAGAAAAACAAAATGAACAAAATGGCGCTCAACGTGGCGGAGTAATTAAACGTGACATTTAAGCCGAGAGGAATTCCAATTCTCATCACAAATTAAAAACCTGATGAGCTCTCAGCGCGCAGTTCTCGCGCTTCCTTTGGAATTCCTTAGCTTTTGCTACTTCTGAGACGCCAGCGTTGCCACCCGGCCTGGAATTCGGCTGACACTGGCTGAGAGCTGTCAGTCAATGCAATAACGGAAAAATATGCGTTTCATTAGAGAGACGTTTTGCGTGCGCGTGCTGGGGGTGGGCGAAGAAGGGGTGATGGGGTGAGGATGAGGATGAGGAGGTGGGCAGGTGGGTTGGGATATTAAAAAACTTTCCTTTTTTCCGCTGCGTTCCTGAAGGGGGAATAAAATTCCTGAGCAGTCATCACATTCATCGCGTAACCTTTTCGGATGGTCTCGCGATTTCTAAATATTTACGCGATCTTTTCTCAGCCAACGGCCTCCGTCCTCCCGCTCGCCGCTCACTTCATCACTCGAGCGGCCGTAACGCGCTTTTAATTAATCGTCCGGCTGTCATTCAATCCGCGCGCGTAATTAAAACCCCATCAAGTGAAGTCGCTGTCATTGTTGTCGACGAAGTGCAGCAGCTTCAACCGCCGCGAAGGCTGTGGGAGGACGAATATGAGCAGACTTTCGGTAGGAGGAGGAGGAGGAGGAGGAGGAGGTGGAGGGGGAGACCGTCTTGGTGCATCTTGCAAGAAGTCGACGGTGCAGGGGGAAGTCGCTGGAACGTGGTGCAGCAGCCACAGTTTTGGTTTCCAATATTTCCGCGCTCCACTTCAGCAAATCCAGGCCACTCCAGCAAAATTAGGCCGGCATTCGGTGGCCGAATTCGCACTCAAAACCCCGTTTCCCTGCACGACTCTCAGGGGCGCCTTAAAGCGCGAATGCCGCGTGCTGCGAGAAAACAATTATTTTTATTACTGAGTGTGAACTTCAGCCCTCATTAAAACGGACTTCCACACCTGGGGCGACGACTCTGGCTGGCTGCCGCACGTCGATCCGAGCGCCTAAAAGCGCACAACGAAACGCGAGCTCGGCGCGCAATAATCGCGAGCAGAAGGCGGCGAGCGTTCAGCGGCCGCGCTACAGTCGTCGTCGCTCTGATGACGCTGCGGTACGCAGGAAGTTCATTATTTTTATCCACCTTTTTGCGCCACAACATTCGTCATTTTCAATTTCAGTCGCATTTCAGCGCGTTTTGCCGCTTGTGCTTTTTAATTTCGTTTTTCACTCATTCATTCCTCATTTTTAGTTTGTAATCTTTCGGCTGTTGTTGCTGTGGTTGTTGTTTCGTTCGTTTTAGCAGCTCGACACGCTGGAATGCCAGATTTCTTACGCGCGCCTGCCAACCGTACTAACTTGGCCGAAATATAAGGCAGCCAGAAGGAAGCGCCACAACAACAAAAGCGCTTGTGATTTGCATCGCGACAGCAGGTTCGCAGCTGCTCTGCGAGCGCTCACCTGCCGCTGCCTGCCGCTGCCTGCCGCTGCCTGCCGCTGCCTGCCGCTGCCGGCCGTGAGCAGCCGTTAGCTGCTGCTGTGCCAAATGAAAGTGCCGTTACGTGGCGCAGAGGAACGATTTTCGCTCTTCGCTAAAAGCGGGCGCTGAAAAGAGAGAACAATGACTGCAGAAAGAGGTCGCCGCTGTACTGCGGGTGTTTTGAGTCGAGTGCGGCACGCCGAGCTGGCGTGCAGCTGGCGAGCAATCGAACCGAAGTCGGCTTGAAGTCGAGCGCCGCGCGAATTGGGAAAGAGCGAGCAAACGCGGCTGCGGGGCATCTTATAATGACGTCCGGCGAACGCAACGGAGAAAAGCGCAGGAAAGCGGAGCGCGCGTCCTCCGCACGCTGACGTCGATGGCGCTTCACTCGCGCAATTAGTAGGCCAGGTCGTGCAGCGGCTGCCATCCGCTGCCGTTGTCAGCGCTGCCTGAAACAGTCCGCGGCAGGTGTGGCCTTCAAAAACTGGGTCGCCAGGATGTCTAATTAGAAGCGTTAAAAAGGACTGGAACTGCAAACGAAGGCTCAAAAAGCGGTTCGTAGTAATTCAAGACGGCTTTCAAGTCACGGACGCATCCAATTTAAGTGTTCCAAGGGGGGCAAACCCCCCCTCACCGAGTTCTGGTGACTTGAAGCGATCGCCTCGTTCAGTGTGTCTTGCCCCGCACCGAGAAAATCGCGCTCGAGTTGCCTTTTCTGACGAAAAATCGAGACCGAGACGAGATTTGCCTAATCAAGACGATTGAATTCTAAGCTACAAAAGCAGCTTCCAACGAATTCCTTATCCCTCCAGAAAGGTGCAGCCGGCCTGCAAACGTGTAGCAGTTTGTCAAATCAATTGACATTCAATAAGCTGACGTGCTGGCAGCCACCATCACGATCGAGGTGGGAAAAACGTCAAACCGTCGACTACGAACCGCAAAAATGCCATAAAAGCGACAGTCACGCCAATATATTTTCCCAAAAATGCTCCCACACATACAGGCCATGTAAGCAGAGTGGTACACACACACACATGCATACAAGTCTCCCTTTGCCACAAAATAAACACATACAAAATCATGGGGAAACATTATCTGCGTGTTTACATCCGAATTTGATCTGCGATGACTCAATACATCGATTATTGCGTTTGTTTTTCCTTCTTCTTCGATTGACTTCTCCGCCGCGCGCTCCCGTTCGGTTCGCTCAACTGGTGAGCTGCACACGTATGCCGTCCTCCCCTCGCATCGCGCTCTCCCTCGTAGCGGTCGCTGAGCTCTGCTTGTCTCGCAATACGTACGACAACACACACGTCCTCCTGTTCTTCTTCGTGTTCCTCTCACTGCTGCGCGGCCGTCGTCTTCGTCGTTCTTCGCAGCTTAACAATTTCCTTAATCTCTGCCGGTCCCACTCCGTCGCCCTGAACGCCGTCTAATAACTGCTGAATGCGCTTTTCCACGCAGTACGCTCGGAGTGGGAAGTCGGGCGACCCATGGGGAAACCGTTGGCGCCGTCCTCCCCTTCCATCCGCCGCTTGCCGCCTTCTGCTCGTGAATGTCTTGCAGTCGTCATGTTTCAATAATTCCAAATCGATTGCGAACTACGTACGGACGTT
Source organism: Sicus ferrugineus (assembly GCA_922984085.1). Classification (NCBI taxonomy): domain Eukaryota; kingdom Metazoa; phylum Arthropoda; class Insecta; order Diptera; family Conopidae; genus Sicus; species Sicus ferrugineus. The sequence goes on from OV277351.1 coordinate 28,493,974, forward strand.
TTTGTGCTCCACCAATGCGGCGATCCGATTATGCTCGGGTTCGCGTTTGGACCAGAGTCTGGATCTGAGATTGGGTCTGCGACGGAATCCGCGACGGAATCCGCGACGGAATCCGCGACTGGAGACTCAGAGTCTCGGTTCGAGTCTGGATCTGTACACATTTCAGTGCAACGGAAAGAAGGTCGAGAAAAGTGCGATATTATAGCGGAATTTCTTATCTGAAATAGTTTAGTAGTTGCTGAAACTAGGAATCGCATTATTGTATTAAAAATCTTCAGTTGCACTGTGAAAATTTCGTTATTCAGTGCGATAATGAAGTTAACATTAAAATATTGAACAATATTCAATTTGAAGAGATTCAATCTATGCAATTGAGAATTCTTTTTTGCATTTTTTAAATCCATTCCACAAAAACAAACAATTTTCGCAAAAACAAACTTCTAAAATAAAAATCTTTCAATAACAATTTCTTTTAAATGAGAAATTCTTATTAAAGGATCTTCGAAACTTCGTGAAAAATTAACTTAGCGATTTTAATTAAATTACGTGCAACAAAACACGAACAAAAAACTGAAAAGCAACAAAACCTGAAAAATAACCATGTGGAAAATTGCCAAACTTTCGCTTTGTTGTGGTCGTGCTTTGGCGAAGGTGATACCAACAACAACAACAACAACAGCAACAAACAACAACACTTATAATAATACTAATAATAATAATAATAATAAAGATAATAGTAATAATAATTACAATTTTTTTACATAATTATAATAATAATAATAATAATAATAATAATAATAATAATAATAATAATGATAACAACAACAACAACAACAATAACGCCATCAAACGTTTGGCGAACGATTTCGCTCTGCTTAAGCAGACCAATTTAATTCGCCTTTAAATGCAGTGGCGACTGCTGGCCTCTGCCGACTCGAACTCGCCTGCCAAGCGAACAATTTAATTAATTCGATGCGAAGTAATTTGCGTTCAATAAAATCATTTTGCTGATTGGCACCAGCCAAAGCAAACTAAACTGTATTGTTTGCTGCGCGGAGTATTTTAATTAAATCTCTGTTTCAACAAGTAATTGTTTTGCGCGATAACATTTACACGAAACTCGTTGTGTGAGGCCCACGCTCGTTCTTGCATTCGTTGCAATTTATTTCAGTTTAAACAGAAATGAAATGGACTCGTGGCAAAAATATGGTCCTGTAATGCCAGATTGCTCTTCCCACATCCTTAAGAACTCCAGAGATCGTACAAATAACTTAATATTCGAAATGAGAATTATTAATACTCGTAAAAAAGAAGGCAAAACAGCTCAATAAAACCGAAGAATCCACACAACGAAATGTCAAAACTTGAGAATGCTACGTGATTCCACACACTTCTGGCTTCTCCCAGTCCGACACAACAAGAAGTCGACAAAATTGCAATCCGGACAGCATGGAGCGATTCACTAAGACATCTCCTGTCCCATCCTACCCCTCCCCTCACCCATCACAATCGTCATCACGAGCGTCCAGTAATACGTGCCGCACACACAAGACGGTTCGATACAAAAGGTTAAAATTGTCCAACAACCAGGAATATAGACATCCAGTCAGCTATCTGGACAGCCGCGCAGGAAGACAGATAGACAGACAGACAGACAGACAGACAGACGTACAGACGTACAGACGGACAGACGGACGCACGGACGGGCTTTTGTGGAAAATTAAAGATACAATTTTTCCCCAAAATAAAACGGACGAAAATCGAGGAAAATGACTCTACTCTCGACTCTTGCAGGGAAGTCTGCACTGTTCGGAGTTCATATCGTAAGGGAGTTTGTATCGTAAGGGAACGCGGCCATCGCGATACTTGTTTGTGGAACTCCAGCCTCGCCTCTGATTGCCGGGTTGTTTTTGTGGCGCTGTACAAGTAGGTTTGGTGTCAGTGAGCTTGGAATCCATTTAATAATCTCATTCAGCCACAATAATAGATACGATTTTTTTCTCCACTGCTTCTAATGCTGCCTCTCCTTCTTCTTCTCCTTCTTCCTCTTCTTCTCCCTCTTCTTATGCCTCTTCTTCGGCCTCCTCTTCTTCCTTCTCTCCTGACGACCCAAGTTCAACAAGTAAATTGAATCTAAACGTGCTTGGATTTTCAATGCATTCGTGCCACCCTTATTTACCGAATGTTTTGTTGTTTTTCTTATAACCTATTAGTGGAATTAATTTCGGATTATGATTGTTGTTGGTTGTTGGTTCACCGCTGAAATAAACTCTGATTGCGGACGGTTTTCCGACACAATAGAAAAGTCCAATAAATATCAGATATTTGTGAAAATTATTGCTTCAAGTTCAATGTGAAATTATATGGATTTGTATTTGCTTTGGTCTCATCCTTAATATTGGATGAAAAGGTGATTATCAGTGCTTAACCGAGTTCTTAATTTTGCCGATACCGCCTCGAGTTCAAGTTGAGAAAAGACTGTCTCAATCTCGATTATCAACTCAGTTTAAAGACGTCGTTTCACTTCATTTCGCTCTGATTTGGTCTGCCGTTTCAACGCAGAAAACCCGTCTTGGTTTCTATTATCGTCTCGAAATTAGATTATTGTGTGATGACACCTCCGGCTGAATATCAGCAGCTTAAAATAAGGACTGGATAAGTAAGAACTTAAAGCAGTTTTACTAACGTTTTTTAGAGTATTTCAACTTTATATAAAAGAACGCAAATTCTGATTATCATACCCAGTAAACAATTTCTTCGGCTCCATCATAAAAATAACTAATTACTACACAACGAGCTATTTTGTGAGCTAACAGGAATTCACTTTCATTATTTATGACCCACTTTAAGAATGGATCACTTGAAAGGAGGGACGAGCTCTCAAAATTGAATTGCGTACACATGAAATTCCACTTAATTCCCAGTAACTGAAGATGAGTCGCTCTTAAAAATGTAAATTGCTTGGTAATCCGCCACACGAAAAAAGAAAAAAGCCCCAAATAAACAGAAATAAAAGCCCGTTCCGGAAAGGGATGGAATTCCATGGACTTTACTCGGGAAAAACACAAACAGCTGCAGTAAAGAGAGAAAAAGAAACACGATTCAATTAAATAAAAACACCCAATGCAGCGGGAAGAGAGAACGGAATGTAATAAGTTGAAATTGCATTAAAGACGAATTAATTGAATCCGCAGCCCGATAAAGTAGCAGATCAAGATTTTTGTGGCCAACTTTTCGGGGTGAAACAAATTAAAATGTTGACCGTGCGTTGGAAGCGTCACTCGGGTGAGCTAGTGAGCTGGTGAGCTGGTGAGCGAAGCGAAATACGAGAGCCATGCTCACATTTTCATTAACGAGGTATGCAAATTCTGGATTGGAAGTGAAGAGGCGTTCAAGCGGTGAGAGTCGGTACTCTACAATCGACCTGCACTGAATTATTGCAACACCTGCGACTACGACGACCGCGACTACGACAACCGCGACTACGACAACCGCGACTACGACATCTGCGACTATGACAACCGCGACTACGACAACTACGAATACGACAACTGCGACTACGACAATTAAGACAACCGCGGTTACGACAATCACTACAACCGCGACTATGACAACCGCGATTACGACAACTGCAACTACGACAACCGCGACTGCGATAGTATTCACAATCACTAATAATCTCGTTGGATCCGCCAACTTTTCTCCAAAAAATACTAGATACAACTTGCCTCCACGGTGTGGTCGCCGTACTTGCCGACTGTAGCTTGCAAGGAAAGTGTTTGAAATAGAGAATAACGCAAACTCCAGTGAAAGTGGATACTTGCTCACGTTAATCGTCCCGAATTAAATTCGCACCTAATTCGCGCCACAGATATCGCCGAACGGATGCGGTAATCATGTCCGACATTAACATATTTTCAGCGTTTAGATGAAATTCATGCTCGCATTTTATGCCTCATTTGCATTTTTTCATTACCTGCCCGAGGCAGACCAGAAGCCGCCTCTGGATTCGCCTACAGTCGCCCGGCTTCAAATTAATTTTGCGGCGAGGGATTTTATGTCGAGATTAAGTGTAAGCAGACCAGAACGGCTAACAAAGCGGTTTTTCACGCAGTCCTGCTCCACGCCACCGTCGTCGTCTCCTTCTTCTTCTTCTCCTCCTCCTCCTCCTCCTCCTCCTTCTTCTTCCTGGCTGAAATCATGGTGGAATTTGTAATTAGCCAACAACGCGTCCCAACAAAGCACTTCGCACCTGATGTCCTGATTTTGAGGGCGGCGTTTCGTTTTTTCAGCTTCTCTCCTTCAGCGCTGGAAAACCGCTGTTGAGTGGTTTGCTCTGTCGTCGCTCGACACCCTTTCTGTGCACCTTCGGACGGGTCACCTGCTTGGGCGCCCGTTTGCAGTGGTGCTCGGTGCCGCTCATTTCATGGCAGAGTGACACTTTTAACCTGTAGCTGGCGGTTTCGTCGCCTGTTCGCAACACTCAGGGTAAACCATTTCATTTATTAAGCTCACAATATTTCTGCTCTGAAAGCTCTCGGCAATTTCATTTCAATTTTCAAATATGCAGGCAATTTCACTTTAAAAACATTAACATTCTTATTTGGGAAGAATTTTCCGGTAAACTTGTGCAATTAAAGAAAATTTCGCCCTCTACACCGATGTTAAAATCGTAAGGGATTTTAAAAGGATCCTAAAGCCTAGTTAACTCCTCTGAGAAGTCTGTAGCTGCTGCAATCGTTCCAAATTCCTATATCTTCACCACCCGACCGCCAACTCTACCAACGCCACCAACTGACCGACCTTGCAAAGCCGTCCTCAGCATTCTGTGCCACTTCGAAATGCAACCAGTAGCGAGTTGTGTCCACCAGAGTGCAAACTGAGTTTTGAATTATGCTTTTTACGACGCCTCATGAAACTGTCTACAGAGCACGTAATTTTGTTGCTGCTGCTGTTGTAAATTGCCGCGGCGGCAACAGGCAATCGGACGGATACGGCAACCATCCCGGCTACTCATTGATTGCCACTCCCGCACACAATTCATCACAATTTCGTTCGCTCCTCCCAGGGCCATCCATCTAAATTAAGAGCGCCTAGCGGGTCATAATGTCGAGACGAAATTGCCACTTGCTGTAGAATCCTACTGCGAGTGACGACGGCCTTGTCCGGACTCTGACTTCACGATCAAAATCGCCACCGGGGAAAGGACGGTGTTGACGTATCTCATACTGCAGTTCTGGATTTCCCCGTTCCCCGTCACTCAGTCGCTTTCGACAAGTCGATGGTCATCCATCCATCGTTGTAAGGCATTTTCTTCAACTTTGCGGGTGTAGGTATTTGGATTTTGGTCTGGCCACAGGCAGGCCTCTTACTAGCTGCGATAAGTGTCTTCTCTGTGAAAATCACTTGAACTTTAATTCCAGATGTAAAATGAACGCTCTCAGATATAGAAATGCCCCGAAATACCGCGAAAAACCCCTCTCCGCCATAGTATTCTTTAAACTTCTACTTCAAAACTAAACTAATATGTTTCAATTTATGCTCTCATAAAAATAAACTCGAATGCGATTGCAAAGCGCGTACGAAAACCAAACAAACAACGCAGTCAAATTACTTTGTGCACCTACAACAACAGGAGAGCAATAATCGTCGGCGGCAGGGGCAGAGGACCAGTAATAAAGCCCTCTAAATAAACAACTCTCAACGTAAACGAGGCGGAAAAACTAAAAAAATTGTCTACGTTCTTATTTCTTCATCAGTATTTCAGAAAGTTACTGTCTTCTGCGGCTGTTGTTTGTGCTGAAGTTTCGATTAAAACCAGATGGGAAGGAAAAAAACGAAGGAACGAACTTTAAAATGGGAAAAGTTTTCCCTTAATGCTTAATCATCATACGCTTCGTTCTGGCTCTCGTATCGGACCATTTGTATTAATTAGTTGTAAACAGGGAAGTTTTTTGTGTGCATTCGCAGTAAAAGTCTTCGTGAAGTGAAAGGAGATCCGGTGTGGGTTGGGAGTGGGGGGGGGAGGGGAATGGGGGCTTTGAAAGAATGCTGATCAGAAAATGAAAAGGGAAATTCGATACCACACTTTTTTAGTTCTTTATTCTTTATTGTTGTCTATTTTGTGGAAGTCTCTGTTCAAATTAAACGTTTAATTTGCATTTCTGGCTTTTCGACATTGCGGACATTTTCAGTAGCAACGAAGTGGGACGGAAACGGTATTGGGATTTTGAAATCTTTATAGTTTTTCGGTTAGTTTGGCTTCTCGGAAACGCGCGTCTTTCTCGAGCTTTAATCGCTCCGTAGGCTGAGCATTAAGCACAACCTGCAGTCTGCGAAAATAGCATTAAGTGTTGGTGGAAGTAGCACGAAAAAGGTCCTGTTGGTTTTGTTGGTGGGCGAAGCATCCTAGCGGCGAGGGAACGGCGAAGGCGAAGGCGTGGACGAGGGGGAGGCCAAGGAGTAGGGCTTAGTTTAAATAAATTTCCTTTGTGCGTCCGGATTGTCTGGCGAACGGAGTTGAGGGTGCTGCCGGTGCTGCCTGCTTGCATTTCCACAGGTGCCGCGCCTGGCGGTTGGCCAAGAGGAGCCGCGCTGCCGGATTGCAGCGCTCCAGCCAGGCTGCCGGGAGAGGGCGGCGGACAGGCGGTTGCAGTCCGTTGGGAGGATATCAGTTGTCTTCCGGTCGTGTTGATCTTCCGGCGCTGGAAGCAGGTATGCGCGCTGCTTTGTGCTCGCAGTCCGCCACCTGCCGCACGGTCTGTGCAGGAATTCGTCGGCAACATCTTAGCCAGCAGCCACTGTAGACGGAGCTGCATATGCCTGTGGCTCTCGTGCGGCGGCGAGGGCGTGCGGGTCCGCCGTGAATTATGCGCTGCGGTTTCTTAAGCCAGTTCTTGGCTTTCGCTCTACGCTAGAAATTCGTTCTAAATTCGTCTTGAGTTCCTCGGAATGCAGGCGGAGAAAAGCAGAAATTGAGCATCTGCGAAAATGGCCAGTAAGAAAAGGGAAAACGACGAATTTTTAAAGACGATTAAACAAGCATCGCATTTCAGCATTGCACGGAGCTGCCAAGCGCCGCGCCCTCCTCGAGCTGAAGCCGTTGGAGAATTAAATGAAATGGAAAGCCAACACAGAAGCCGGCAGCAATACACGGTGAAGGAGACTCCATTCAAAGGAACTGCAAACTAGATCGGGGCGTGAAACCAAACAAAGCGAGAATTCCCTTTCGTGCAAGGATGTAATTTATTCATATTCATATCCTGATATTCTATACTGCAGTCGTGGAAACATGCAGCGGTAGCAGCAGCAGCACTCAACAGGCAAACAGCCGCAAATCCTTGTTGTGCGCATCCTTGCGTAGACGATGTTGTTTCCTGCAGCGGCGAAAATCCTTTAAACAGACTTTCGATTTCCTACAGCATACTTAACGCCGTCTCCATCTCTACGCACACACACACACAAACACATCCTTCCTCGGATTACCATGACGCGATCATCGCAAGGATGCAGCTGCAGACACACACACATACACATTTCGATTGTTGAAGGATGGATGCTGCAAGGACTAACAGCACGAGTGGCTTAGCTCGCATCGAAGTCCTTTCATGCCGTTATTATCCTTTCATGTGCTTTCGTGCACTTATGTGGTTGTGTGTGTGATACACGTATGCGTGTGTGTTTGCGTATGAGCGTACAGGAATGGGGAACGAGGGGGAGGTGAGCCCCGAAATCCGAACTTTTACGTTTACAATCGATGAAGTCTTTCTGAGAATAAACTGTTCGTGCGCCCTTGGTGTGTGTGTGTGTGTGTGTGTGTATGGGGGTGTGTGTGTGTATGTGTGTGTGTATGTCTGCAGTGCATAAACTTGGTCATAAAAATATTTATTGCTCTTGTGAGTGTTTCTCCTGCATGTCCTTGTGTGCATGCTTGTTTGTGTGTGTGTTTGTGTGTTTATCTGTGTGTGTGTGTGTGTGTGTGTGTGTGCATTTAAATATCCGTCCTTGTCGCCTCAAGTGCCTCGCATTGATAATAAGTGCCGAAAATATCGCAGATTTCATACTTTCTCTCAAATTGAGGAGGAACTGAATTTCACGTCCTGTTATTCAGTTAAAATCGGAAAAAAGCGTCCTAGATTTATATAACATAATTCCGCATTAACTCTTCTCTCCTGGCAAACCTTTCTTTAGCCTTGATTAACCCTAGAACACCCTTGGAAGCCCCTTATTATTTGTTTCTCTTGCACACGAGAAAACTTCTGTAATTAGCAACGATATCAACACCGTTTCAGTTAATAAAACTGCCACAGATACCAGCGATTCAATCGTCTAAAACACCAAGGACACCCATAACAGCATAATTCGGCATCAAAAGGGTAGCAATGGCCCTTCCCTCGCTCTCTCTTTTTCCTCCACTCAGTGCACAAGACGCGACAGGACGCCACCTCACTGTTGTCCTTGTTGATAATGGGATTGGCGCATCTCGTTTATTGTTTTTGGTTTATTGAATTTGCGACATAAGAACTTCATAATGCTATGAAGGAACTACTTTGCCGACTGTGATGCTGCTTTATCTTGTTTACGAGCGTCTTTTGGTTGAATGAAAATTGCGAAAAACAGCAATGAAAGTAAGAATGAAAATAAAGACGGAAATGGATTTATGAAGTATGAAGCCTCGAACTAGGGGATGGTGATGGAATGAAAGAATGAAGATTATGTTCGGCATGAGGACGAGAGGATAACAACATATGCAGTGTTTGCAAGAATGGAAATCAAGGAATATTATTATAATCTCGGTGAAGATCGAGAATTCGACATTCGAGTTTTTGATCTTCTTCGAGTTCGAGAATTTAAATTCACAAGAATATAAATTCAGATAAGTAAAAACACTCGGTTTTATATTTTTTATTGAATTCCTTTTAAGTAGCTAAAGTCGTTTGAAGTCGGTAAAGATGTATGAAGTTTGTGAAGTCGTTTAAAGTCGTTAAAATTGTTTGAAGTCCTTTGAAATCGGTTGAAATTGGTTCAAAACGGTTGAAGTCGTTAGAAATCGGTCGAAGTAGTTTGAAATAGGTTGAAGTCATTTGAAGTCATTTGAATCTTTGTAGCCTCATCTTTTGAATCTTTGTAACTCACTAAGGGACATTTCTACCAAATAAACGGGAATTTTTTGCTCTCGAATGGTAAAAAACTGGTTATGACGAATAAAGGATATGAAAGGACATCGCATCAAACTGTGAATTCGGTTTTCCCCTCTTTGCACTTCAATTTCCTTAAAGGCGTGCAAAAGGAGTAAAACACACTTTCTTACCCATTTTATCAGCTTACTTTGTGGGACTTCTGGTCACATTTCTGGTGACAGTGTTGCCATATTCCGCGAATACTCACTCCTGTCTTCATCTCTGCGTACTGCCACAATATGCAATAAAATTCGTGCAGCTGTTGGTCATACTCGTATAATACTCGCAGATACTTATGGCTGCTATTGATACTTCGTTGTTGTTGCTCTTGCCATTGCCGTTGCTGTCACTGCTATGAGTTCCGCCTTCAGTTGCTTTCGCCGAAATCGAAATTTCAATTTAATATCTCGGTGTTGCATCCGCACTGGACTCACGCTACAGTTCACTGATTCGGAAGATTCTCATTTAATTTAAGCCTCTTTAACTATTCTTCGGCTGGAAACTTGTGTTCCCCGGTTGTGTTCTTGCGCCGTAGTTTTCTCCCCTTACTTCTCTTCCTTCTCCCCCCCCCCGGAATTGTGGTGCATGACATTCTAACTCACCTGCACATAAATACGAGACTGAGAAACGAGTCGGTTTTGTGAACACTTCTGTGTGCCGAACGGTGAGAGAGGTAGAGGAGGACGATATATGAAACGTGATTGTCTGCTGGCACATCAACTATTGATGACAGATTGGCAGCAGACGAAATGGACTCGTACACACGCTCCTCGTCCTTTGTTTCTTGTAAGAAACCTGCATTTGAAGCTCTTAATTCCTTGCATCTCTAACTGGGAAGAGAGTCGTGCCTGGAATATGATAACCTTTGCATTTCTTGACGTTCTCGTTCTATTTTACGGCGCAGAAACTACTCGTTGTAGCCAGCAAAAACATCAAGATTCCTAATTTCATACCAATAAAACAGATTTTTTAATTACTTTTAATGAAGTTTCTATTCCAACGAATGATTGTGCCAAAAGCAACCACTGAAGACACTTAAGTGTTGTAAAGAAAGAAGTCCTGCAGAACTCACTCTCACTCCAGAATAGCTAATTCGTTCTTAATGCCACCTCATTACCGTTAATTGATTACAATTAAATGCGCACACGCACAAACCAACCCGTGTACTCTCCACCAGCGTCTCTTAAACGGAGAGCAGCAGAAGGATTTCCGGAGACGAGAAGAGGAGAGATCGAGGAGAGCTTCTCCGGTTGGGACGAGAACCGAGATCAAGACAGTAAATTTCAGTTGCGCCGAGACATCGTCCATCGAAACGAGAAACGGAAGCGAGAGTTCTTCACTCAACGAGTTTTATTTCATCTGCTCTAAGAAACCGAAGCCCTCCGGTGCTCCAGTATGTAATCACAGTCGTTTGGGAACCGCTGTCGCAGGCAGTATTAAAAGCGGGTGCGACTGCGGACGTTTGTGAAAGCATTACAAAAGAAAACAACCCAGCTGATTACGTTTGTTTTGTTTTGGCTTTATCCTGTAATGGCCAATTTCTCCTTCTTTCCTTCCTTATCGTCCTCACCCACTCCGCGCCTAGAGCGCATAAATCAAAGCATCTTCCGAGCGAAGTTCGCGTGGACTCCCCTTCATAACGGTGCTGCCAGCGCACGGTACGACGCCCGCCTCTCGTGGGTTCCTCACTTTCGGCCAAACTTGTCCGTTTGCGCTTTGGCGACGTTGTATCGCACGTTTCGCGAGTGAGGAATGAAACTTCTTTTCTTCATTCCAATTCCTTTGAGTGCAGCTTTCGTTTCCATCCGCACCGAAGTCCTCCTCCCCTCTTCCATGCTTCGGTCCCGCCTTCGTGGCTTCCGTCGTTGGCAACTATTAAGTGCTGCGCCAGGATTCCCCCGACTCCCTGCTATCGAGTTAATTACTTCTCATCGGAATTAAGTCGAAATGTTCTCGAGTAGTTGGATCGCGCTTTGGTTTCCTCTAATCAGATGAAGCAGGCGATGCAGTTTTGACTCGACGCAGGGAAGGCGTCGTTTTTTTGGCCTTCGCTATTACGCTGTTTTTTAGTTACCCATCAAAACTAATTGTTACCCATTAGAACGAAATTCTATATCTTCTTCAAGCGCTTCATTGAAAATTTCGCATTTATTTTAAAATAAAACAATTTAATTGTAAGATTTCCAAACATGTCTTACAATATTTGAAATCAATTTGAAAACATTATTCGACTTTGATGGAGACTCTTGCAAATGCATTTCAGAATTGCTAGAAATTCAAATACGATTTCATAAATCTGATTTGCGAAGCATTGAAATGAACTTTAGAAAAATCAAATGTGATTTCAAAAGTTTTCCAATTTGATTTACGAAGCATTCAAGTGAAGAATGAAATCTCTGAATCTTTGAAATCTCAGAAATTCAAATATATATATATATTTCAGAAATATTCAAATGAACTTCAGATATTCAAAAGTTCAAATATGGTTTCAGAAGTTTTCTAACTGATGATTTCAGGAGCATACAAATGAATTTTAGAAAGTTCGGAAATACGTATGTAATTTCAAAACATTTCTAATTTGTTTCTCGGAAACATTTAAATATCTTTTAGATTTTCTACAATGCGTCAATATTCAGATTTTAATTATCAAATGTGAAGATCAGTAATAATCTTTTGTTTCTTATCTTTGCAAAGTTGTGAAAGATATTTGAAAAGTTCCGAAACACTTTTTCATTAATTTTCAAAAGTTCTGCAATGTTATTGAATTCTTCTAAATGATGAAAATTTGGAAATTCGATAGTAAATGTGATTTAACAATAACAACAACAATGACGACAACGACAACAGCAACAACGACAACAGCAACAACGACAACAACAACAGCGACAACAACAATGAGAACAACAACCCAACAACAACAACAACAACAACATCAACAAACTATTTACACTCGCCACAACGAATTCTATTAAAAGTTTTTCACTTTCTTAAAATAGCTGCCTGGACATGAAATAAAAAAGCGACAACAACGAATTTATATCGCATTGTAAGCGATACTCTACGAAGCCAATTCGAAGGAATCTCAACACTTCCGAGCAGTGAAAACGGAGCGAAAAGTAACTAAAAGACTGAAATAAAAAACGCAGAACAGAAGAAACTGGGGAAGATGTAGAGGGGAAAAAAGGATGACCGAATTGCAGATACGAGCGGAGGCGGCAGGAATTTTGCAATCCCCTCTACGCCCCCTCTGCCTACGCCCTTGGTGTTAAAGTATTGAAGTTTCCAATAGATTGCCAGGAATTTGCTGTAAACCATTTGTATTAATTTGTAGTTGTAGTTGTAGTTGAAGCAGTTGTTGTTGTTGTTGTTGTTGTTGTTGTTTTCTGCAGTCTATCGGCGGCTATCGAAAATGAAAACAAACTCATCTCTTTGCAGCGGTAGAGAGAAAGGAAAACCCTCACCAGGATCCACAAGGATCACACAAAATTCAGGGAAGATTTTAGAAGTAAAGGAAAAGGAAAAAAGTTCCGTTTTTACAACGAAAGTGGCAAAAGAGAAATAAAAGAAGAAGAACGCAGAGGAAAGCCGAAGATATCAAGGAACAAACAAACAAACGAACAAACGAATTCTGAGGAAAGAGAGTGAAAAAATGATGTAGAAAACTTAAAAGTTACGAGAGAAAAGACTTCGGAACAAAAATGCTGCAAAAAAGAAAGTAACGTCGAAAGAATGCTCTTTCAAACGCAACAACAACAACAACAACAACAACAACAACACGAGGAAAAAGAGTCGTTGTGTGGTGAGAGAAACACAAGAAAAAAACGAACGAAGCCGTGCCGCCGTAAGTTGAGTTTCTTTCGGCCGTTTATATCTTCGCTCCCGCTGCCAACTTCGGGCAGCAGCTAATCTTGCATTGAAAGCTAACCGAAGTGATAAAAATCAATGGAATATAAAATTGTTTCTCCGGGCGGCTGCAGGATGCTGCAGCATTCAACTGAAGAGCCTCCTCAACGCTGCTGTTCAGCGGCTAGTGAATGAAAAATTGAGGCATTTCAAGGATGTTAAAGTTGCGCTCAGATTTCTCGCCTCTCTTCGGTTTTTTTTTCTTCTGCATTCAATTAAAAATGCTCCACACTCACACACGCACACACTTATCAACATATTTACGAAAATATAGGAGTGTAAGTTGATTTAAATTACGGAAAAAGTGCTTTTCTCAAATCCTTTTCACTTTTCACTTCAAAGCAACTCCTGGAAATCCTGCAAACAGAAGAGGCTAGCAATTATTTCACACAGCAAGCGTCCGCACAGTGGGCTAAATTGACCACACCGGTACTGCCATATGTAAATTACGAAAAGAATTCGAAAATAAACTTTAAGCACCATTTGAACTTCACTTCGATTTTCCGTAGAAATCCAAAAATCTGGCGTTAACTAGCGATTGAATTTTCCGAGTTTCAGTATAAAATAAAGCGTTTGATTGGAAAAAATACTTTTTCAGAAAAAAGACTCGTCTTCTCCACCGCATTTTCTCGTTATTCTTCATGTCTTACTTTGCTAATTTCATTTGCCGCGCAAAAAACAACAGAAATTACATTTCGTTTACTTGTTTCGCTTTTTTTCGCGTCGCATCTCCTCTCTTCCTCTCGCAGATGCAGACACAGATTTCCGCGTACATGAGGACGAACTGCAAATTGTTAGAAGGTTTTTCTTTGTTATTCTATTTTCGAGAATTATTCTGTCGAGAATTGTTCGGTTTTTTTCAAACTGAGATCTGAAGTAAGCTAAACTACGTTGGAGAGTGAAAATCTCACTGCGACTTTTCGTCCTCGCACACACAAACACACTCGCTTTCTCTCCCTCTCTCTCTCTCTCTCACTCTCTCTCTATCCCTGTCTATCTCTCCCTCTCTCTCTCTCTCTCTCTCTCTATCTCTCTCTCTGCCCTTTCAGCTAATTCCCTAATAATAATTTCAGTTATAATTTTCGAATCAAATCTGAAAGTGATTTACTCTGAAATCCTCGATGTTCACTCGATCATACACTCGATGTTGCCACGCAATTTACTACAACAACTTATTGAGTTGAAGTAATGGACTGAATGGATTTGAAATGCAAAATCAATGACAACAACAACAACAACCGCATTAATTGCACTCAAACCCTGAATCACGACCTCCAATTTACAATGAGTAACGGTAAGAAAGCAACTGTTTCAGCACGCGGGTTTGAAGCTGCGATTTTTCCAAGTCTGCTATTGTTGCTGTTGTTGCTGGTTGTTGTTGGTTGTTGTTGGCTGTGGTTGGTGTATAATGTATTTAAAATTTACACATGAATAATTAATTAGTGTATCAAAAATTTAATGCTCACACTTTAGAGCGGAAGCTCGTCAAATATTTACACTACGTGCCAAATTTGAATGCAAATCGCTTGCTTTCGGAATGAGTGAAATTGAAAACTTAACGGTAGAGTTGTTGTTGTCGTCGTCGTTGTTGTTGTTGTTGCTGCTGCTTCTGCTTTTGCTCTTGTATTGATATGGGCTCACTGTTGCCGTTGTTGTTGTTGTTGTTGTTGTTGTTATTGCTGCCGGTTATTTTAAGCTCTGTTTACATTTGCGAAAATTAGGGAAGAATCATTAGGGGAAGCCAAGAGTCCCCAAATAAAAGGGAATCAAAGGCAACGAGAGTGTTGTCTACCCATTGTTGCCCACACTCACACACACACACACACACACACACACGCACCCCCACGTGCATACACACCGCACCCACACATTCGATGCAACACCCGTCCACCATCGTTGCCGTTCTCGTTATCCTCGTCGTCCTTTAATCAGTGTTATCGGTGTTGCCGTTGCGAAATTTTTCAAAAAAGCATCCAAAAGACGGTCGTCAGAGGGAAAAGATTCTAGTATATTCTCTCTCTCTCTCTCTCTCTCTCTCTCTTCTTCTCATCCCATCTCTTCCTCTCTCTCTCTTGCTATTTCTGCCCCACTCTTCCTTTCTCTTCCTCCTCCTATCTCTCTCCACCCTCTCACTCTTTATCTGTTTCGCTCTCTCTCTCTCTCTCTCTCTCTTCTCTCTATCTCTCCTCCTCTCTATCTCTCTTTCTCTCCCCCTCCTCATCTCTCTCTCCTCCTCCACCTATCAGTCTATCTTTCCGGTCTCTCTCTGCTTCTCTTCATTTCTCCCCTTCCCCATCTCACTTCGCTCCTCACTCTCTATCTCTTCCCCCGTCTCGCCTCCATTTCTTTCATTTGTTCCCTCTCTCTCTCTTACCTCTCTTTTTTATAACTCTCTCAAACTTTATACCTCTCTATCACTTTTTCTCCCTCTCTATCCCTCTCTCTCTCTCTCTTTTCCTACCTTGCTTCTAAATATATTTTATTATAAACAACGATTATAGTTCTACTATAAAATCAGTATAAACTGCAAAGAGTCTGACCAAGCAGAGAGAAGTTGAAACCTGCAAAAGGGTCGCAGCGGCAACACTGGTCGCCGCCATCGTCGAGCGTCCTGATCAATTTTCAAACACTTCGCCTCGTGTCAACTGACTCGTCCATCCTCCGGCCCACATTTCTCGCACGTCCTCGTGCCGACGACAAGAGATGAGCGTTGATTCTTATTTAGTGGTTAGTTAAAAACCAGGAGGGACGGATGACCGGGACGGTGTAACAGGCAGAGGAGAGGAGCGCACAGGAGGAGGTGGTTTGGTATACCGTTGCGACGGGGTGACCAAACCGGGGTGACCAAACCGGGCGCCCACTGTAATGTATTTACAAACGCAAATTGATGCCAAATTGTTTCGAGCCTTGTGATTGCATCTCCGTCGGGCGTGCATGCGTGTGTGTGTTATCGATGCATCTGTATGTGTGTGCGTGTGTGTGTGTGTATTTTGTTCGGTGTCGTTTGAACCCCCTTAAAATTTCGCCTTTTTGCGATTTCGTAGTTGTTTGTGGAGGAGTGTAGAGCTCTCCGCTGACTTTTTGCTCATTTGTATGTGTTTGTTAGTGTTCATCTGTGTGTGTTTGTGTGTGTGTGTGTGTTTGATAAATGTGTTTGAACATCTAACTACAGAATAACGTAACAAACGTTCAATAATCGCCGCAGGTTTTGTCGCTGCTGCAGGTAAAACGCAAATTGTAACTCGAGCTCTCAACTAGCGATGTATTGTGCGTGTGTGCGTGTGCCACTGAGTGTTCAGTGAATCGCAGATACTACGAGCACCATTGATTAATTGGATATATTGTTTGTTGTTGTTGTTGTTGCTGTTGTTGTGGCTGGCGTAGAGATACCCTGCAAAAAAACTGATACGAATTAATGTTCCCTCTGCTCGAGAAGCGACGTCTGAAGCGCGATTGTGCTCTCGACACGCTGAAAGGAATTCAACAATCAACGGATTCTTCGCTCGTGGAGAACACACACACCCCGTGCATTTGAACCTAGTTAGAAGTCAGTTCAATTAATTGAGAGATTAGATTCGAATTAGTTGGAGTTCCTGCGGAGCGCGAACTAAAACTTCAGCACTGAATTTGTTATTGGTATCCCTCTGGCGACCGCTTTGACTTTGAATTTACACATGGTGGTCGCCTTACTGTGTACAACAACAGTAACAACAACAACAAGAATAACAACAACAGCAACAACAACAACAACCCCCAACAAGAACAATGGGAAGGACTTGACTGGCCACTTTGAATGCTTGCACTCGGATTTCTATTGACGACGTGTCTCGCCTCTCCCACCATCATCACCACCTCCACCAAACCTCCACCACCACCACCACCTCCCCCGCCTCCCACTACCCCCAATAAGTGCACTTCAAGAGCGTTTAATCGGTGCGCCGTGTAAATTTTGTGGTAAATAATTTGATTCCTAACTCAAGTGATTTTTCACTGTGCAGCAGAATATAGTCGGGATTTCTGCAATTTAACGACATCCCAGGTGGACACACAGCAGTTTAACGTTATCAACAAAATCAGTTTTAGGGTTTTAATTTATATAGTTAATAGTAAAGATGCTTCAAAAACTGACGCGCCCGATTGTTCTCAATATGTGACATTTTTTTCGTGGCTACTTGACGCCCTCGTTGACGCTGTTTGCGACATTCACCACAATTCACCACACTTCACCACGATTTCCTATGGATGTCAGAAACAATCGTGTTTGTTTACCTCAGTCGGCGTGTGTGTGCCTGTGTGTGTGTGTGTGTGTGTGTAATTTCCTGGCCTTCTCGCCCTTTTGTGGCTCTTGTTGTTATTGTTGTTCTGTTGCTGCCACTGTTTTGTAGGCGTTTCTGTTGCTGATACGGTTTGTTTTTGTTGTTGTAGCTGCCGTTGTCGTTTTTGTTAGTGGCGGTTGTTGTTGTTTTGACGCACCAGGAAGTGTCAAGTGTTTCGTGCGTCAACGAGCGACCCAAAAACATCCTCAACGGAAATGTTGTCTGTTGTTGATTGTATTGTCGCGAAAGTGTTTGCTGCGATTGTTGTTGTTTCCAGTGTTGTAACAATTGCACCCTCTCTTCGTGGGCCGCGAAAGTACGAGAACTCCAACAAAAAGAGGTCAACGAAAGCCAGCAAAAACTTACACATCAACGCAAGGACGCAACAAATCAGTGCGTCTGACTTTTCCTTCTTCTGCTTCTTCCAACATCTTTTTCTCTTCTTCCTTATTTAACTGCGTTGAAAAACTAACCGGATTCTATTCACAGGCTGCTGATTCTTCAAGAAACCGCTACGAGAAACTGTTTTTGTCGCCAGTGTTTTGTCGGAATTGGAAATCCTCTTCACAAACGCGCGAACAATTGAATTGAATAAATTAACTCGAAATCAGCAATCAAAAGTTTGTGTGAGCATGTGTGCGTGTGTGCACCTAACAATTGTGCATCAGTGTGCGTGCGTGTGTCCTTCTTGTAGTCAAGCAGTGCGGAAGTGGGTCCTTGATTTAGTACTTTCATCGGAAACGGTATTTGCTCGCCCCTCCACATGTGTTCGCCCCAACCGCTTTCTACTTCTCGTCCTTCCTCCCTTCTTCCGCGAGCCACACCTCCCCCGCCCCTCCGCCGGACGGGTTTTGGTGTCTCTCACGCCTCCTTTATTTAAATACACTTCTAATGAATCCTAATCGCTTGTGCTACCCTTTCGCTGCGTTGCTCGTGGCTGCCGCTTTGCCGCCGTCAACCAAAATGTTGGCTTGCATATTGATTCGGCTTGAGTCCCTCCCTGCAAGCTGGGAGTGTCTTGGGATCGCTATGCGTGCAGCCTCGAGGCGGCGGCGGCGGCGCGCCGCGCGTTGAACGCGTCATTTCAGCACAATCACTTGAAAAGCGGTGTACGTGTCGGGTTTCGCAACTATTTCGCGCACGTTCGCGCGGAATTCGCGTGTTATTAAAGTCACACCATCTCAGTGTTGTCGGGCTTGTGATCCCAGCAGAAATCGTGTCCTTTCAGGAGTTCAGGTTCAGCCTTCGCACGCCTAAATTCATTTTAACGCGAAATGATGAATTTTAATCGAATAGTCTTGGCTTAAGGTGGACCTTATTTTTCGACCATAACATTTTTAGCACGCCGCCCTCTAAACTTCCTGAAATAAACTATTTCATGAAAAAGTCATTTGTACGAAATTGCAGATCGATTTGACGTCGAGATCGAGAAGACGTGGCACATCGAACACAAGGTTTTGAAATAGAAATAATTGCACGCTTAATGTAGGACTGTCTTGAGCATTCGGAGAGAACACATTAAAATTAAAGTGAACATCCGAGCTAAAAATGTAAACTGGAGGAAATGAAAAATTATTTTTACTAGAACACGACGAAAGTAAAATAATGGGTGCTAAATTGCCTTCGAACGGGCAAGTGTTACGTGTGTTATTTTATAATCTGCGTAAACTGAAACTAAATCTTCGATCAAGTGCTTATTTAATAATAAAAGAAGTCGAAGTTCTGTGGGAAAGCGTGAAATGAAGAAGATAAAGCGTTTCTTGTTAGTCAACGAAAAAAAGGACGACCCGCTTCTATGATAGGAAGTGATCGCGTTTTACTTCAAGAAAAAAAGGAGGCAAATCCTTCGACGAGAAAAATAAAAGTTGAGGCAAGAGAAATATGAAAGAAGTATACAAGGTATGTTTTTTTACATGATTATGTAATTTGTGTCATTCAATATTAAGTTTCTTCATTCACATACTCGTATCATTTAATTCAAAAGATTCAGTGGAATTAGAATCCTCATCGAGTGAAAGTGAAGAAGAATTGAACAAGGATTCTATGGATTGTCGTGTGGAGGATGCTATAGAGGAATCTGTGGACGAACCCGGTCCGAGTAACCCTCCTAAAAGAAAACGCGCTCAACAACATTTTATAACACCGAAACTAGACTATTGTGGCGGCTCTAGATAAATGCAAAATCAGCGATCGTGACTCAGTCCGAATTTGAATAGCAACAGCTGAAGCTCTAAATCAGAACGTTAATGATTTGGTAATAAACAGATCGTCCATTCGTCGCTGTCGCACCAAGGAAAGGGAAGGAACAAGTAAATAAATAAATTTATCTTTAAATCAGGAATTGAAGATGAAATATATAGTTAAACAATCAGTCGATAATGTAGCCGAAATAATACTCTTTGCATCATATAATTTACAAATGAAGAAACCACGCGAAGACTATCGAAAATGTCTCGAACTGGTAGTAATTTTACTGGTAGTAATGACGGAACTCTTCCACAAATTTCTTTTCGTCTGCCAGGAGCATTTCTTCATGCTCAATGGATGGCTAAAACAATATATGCTTTGAAATATTTGTATTTCGAGACAAATTTACGTTGACAAAGGAAATAAGATGCGTAAAATTTAATATCTATTATTTAAAAAATGCAGGTATTAGTAAATTATTATGGAAAAAACCATACTGTATCACAATTATTATGAATATTCTTGAATTTGAAGAACATTCAACCATTATTAGAAATGTTTGCTTCATTCTTTTTCGTTGATACAAAATATTACATTTTCATTCGTGTGAATGTGCCACGTCTTTCTGTTATTCGATCAACTTCATATTTTACAGAAATCATTGCTTTATCCAATGGAACAATTTTAGGGGGCCGCTTAAAAAAAAATGCGGAAAAAATTTTCGTCAAGTATAGCCAAAGTCCACACGATTTTGCTTATTACGATCAAAATTTCATTAATTTTTTTCTAAAATCAAGAAATACTCCAATGAAAATGTCAAGAGGATAAAAAACGCAGGATTTTTCAACCACACGAACTGTCCAAACAGTAGCAACAACGACAGAAACAGCAACAACAACCTTCAAATAAGCAAATACAATACGAACAACAGACAGCAAGTGGAAACAGACAACAACAGACAACCGCAACATGTGCAGCTGATGGGAAAACAACGACAACAACAGCAACACCACCAACAACAACGACAGTCTCAAGAAAAGCTGTAGAAAATTTATGTCAAAATTAAAAAACAGATTATACAATAATTAAAGTGGAGTTTTAACAAATAACAAGTTAAAATCAAGTAAAAGTTAAAATAATTTAAAACTACTGAATATTTAAAATACTAATAACGCTAATAAAAAACAATTCGGTTAAAACCTAATTAAAGAAGTGGAAGATTTTAGGTACTAAAGAACAAAATTATATACTCTTGTTTACAGATAATACAGAAAATAAGCCTTCTGCTTATGATGCTAATGGTGGTAATCCATGCAAATAAATCAACTAGAAACTGGAGGAGGTTACGTTGTAATAGAGAAAAAAGTTGCTAAAAGTTTTAACATCACACATAGAGGGATTATTTTAAATTAGCAACATAAAGTACAAGATTTAGAATATAGCTAAATGCAATAACTATTCACACTCGAGAAGAGGGAGACTTAATTAATGTAGGCGGTAAGATAACTAAATGGATTTGCAATGCACGCAGTGCTGCATATAAATATTTGCATGTAACTTGCGTGAACTAATGTACTGAAAATTCGCGGCATGCAGAATTCTGTACATGTAGTTCAGGCAAAACTCGAAACTGTGTTTTGATAAAATTGAGTGCAAAGAAAAAGCAAATTATGAAAGATAATAAATAAAATTGAGGACTGAAAGTAAGTCGAATGTATAAATTCTGCTCGTAAAATTGGTCTCTAGTTGGAACCAATTTCACAAGACTTCTAAAGGTCTTGCAGCGGGCACACCACTGCAACGTGTAGCTTACGCGGTGGATTGGATACCTGTATTTCAAACGTTTATAGCAGATCGCATAAACACATGAAGTCACGGCACCATTCTACTCGTGTTGCTTGGCGAACTGCACGCCGGAGATGTCTTAAAGCGGCACTTCTCGAGAAACTAGCTGGGAATTGTACGCAGAATGCTGGTGCGCCACGTCTAATTTTCGTTCTGAAAGTGAACTGAATAGTTCTGGCCACATCTGTCTTCTTGAAGCGGCTTCTTGAAGCTGGCTTCTTGAAGAATGAAGAAACTTTGCTACACGTAGTTTCTTCTTTGATGTTAAATTCTTATACGTGTGATTCCTAAATGTGTGTGAGTGAAATTTACTGAATGGCCGTATTCGTGGCCAAAATAGGATAATAAACTAAATTTCTAAAAAAAGAGAATTTTCACAAAGAACTTCGGTATGGCAATCATACGATTTCATGATGCCGGACACTTCGTTTGTTGTTCTTTTGTTCTTCAGTTTTATACTTACTTGTTTTTATTTTATATCAACACTTTATGATTTTAAATATAATTATTTTATTTTATTTATTGCTTTTTAATGATATTTTTCAATTTTCACTTTATTTAACACTATTTTCACTTCCAAAGCGCAGTATAAAAAGGTAAACAAATCTTCGGAAACCTCTTCGGAACTCGTTCGGGCGACAACTCTTTAATTGTGTGCGTAAAAAGAACCGAGAATCCGACAGAATTTGGGCTTCAAAAAATCTCTTCACTTGAAGAATGTGTGGAAACTGTTCTCTCCTCACATCCCCTCTCTTTCCCAGAAACTTTTGAAGAAAGAAGAAAGAAGCCTTAATGTGGCCATAATGTGTCGCAGCTGTGCGCTGACCGCACGCGCGATGTGTGTGTGTTTGCGCTGGCGACACGCGCGATGTGTGTGTGTTTGTTGTGTGAAACGAATGACGTCTGCGTACACTGAGCACTAGAAGTGGTCAGCCTGTCATGCAACAGTAGCTGCTATAATTGCTACATTGGATGACTTTATGCTGTATATATATAGTTAAACTTGCGCTATATATTCGTATATATAAAATAAATGTGGACTCTACTAAACAAAATAAGATTTACTACAACTGTTGAGCCATCTAGCGTAGATTTTTTTCTCAGGAATGAGTGGCTGCGAGAAGGCAATCGGGAAAACTTCAGAAATTCAATTGTTTTCAGTGTGGTATTTTTCAAAGCAGGGTGCCACACAAAGTGGAACTTCGCGAGTCGAGCACAAGTAACCAGACTCCTTTCGAACTTCACTTAAATTTATTTATTTATTTGTGGTATTTTTTAATTTATTTTTTGATTTATTTATTTATTTATTGATTTCTTTATTTATTTATTTGTTTATTTATTTATTTATTTATTGATTTATTGATATATTGATTCATATTTTTATTTATTTATTTATTTAGTTAGCTACTTATTTATTTATTTATTTATTTATATATTTATTTATTTATGTATTTATTTATTGATTTATTTATTTATTTATTTATTTATTTTCTTATTTATTTATTTATTGATTTATTCATTTATTTCTCTATTTATTTAGTAATTAATTAATTAATTTATTTATTTATATAGTTATTTAGTTATTTAGTTATTTACTTATTTGTTTATTTATTTAACTATTTATTAATTTATCTATTGAGTTATTTATTTATTAATGTAATTATTTATTTATTTATTTAATTATTTATTGATTGATTTATTTATTTAGTGATTTATTTATTTATTTAATTATTTATTTACTGATTTATTTATTTACTTAATTATTTAGTTAAGTTTTTATTTATTTATTTATTGATTTATTTATTTTTTTAATTTTTTGTTCTTTTTGCCCACTTACAGTGTCGAAACCTTTAAGCGAGGTGTAAACCGTCACCTCTCCCTCTTTCCCCCTACCCATTAACCTGTCATCCCTTCGGAACCAGCAAATGCTTTGCGTGGATAGGGGGCAAGCATCCCCTGAGCTTGGTTTCATCTGCCATAAAAAAAAATCGTACCCTGGTACTCGTACCTTATTTTCGTGTACGATTTGGAGGTCTACTGCCCTGTCAGCGAAATACCAACAAAACTGAACGAAGATTGCGGAGATTTAGAGTGGACCCTAAAAACAACTGAATCTGATGGTACACTGAACCGAACACGAACGCCATATCAAAGAAAGAGTCCGCTGTATTGAAGAAACGGCAGCATTACGGAAACGGCAGCCACGATTGTCAGCATGAAGACTTTTGATTGTTCAAAATGATGTTATGACTTCTTTAAGAGTGAAAGTTATGAAGTTTTCACTGCAAATTGCAGTTGTCCGCGTTGTTAACTGCGAAACTCCGTATTAAAACAGTGTGTTTCAATAAGATGACACGGAAGGCGTGCAGTTTTAATTTTTATACAATCGAGATATTCAAATTGTAGAAAGCGGTTTCCATGTTGAGGAAAACGGAACTTGATTTCATTGATATTCACTGCCGAGTGCAGAATATCAGTTGAAGTTCAGTTCAGTGCCGTTGTTGTTGAAAAATTCTCGTTATATTCACAATCTTTTCATCAATACAACTAACATTTTTTGTTTGGTGTAGTCATCCCAGGAAAAGCAATAAAAATTTTAGTAAAAACACCTGGAATACCGTCTTCGTACCGTTGGAGAATATCAGACGATAACAACAACAATTACAACAACAACAACAACACCAACAACAACAATTACAACAACAACAACGGCACAAAGCGTATGTGAAATTTCAAATTAGAAGTATTCACGCAGTTATTGACATGGCAAAAAATTGTATTGTCTCTCACTCGCACATGGAGGGAAAACAGTTACATTAGGTTACGGTACGTTACGTTACGTTGCGCTACGTTACGTTCCGTTACGTTACGTTACGTTGCGCTACGCTACGTTACGCTCATATGAGCGCCAAACCCTTGTCCTTAATTTTCAAAGAAATCCTCTTCATCACATTGCACGACTACACACATCGAGAATTTATTGCTCCCTGGAGAAGTATAGCCAAAACAGTTATTCCGAACGATATACGAAAGCCGCGAGCACTCCGGTTCTCGGTAATCCACTGGCGATGGTACCAAACATCCGTGTAGTAACCGGGCTTCCCCTCGGCGCATCTGAACCCAAACGACACAATGCCGGCCACTTTGCCGTCGCAGATCAGAGGTCCGCCCGAGTCGCCAGAGCAAGCGTCCTTCACTATGTCCGCGTCATCCCCAGCACACAGCATTCCCGGTTTCAGTACGCCAGGTTCTCTTCGCTCGCACGTCTTGAAGTCGAAGATGTTGAGGTCCACATACATGGCGTCGGCAGGCATGGGACCAAGCTGCGGGATGTTGAAGGTGGGCATGAATAGCACCGGCTGGACGTCGCAATTATGGTGATTAGATGTGCTTACGAAAAATACTCTGCCCCAGCCGACAACAGTGCAGGGAGTGTCCGCCTTGGGCGCCGAATCCGCCAGCGGGATCCTCTTGGCGAGGACGTTGTCTTCGTTGATGTCCTTGGAGAGACGCAGGATGGCGACATCGTTGCGGAAGTTCTTGTTGTCGTATTCCGGGTGCGCTATCACCTTCTTAACGTCGAGTATTACAGTCGCTGACGTCTCCTGAAGACGGTTCGGCGTCTTGGCCACCACGCGTATGTCGTAGCTTCTCGTCAGCGTCCTGCCGAAGGGACACAAGGAATTGCAGCCGGCAACAGCAACACTGACGCACCGTTCCCACTACTTACCGAGTCTTCACGCAGTGCGCTGCGGTCAGGATCACGCGCGGTGAGATGATGGAGCCGCCACAGAAGTGATTGTCGCCGAAGTAGTCGCGGTGGTAGCGCTTGCGTATCGACACGATGTGCTTGACCAGCGTGTGTTTTTCGGGCCGATAGCCTCCGGTGACGAGGAACGTATAGTTCTGGTCCTCTCCGGAGGCGTAATCGTAGAGTGGGCCATCTTCGTCTCGGTGGCCACATACAACGACGACAATACGCTGAAAAATTGTCAAAAATATAAGAAACACAGAGAATTTGAAGGCAACTGACATTTTAAACGAAGTGTATAGAAAATCAGGAAAATCTCAAGGTTGAAAATATATGTAATTTGACGCTATAAATTGGTTGTGTTGATACATAAATTTTGAAACATCTTCGGAGGTCGAAAACGGATCGTGCGGATTCTCTATTGGCTCGTTTGAAGGGAGTTCCTGCTGCCGTGCAGACGTGAGGAAAGACCATTTGCTGGTTGCAAACACCATGTCCGCGCAAAGGACTTCTAAATGGTGGTGCCAAAGAAGGCGCTGTTGTGTCCACAGCTTGGGCAAGCAAAGAGCTGCGAAGAGCTTCCCTGAAAGCCGACTACTGATCTAAAACAACCCTCTATATATATGTGAACGCCCATTTTATATTTACACGGTAACGGTTAAACAATTAATGAAACAATGAAAACGCAGCTGCCATCACTATGCCCACCACGACGCCCCTGATCCTCGTGGATCCACCTCTTATCCACCGGCGATTGAAGTACACGTCGGTGAAGATACTTGGAATGTCTGTGTTGCCGCAGCCGATGGTCCAGGAAATGACGCCGGTGAAGACGCCGTTGCAGATCAGCGGGCCTCCGGAGTCGCCGCGGCACGGGTCCGCGTACGAGTCCTCGTCGTTGCTGGCGCACAGCATCCCGATGTTCTTCTTGTAGATGCTCGTCTTCTGCGCGCACACATCGGGCTCGTACAGCGTCACCTCGATGTAGAGGGGGAGCGCGCTGAGCGGTCCCTTCTGCAAGAAGCAAAGCGGTCTAACGGTGCTTCGTGCAGCGCCCTTCCACAGCCCCCACACTCACGAAATACATGCGGCCCCAGCCGACTGTGTAGCAGGTGGAGCCCCACTCGGGCGGCTTGGTCGGCATCTTGATGCGCTGGATCGTTTCGTTGTCGTCGGGAATGCGACCCTTTATCCTGATCACGGCGATGTCGTTCGTGTTCCTCTGCACGTAGTGGGGGTGCGCCCGCACCGACACCACCGGGTACTGGTACGTGGTGACGTCGACCCTCAGGCGGTTCGAGGTGCCGGCCACAACGAGCAGCTGCCGCGCGCGGGTGAGCACCTTGCTGCGGCTGCAATGGCGACCAGTGCAAACAGTGAGCAAGCGTGAGTGCCACATACCTACTCCATCACGCAGTGCGCCGATGTCACGACCGTCGAGCGTCTGATGATGGTGCCCGCGCACAGGTGGTTGTCGCCGAAGTACTTCTCGGGGGTGCGCGTGCGTATGGAGACCATGAACTTCACGATGTCCGTGTACTCCTTGTGCTTGTTGCCGCCGGAGATCATAAACCTGAAGTCGTCTCCGGCGCGGTCGTCGTCCGCGGGCTCGGGCCGCGCTTGCGAGGGCGGCAGACTTGACAGCAAAACGGCGGCTAGCGAGAAAACTGAAGCAGCGAGGAACATGACGGAACTCGAAAAAACACAGACAAATTATTCACAGATTTCTAGACAGTGAACATGTTTTCTGAAGATGAAAGAAGAGCGGATTGCTATCTTGTTGGGTGAAATATCCGTGAATAAAGTGAAATTAATTAGAAGTCGCGGGGGAAAAACACTGCAATCTTTGCGCGCAAACGGTGGCAAGAATCACAGATGCGCATGCATCTCGAAACTTGGCAAAAACAGATGCAGCGACGAAGTCAGCGGATGCCAACATCTCACGTCAATAACATTAAACTTCGCTTTACCTGAGAATGCAAATCACACGCGAAGCACAGCACAGCACAGCAAAGCACAGCAACAGTGTAAGCATGGAAATGCCAGCCATGTGCTGCAACTTCAGCGGCGCCTGCAACGTGCCACGGCACCCGCAGCCAAATGAGACTTCAATTGTTCTTGCGGGGGAAACTTGGAAAAAGAAGAGAGGGATGGAAGGAGGAGCGGGTGGGCGTGGGAGCGGAGGAGCGGAGGAGCCGGCGAAAGACGTACACATTTGAGCGGAATGAGCAGCAGCAGCCGCACAACGTTTTCTGCAGTAAAATGCAACCAACAACACCAAGACCCTCATTGCAGTTGGCAACATTTAATTTTACTCACACGAAACCATTCGCACACACACTCACACACATACACACACACGTGCTCAGCCAAGACTTGTAAATTAAAACTGCAGCATTTACGCAAACACACGCACGCTGCTTCTCGCCGTTCTCGCCGTCGCACGCGCTGACGTATGAGCGACTGACTTCAGACCCTGATTTCAATTTCAGTTTTGGCTTTGACAGAATTTTCCGATTACCTAGTCGGGCAAATGGAAACAAAAATCGCAAGCGCGCTGCAGCAACGTGAACACGATGCGGAAACTTTACGCAGCAGCTGCTGCCGGCTGCAGGACGAGTTCGCGCTGCAGCTGAAGCCGAAGCCGACGCTGTCGCTGACGCTGTCGAGCAGCAACTAAGCTGGTTGCATATTAATGAGAAGATCAGAAGGTGTCTTCCTGCCTCAGCGCCGTCGATCCACCGCAAATGAAGCAGTTGAAACAAGATTGAACCCTCCGCCAGCGAAGAAGACCGCAGGCAAAGGGGGCGAACAGGGGCGTGGCTCCTTAGATGTGAGCTGCCAATGTTGCAAGTGCAACTGGAAGCGCGGCTGATGTTTCAACTTACATTGCCGCCGATGCATCGCGATGTAGAAGAGCAACTTTCAATATCACTCTTGTAAAATCTGAAGTTGTCGCTCTGCTGCTATTGAAAAAGCAGATTAATTCAGCCTTTAAATTTCATTTCTACAGCATTCCACGAAATAATTTCCCCCAATTCCTGCGATGGAATGAGGAAACGAGGAATAAGAAGAGATTTAAAAAAAACGGAAATCACAAGTAAATAATTTTAATGGTGTTAAATTAATATTTGTTGCCACCAAGGTGTGGTGAAGAGAAGAAATGAGTAGCAGAGAGAGAAATATTTCCACTCTTGAAATCCCGAATGACGGCGAACAAATTAAGAAGAAGCAAAAAGAAAGCAAACCAGCAAACAATACAAACAAAAGCACTTTTCAGTTTAAACACGGCAAGAGAAGGAGGGAGAGAGGGAGAGAGGGAGAGAGGGAGAGAGGGAGAGAGCGAGTGAGTCTCCCAACGAATTGCATAAACAACAACACACAGAGATACCAACTCACCCAGAAACCCGAGCGGCTCCTGAGAGACAAATAATTTAAATTTTTCACTTTTATTTATCTGAAGCGTCGAGTTCGTGCGGTCGCGAGTGCAGCGTTTTCGGCGACTGGGTTAAGACGACATTCAAGGGAGGTCTGATTCGAGACTGCGACGAGGGTGGGACGAGTGTGGAGAAAAGTTAAGTCGAGAGATATCTGCAAAATAACGAACCATTTCAAGCAGAACGTGTCGACTATTCCAGTTTAATACGTCCTGCAGTTGGCGTAAAAATAGCAAAGTTACCGTCAACCCATCATTCGGCACCGACAGAGGGGAGAGGGACTCCCCGTGCCAACTTACCCAACAATCTACCACACCAATCGTGGCCTGAAAATTAGCGATAACAGCGAACATCAGCTCGCAGAAGCCGACCAACCACACGCCACACAAGAATGTGTGCTCGGCAAAGAAGTTTCGCTTGCAAAAATAGGCTGAGAGAGCAGCCGGCGAAGGCGTTCGGGACACGGACCGTAAATAAGGATGCAGCCGGGAAGTCAGTCGAAGAAATCGAGGCTTTTCGGACGAGAACGGCAACAGCGACAGCGACAGCAACAGCTTTCGAAAGAACTTGCGAAACATCAAGCCTACCGGAAATGCAGGCAACAAAGATTGCAGCAGCTCGACTGGTCTTTATCAGGAGTCAGCAGCTGGTTGGTGCAGCCCTGCGCACAGAGGGAACTCCATCGCGCTTCAGGGATCTTCAGCGCTCGCGAGGAACTCCGTCGTGAGGAACTCTGTTCGCAGGAACTCCGCTCAAGAAAACCTGGAAACAAGGAGCTAAAAAGCTCTCACTTCCCAAACATGTAATGATAATGATGCTTCCCTCGATTCCGTCGTAGACACCCCCTCCTCCCCCGCCGCACCCTCACGTGTCTCACTACAGTCCACATTATTTACGACAAAAACTTTGTCAAGTCTTATCTGATGCCTACCAAGCGTAGCGTGCTCAACGTCTACAAATTGTTTGCGTTTCTTCCACACTTTAACGTGGCTTTCTCTGGTTTTTTATGTGTTTGGCCGTGTGAAGTCAGGACTGCATGGCGCTCACATTCGTATTGCACACAATGTGATTTTATATGTCGGTTTATCACAATTATTTTTTGCAGGAACGGCCGACAGCTTTCAAAAAGCCCTTTCTTTGGTCTTTTTCTTTTCTTTTTTTACTCTTTCTTGCGGCGAACGTTTTTCTTTAAACTTCCTTACTTTCTTTTTGTGGAAATTCTTATAGGAATTCGAAATAAACACACAAACCTCAACCGGACCCGTCCGCGTCCTCGTCCTCGTCATTTTAAATGAAATCATTCACCGTTCACATTCTCACATCCGATCGAAGGTGTCGTTTACACGCCCATCATCGGACTGTAACACGATTGCCTCCTCACATCAACGCGGCCAGACATTCCAAGAGGACGAGCGTATCCTTCGCCCGAACGGGGAAGAAGGCATCTTTTTGTAGTTCGCGGGCGACCCGAGCACCCGACGGGATCAGTGAGGTTGTGACAGAAAACCAAAAGTTTTGGCGTTGCGGTCAAGTGACAGACTATAGAAAATTTGATGTCACTTCTTGTTAGTTGCGTTCTTTTGTTACTGGAGCTCCCTGCTGTCCTTGTGAGTGGAAGGACCTTCTCTCTTCTTTTCGTCGCAGTCTGTCGACTGAATCTTTGTTTTCTCTGGTTTCGGGTGAAATTTTCGACTTCTTTTGCTTTTTTCTACATCACATTTCGCTGCTTTCTCGTCTCTGCAATCCTGGTTGTTCGTTCGTCCGTTCGAGTGAACATCTTGCTTCCCTCTAAAAGCAAGAACAATGACAACAACAGCAACAACGACAACAACAACAACAACAACATCATTATTAATACGCACTGGAGGTTGCAAGTTTCTGAATCTCATTTCCTTAATGGATATTATAAATTTTTGCTGCAAATTGAAACTCGTAATTTTTGGGATTTTTTGTCTACGCCAAGTTGGCTGCGTTTGGGTTTCGGTCTACTAATTGTTCGCAAAGAAGTGTCGTTGACCGAGTGTTTCCCCAACTAATTCGTTTCACAGAGAAACTGGGAACTCTTTGAATTTTCTGCGAACGGCTGAAGGTCGTCGGTGTGCCGGGAGGGGGAGTGGGGGGGGGGGGGGGAACACTGTGCCAGCGAAGGTGTTTGAGAGCGAAGACTAAGTGGCAAAAAGTGTCCGTCTACGTTTTGACCAGCTTACCAGTTAGACTAGTTGGCCCACCAGACGGAGACACGCTACTGGTTACTGGTTGTGTAGTTGCTATGAGTCCACGAACTTCCCGTCTTTGACTTCTTGACTTTTTCGCCTTTAAAACATCGTTAAGAAACGAAAAGCCTGTGGAACTTTTGAAGGCTAAAATTAGTCTTCCAGCTCAACCACGAACGAACCAGAAAGGAACGCTAAGGACCCGACGTTCCACTGGCAACCGATACTCGTGTTTTACCTGTTATTCTCGCACTCCTCGCAAGGTCACTGACTGGTAATTTGTTGGATAAATCAAGCAACCCTTACAGAACATGTGGAACATCATCCCACATCACCCCCGCCCCCGTCCCCCTTCCTCCTCGTTCCCCTCTAACACATAAAATCTATCAACTCCTTCGCCAGCGAACCGAGTTTTCAGTTTTAATACAAAATTATTCACTCGCCCATCACTTCCGCTTGCAGTCATCATAAATTTTCCACTCTCAGGTTTAATTTTCCGGCTCCTACTTAACGGCAGCGTACGTTTCGAGAAGATCTATCGCTCTGTTGCAAGATAACCACACTGCACGTCACGAGACGCCGGTGTGACGGTGGGGCGCGAAGCGCGGGACGGGGAGCGGAGGCATTAAATTTCATTAAAGTCAAGCCGCAGTCGCCGCCAGCACGTTACTTTGCCCGCAACTACTAAGCAATTCGGGGCTACAAATTTAGTTTGCTCCCCCCGAAGAGGGCGAAGCAGTCAACGTATCTCTGCAAGATGCCGCAACTCGCTTTTCTTTCCTCAAACGCCGCTCCTGGATGGCGAAAGAATTCGCCTGGAAGGAGCTGACAGCCTCCGGACGGCCTCGCAGCTACTGACTGCCTCGAGCACACGCCTATTTAGAATGTCCGCAGCCTTGTTTGACGAAGATTTAGGATGCTAAAGTGCGAGGATTTATTTGGGGTTTTACAGGCGAGGCCTGCCATTCGGTCTGCTTCGTGCCGCTTATCGTCGTCGGGCTACGACGACGACGTTGTCGACGTTGGTTGTCTTCGCAGGTGGAAAGTGAGGAATTTATTTAATTGCTTAACGTTGGGTTATAATTGAAAATTTACTTCGCTTGTGTATTTCAACTGATTGCTAAACATCAAATCAGTACTTTAAATAGTAACAATAGAAGTGCACTGAGACTTGAATTTCCCTCCTCCCCTCGCTCCGCAGCCAACTGCAGCAGGACGACCTCTCGTCGCATCCTGTCGGCTGACCGGCAAAAGTTATTCAGCAAAAGTTGTTCCCGTTGAGTGGAAGAAAATCCAATTTTTCTGTAATGACTTCTAACATATGCGGCAAATGTTGCAAACTTTGCATATCCTCCATCAGCTTCGCTTCGCTTCTCACCTCACTGCTCTGCCAGCTCTCACTCGCTCTCCCGCTCTCTCCCGCTCTCTCTTTATAACTCACCCTGTGTAGGTGAGCCACAAACTTTACTTAGCAGTGGTGGGTGGAGAGGGGATTGGTAGTTGAAATAGTTTTCCCTAGTTTTCCCCCAACAAAGTCCGGGAAATATTTGAATGCATTTAAAATCATTTGGCGCTATCAAACTGCGCACTAAGTACAGCTACCCACAACCAGCACCAGCACCGGCAGCAGCGCCGTTTCGACCCCGTTTGCTGACTCATGAAATCAGGGTCAAATGTTTTCAGCATCGTTGAGCAGCAGTTTATGTTTCTCTGGTCAATTAAATCCCATCCACCGTGTCAACGGATGCTTTTTTGCATTTTCGGTATTCTTCCGATCTCAGCTGATTTTCATCTCAGGATTCAGGCAACAAAAGCCAGGGATGTCGGACGATGAGATAGAAAGAGAGGGAGAGAGAGGAAGAGAGAGAGAGAGAGAGAGAGAAATAGGGAGAGAGAGAGAAAGAGAGAGAGAGAGAGAAATAGGGAGAGAGAGAGAAAGAGAGAGACAGTGAGAGAGAGAGGAGAGGGAGGTGTCCACCCTCGAGGAGGAGTTAAAAGTGTCAACACAATAACACTTTTTCCATGTGTTGTGATTTCTTGTGGTCCTCGTGGACGTGTGTGTGTGTGTGTGTGTGTGCGAGTCGGTGTGTTAGTCGGTCGGGTCACTTTGTCCTCCTACACGATTTCACAGGCCACAGTAGAGCGGTTGTTGTTGCTGGTTTGCCTCTACTTTTCCTTCCGAAGTCGTGACTTTTTGCTCTGGGGTTAACTAACGTAACGTGTGTTACACCCCTCATGCCCCCACACCCTCCCCCTCCACCCACATAACCGGTAGAGAAGCACCAACAACAACGGTCATGCCATATTTTGACATTTTCTCCTAAACTATGCATGTCCAGGAGGAGCATTGTTGTCATCTAAGATGAGGCTTAGCCAAGTTTAAAACCTTCAGACACATTAAAAGCGAGCTGGCTCGCTCGCTCGCTCGCTCGCTCGTTTGCTTCCTCGCCTCCTGCGAGCCGTGCAATCTGAGCTTCATGCCTGGCGACGTCCTGCGTGCCACGTTGATGGCTCGTTGCAATGATTTGTGCCCGAAGTTATGCCGCAGAGCCCAAGTGGAGTCGTTGGAATTGAGAAATTACAAACCATTATACTTGGGGGTCACTTTTAATTACTTTCCTGAAGGTCAACTCTAATGATTGTCATCTGTGAGAGGCAATTAGGTTGCTGCAGCAGAAGGGTGCCGACAAATGTCTGCTTTGGCCATAGTCACTGTATTTTTAGTGGGAGAGGGAATTACGTTTCTCTGCAACAAATTCTCTTATTTAAAATTTAAAGTACATTTCATCAGTCTCTTCCTGCGTTTATCTCTCCGTCTGTTTGTCCGCGTCTCCGTATGTTCGTCCTTCCTTGCGTCTTACCGTTTAGCCTTCCGTCTCTTCTTCCGTCTGTCCTACCCGTCTGTTCTCCCATCTATCTTGCCGTCTGTCCTTCTATCTTTCCTTCCGTTTGACCTTCTGTCTGTCCTTCCGTCTATCGTTCTGTCTGTCCTTCCCTCTGCCCTTCTATCTGTCCTTCCGGCTGTTCTTCTGTCTGTCCTCCTGTCTCTCTCCCGCTCTCTTTTTATAACTCCGTCCGCTTGTTCGGCGTCTCGTTCGGCCGTCTCTCCATCTGTTCGTCTCTCAATCCGTCTGCCTGTTCGTCTCTACCTCGTCTGTCTGTTCCTCCGTCTGTCAATCAGATGGTGCGTTCATATGTGCGCCTTTCCGTACGTCCGTCCGTTGGTCCCTTCATCTGTTTTCAGGATAACTTGTGAAGTAATGGAAAATGGACGTAATTTATTTATTTATCTATTTAATAAGGTGTACAATATTGAATACAATGAACAAAATTAGTTTAAGAAGTTTAAGATTTTATTTTTAGCTACATAAACGGGATCCGTCAGGTTAATAGCTGGGTATACAAAGTTGAAATCTGCGCAGGCGCCTCTAAGTGGTTCCTGTTGGAGATACGTTGATCTGCAACAGCTTGAGTAAAGAAATTGGCCTCTTCTCGAAGTACGACGAGGAGTGTTGATGTCAATATTACTGAGCAGATGGCAGAGTCGATGCTGCCAGATATAAACGCAGCAGTAAGCTGCGTAAGTAAGTAAGTTTATTTCAAAATAAAAGCAGCAGTAAGCTTCGACTAACCAGTGAGGATAAATCTATCAGCCGAGACTCGTACGATGGCAAACGTAAAGATGGAACCCAACGAAGATTTGGTAGACAGAAAAGTAAGAACTGTAGAGTGTCGCGCCTCCTAGTCGTTCCAGATCCAGCAGGCAGTAACTGCAAGATCCACTTGTTTTTCTTCTCGCTCATCGTGCTACATTTGGCGTTATTTTGCTTTCACTTTTTATTTACTCATAATTCGGTCCTTTGTAAACTACGCCCTCACTTATCCTCAAAGTCCGCGCAATGCGAGTACAACGCAGCGTATCCTTCGACGTCGGCTACAGCGCAACGTCAGCGTAAGATAAGCAAATCGTTTAGCACGCACCCCAGCCTTCATTTCCGCTCTCCCCACTTCCCCGGTCCGGGTCGCGGACCCACACATCCGTTGGGAGGACGTGTTTCGACGCCGTCACGTAGCCTCGGTATATTTAACGCGACGCCATTCCAGCGCGGGCGGCTGCTGGCGGGGCGGCCATTCCATTCGGCGACTTTAAGGCGCTGCGTAAACAAATCATTTCTAAATTAAGGCAAACTAAACACGTAAGATTCCTAATTCTACAATGGTAAACCTGAAAATATTTGAAATAAACAAAAAATGCCGCTCTTCTCGTTGCAAATGCTTCCCTTGCTTGTTTTGTTGTTGGCCTTAAAAGCAAAAAACATTTATTTCCGGCGCTCGAAGGGAAAGCGCTCAACTCTGCGAGAAGAAGGATTCACGTCAGTGAACCAGTTAATGTTCAGCACTGAGTGACAGTGTTACGTCGTCGCAGGTTGCGCTTGTGTGTCCGCTCACGTGTTTGTGCGCGTGTGCGTGTGCGTGTGTTGCTGCACGCGCGACGTACGTGACGCCGAGTCGTACACGCTGCTCAGACGTTTGAAAACGCCGAAAAGGCGATGAATGTGAGCGATCCGAGCAGCGCTTCTGGAGACGCACGACTTCCAAACACAACGTACGGATACCGGATACCGGAAGTGATGCATCAGAGTAAGAAGCGATGCCGAGTACAGGTGGCGCCAGTTGTGAGAATCTGGAGATAAAGCTGGAATAAAATTGTTAAATAAATAAATAAATAAATATAAATGCTTTACTCTCTTCCTCTCTCGCCAAGCAGCGGCTCTCTTCGTTCATTTTTGTTCTCATTAAATGTATTTTTTGTCACTGAAAATATGGAATGCATATTTAAAACTAATTAACCGTTTTTAATGCTTTTAAAAACAATTAACTGTTTTTATAACCTGTTTAACAGATGAATTCAAACACTCACACACCTACACACACACGCGCACGCGCACGCACAGATGGTGTCACTTTTTGTGTCGCTTTGGTTATGAATTCGGTTTCTCCTTCATTGATCGAAATAATTCACTCGGTTTGAAGCGCCTGCGTTCGCTGCAACATTCAGACGCGCCAGCCGTCGGGATGTCGGGACGTCGATAAATCGCAACGCAATTTCACGTTTCCGCTAAAGAGTTCAGTATTTCAAAGTGAGGAGTTGAAAAACGTCAACGCTTGTGGATTTTTTAATGGAGTGAGTGGTTCTGAACGTTTTTCAATAGTGAAATAAAGTCGTTTGATGGATTCAGTGGTACTCACAGCCGCCTGAATCAATTGCCAAAAAGCGTTACACGAAGTGCTTCCCCTACAGCAGTTGATCGGGGATCCTTCGTTGTATTGGCGGGCGTCGTTCATCATTCTGAACGCGAAAAACAGCAATCAGTTGTCTCCACACCGACAAGCGGGAGCAATGCGTTGTTTCTCAATGTACTGGATGTAACTGAAGTAAATTAATATATCAGGCATTTAGTGGTCCCTACTTTTCCTAAACCCCCATGATGACCACTTCGCGTGCGAATTCGCTGGCCCACTAAAACTTGCTGATAATACAACTGGCCTCGTTTAGAACGGGGATACGCAGCGAACAATTACAAATGTTTTCGTCTCCCAGCCCCCCCCCCCCCCGCCATCCTGCTCAAGGCATTCAAAGCGATCAAGCAATCAGATGATCGCGTCCCCGAGGCACCGCATTAGAGTCTCAAATGCAATTAAAATTGCAGCCACCCGCGAGCAGGAGAAAAGAAAGTCTTGCAGAGAAATCCTTGCAATTATTATTATCCTTATTTATCTGCGTTTGTCGAGTGGAAAAGCAATTTTCTTCTGACAAAGACTGAGGGACGACAATTTGTCACAAATGCAGGTAATCAGAAGCAGCAGCGGCAGCGGCAGCGGCAGCGGCAGCGGCAACGGCAGCTCCAACAATTCAAGCCAACATTCCGCCAAACCAGACACCGCACCACATATTTGAGTCCAGCAATCATAAGTAGAATAAAATGAGAGAAGGAAAGAGTGAAAAGGACTTGCTGAAGTCCTTGGCTTTTATCGTGTAAACCACAGAGTTATGAGTTCGTTGTTGTTGTTGTTGTTGCTGTTGTTGTCGATGCGAAATAGAACACCGTCGAAGAGCGCAGTTAAAGTATCTGCTATACTATCACAGGAAGAAAGAAAAATGAAAAGAACACAAAGAAAAGTCAGAAAAAGTGGAGAACAACTCGAAAAATAGCAGAGAACTCAAGTGGGAACAATCGAGGATGGGGGGGGGAAGGGGGAGGTTCCCTTTCATAAATCATAAACACCAGAAATGCAGTCATCACAAAAGAACAGCAACAACAACAACAGCGCAACAATCGTACCTACAAATCCAACAATCCACAGATCATTAAATTAATTACACTCGGAAAAGTTTCGCTGTGTTGTTGACTTCTGCACTCGTACGTCCGTCAGTGTGAATGGCGTCCCACATTATTTGAAGTCAAGAGGACTGAAATCCAACAAAGGCAAAGAGCAGAAGAACGCTTTAAAGAAGGAAAAGGCAAGAATTGCCTTGAATTTGTATCGTGTATTGTGGGACTTCAGTAGAGGTTTAAGTGGAAGTGGTCACGCCTACTACACCTCAGCATCTGTTACAGCAGTCAAATTCTCTGATAAACTTCTGCCTGCCATCATTATTCTGCATGAGTTGCAGTACCGAGATTTTCGGGAATACCGTCTAAATAAGTCGCAGAAAAGAAGGAAAACAGACATCGGCAACATCGGCCTAACCAAACTAGACGAGGATATTTTGACACTCACGGAAAGAAAAATGACGATAAAAATACTCCCCGAAAAGTCCTCGCTTTCGTCTCAAGTTCGGCAGAGTCGCAATCGCGTCACCATTCTTCAATCGAGACGATAATCGCGGTTTAGCTACATATTTCAACTGCATTAAAACTCGACACGGCAGATACAATGAGAATCTTTAAGGTGCCCCTGTAGGCTGGAAAAGAGGAGGAGGAGGAGGAGGCCGTCCAGATCAAGGCCAACCGTGACCTCAAATACTCACAAAAACTGTGAAGTACTATTTTTGAGCTCTCGCCTTTTCGAAAATTAATGACGAAAGTTTTTCCACTTGGATGGATGCGTTTGTTCGTCTCACTCGCCCACTGACACTTAAAGCAAAGGAAGGCGCAGGCAGGTGGATCGAGTGACCGCCGCCAGCCGCCTACTTGCAGCTGTACTCTGCGAAGGTCATTGGGAAATGGAAGGCTTATTTCTGCTTTACTCATTCGTACAACTTCGATTGCATTAATGGGGGAAATCGAGGTTTCCATCGCGTTTGACGCTTATATGAGAAAAATGTAGATATTAATGTGAAAAGTTGCACTGAACTGTTTAATTTAGCTTTAGATTATGAAAAATAGAAGGTTATTTTCAGAGTTAAGATGATTTGCTATGGTAATTTGGGTGGGAGTTTTCTGGTAAATTGCAGGCAGTGACAAAACTTTGAAGACGATGCGGCGGCATCTAAACTCGATAAGCAACACGATGAGGAGGACAATTAAGCGGAAATTGATGTTGAAATAGTATTTAATGATCACGAAAAATGTTGAGTTCATCTGACTCGCACATCCTCACATACCCTCACTTGAATCGAAAGCAGTTTTCGGCTGATATCACTGCATTCTCGCCATACGGACACTTTTGCCCTTTTGCTCGATTGCAAATGTGATGCCTTTTGTGTTGCCTTAATCACTTTAAATAAATAAAAGCGAATTAAAACAAAAATCCGCGCAATCTACTCAAAAATTCAATTATGCGACGAAGGAGATATTTTTGGGGAATGCGGAAGAAAGGGTTTTTATTACGAGTATTATTGCGCGGAATAAATCACTCACTGCATGCATAGAAGCATAACAACCACAATAATTGGGACACACGAATGGACAATCGCACGGATGGATACGGACGGCTACACGGACGGACAGATGGAAACCACTGATGACGGACGAGGAGAGCGCGCAAAGTCAGGGCCAGATATCGCGGTTGAACGGCGGAAATACGTTTCGTTTGTCCGTATTTACGTTAATCGCACGCACGCACACGCACCCCTCACGCGGTCTGACTGAAGCAGGAAAATATGCAAATATGTGAGCATAAAAATGCACAGAAAACCGTAACTTCAGAGGCAACCATTTATAAAATGTTAACAATTGATTAACAGCAATTAGCTGCTTGTTAAACCACAGCAACAACAACACCACGCCCACTACCACCGCCACCACCCCCTAGAATAATCCTTTGGCAAAGAATTAAATTAACAGACGCACACAAACACATACATACACACACTAGTGTGTACATATTAGCGGTCAACAAATTTGAAAGGACATCATTAAATATTTAAATTATTTCGGTGCGCGTTGCCAATTATTTACGCATTTTAAAGTGCTGCTGCTGCTGTTGTTGTTGGCGTTGTTGTTGTTGTTGTTGTAGATGATGATGATGATGATGACGATGATGATGATGATGATGGTTATGGTGCTGGTGATGGTGGTTGTGGTGAAGGTTTTGTTGTTGTTTTGCATGCATGAATGTGTATTTGACCTCACATGCGACTCTCGGAAGCTTATCAGCATTAATGTCACGCACACAAGTACAGTTGGCCGTGTGAATTCGCATGTGTAGGTGTGTGTGTGTGTGTATGTTTGTCCTCCATCCTCCACACAAACGGAAAGGCCATTTTGCTGTTCTTCCTTCCGGAAACGCTCTGGAAATTTAGTGTTGTTACCACAGAAATGGCGCGAATTGATAGAAAGGTTGGAAAAATAATTCGAATAATTACAAAAAGAATTACAAAATTTCACTTTGTGGTTTTGAAATTAGAACCACACAAAATTACAATTTTGTCACTGATCATGTAGAAGTGAATGTCGAAAGTTGAGGGAGAAACTTGAAGAACTTGTGAAAATACTATTTAAAAGTCCAAATAAAATCGACGAGGTATAAGGAAAACAGAGTGTTTTCAGCCCCGCCCCCTCTCCACACCCACCCCTTCTTTTTGATAGTAAAAACGGGCAGATAATTTCTAATAATCGAATATTATTGCCTGTACTTCAAACGATTTCTTTCTTGAGCAAATTCCTCCTTTCCCGGTAACTGTTTTCACTGCATTACGCATTCCCGATTCGCTCAGCAGTTTTCTCACCCTGCTTGCCAACCCTTAACAATCTGTTTCCGCGCCAACAATTTATTCTAACGAATTTCCAGTCTGTTCATAAATTTTTAGCATGCCAATTAAACACGAGGCACGCAACAGCATCCCGATGTCGAAGCACGTATAAATCAGCTTTTAATTGTACCGCTGCCAGTGCTTCCCGAATGTGACCCGAATCGCGAAGGGTGCAGTGCGGGGCGCGGGGGGAGTGGTTGACTTTGCTGCATCTAATCGTGTGAACAAATTGCTGACAACACTTCGGTAGCAGCGTTTAAATTTATTAATGAGCTGCGAATAAAATCCAAACGATAGCGTCATTTATTTACTTAAATTATAGTTTCCGTGTTGCGATCTCGTGCACCGTTTAGAGGGTACTTGCCGGTACCCCTCATTGTGTGTGTGTGTGTAGTTGCAATAATAGAAAACTATTTGTAAATATTCAGTGTTAATTAGCGTAATCCTCATTCCTTTTATTTGATTTATGTTTCAGTTACCACAATAATTATTATTTTAATTTTGCGTCTATTTAAATAATTCCTTCACCGGAGGAGTATTTCTGGCAGTGCTATAGGCCATGCAGCAGTCCCAAAACGAGCCAACAGAGGGCGCTGCGTTCAGTTTTACAGAGGAACTTCAGCAGAACCTTCTAAAAAAATTAAATGCGCCTCAAATGATAGCGAAAAGTGAGATTTCGCTACGATTTTCAGTGCCCAAGTGAGAACGAACTTCGGTTCGGAACCCCAACACCAGAGGGCGCTGGGAGTACCTGGCCTCTCGGTTGTAGAGCGATTTCAAAGAGCCAACGAGCTATATGTTGCAGCTCTCAAAAGTTCCACTGAAACACTTTGAAGTGGTCCCTGCTGCCATGCTGCCACGCCCACCTCTGCATCGATCCCATAATTCGCTTTTTGCCAAAGATATTATGAAAAAAAATGAACGGGCTCTCATTTGTCTCAATATCAAACTTCCCTAGAAAAACTGGTGGAGCTCGTGTATTTTCGTGCTTGGAAGTCCTGGATGGTTTTCATTGAAGGGTTCTCGGTAACAATTCGAGCGAAGTTGGCTGTGGCATCATCGAACCCCTGCGTAAGCGATGGGCGTAGTTCGCAGGACACGCCCACTTCACCATAATCTGAATTGTAAACGCTAGTTTTCGGTCGCATTTATTAATTAAAACAATGCAAAGTAATGAATGGATTATTGTTTCCCAGATTTGTGAGGCTCATTGCATGCGCGTTATTTATGAAGTGCACCTCACAAGCAAGTGCGTTTCAATATTCACTCAGTAAGTACGAAAAATCAACCTGACTGCAGCTGAAGGACCTCCACCGCCCGCCTCCTTTGCTCGGAACCATCGCACGACTACTGAATGAAAGACTCGTAAGCTTCCTGCCACGCTTGCAATGAAATTTCCACTCAAGTCTGCAAAGCAGGCACGTTGAGTGAAAGCTCGCCGCCGCACGAAGCACCACCAGAGACCCATTCAAGCTGCTTCGGCGCATCCGAAAGCCACTCGGCAGCCGGCGACCGGCATTTGTTGAGAAGTAAACAACTGTTAAGGACTGTAGACGCACCCCAGCACCGCGCACCGCTCACCGCGTCCAGCGACGAAGTGTTCGAATTTGGTGGGTGGCGCCAAATCGCAACTTCTTGTTTTTGCCCGATTTTTTCGGGTCTTCCATTCATGGAGAGCCGTCGTGTGGCTATGTGAGAGCGATTGAGTTGCGGCTGCTTTTAGTCGTTTTTCTTCGAATGCTGCCTTGAGGAAAACTCATCGCACGCACCCTCTCTTTTGTTGTTTTTCTACATAATGTATTAGAAACCATCGAGTTACCACAACGGGATTGGAATAAATTGAACACACGGGCACACATACGTCTGTAAATACGTGTATGTAGTAGTGGCGGTGCATTTTCATTTTCATTTACCCCCGCCTTGTGATCGTTGCTTCTAAAGTTCCACATTTACTTCAAAACCTTCTCTTGGTTTTGCGATAAAGTTGCGATTAACCGTAGAAACAAACTGAGCTGAGGGTGGCTCAACACCCTCACCACACCGTATCGCAGGCCAAGCCAAGTGCATTCCAAGGTCGGCCCGGCCGGTGGCTGGTAAATCGGATTCTGACTTCTCAGACGTTGGATGGGCGTCAGTTAGATGACCTTCACAAGCAGTCACGTCCTCAGCTGTTATATCTGCTCTGCATTTTTGTTCCCTGTCCAGTCTTGTGTGCATTACGCGCAAATCTCAGCGTGCCTGTGCGAATCTCCAAAAAAAAACACTGTGCCTTCGATGCCGAACAAGTACCTTGACGACAAAATAAAATAGAAAAAAGCAGTTTTCAAACGAATCTAGTTACCTCAGCTCATTCATATTTTTCTATTTCACATTTACAGACATAGAATTTCCTGAAAACAGGGAAAACCTCAGAAAATCGTGCAAGATAAGCAAAGAAGAGCCTAATTGACCAGACCTCGAACGCATTCTCACCAGTGCAATGGATTCCAAAGCAGACGAGGTATCCCAACCCCAACCGAATGAAGTCAACCACGACGAGCGCGCCTCCACTTCCCAGGCTAACAACGATGTCGCCCCGCCAGCTGCAGGGGTCCCTGAAACCGTAAAGACCGACAACGAAGGAACCGAAGGAGAGGGAAATCCAGGAGTGCAGCGCGACATATCATCCCGTTCATCACTCTCGAGTTACCCACTCATTCAGGACGCCCGTGTGATCGTCCTCCCACGGCCATTCTTTTCACGGGTGATCATGCATGCAGGGCCCCCCGGAGAGATGATCATGAGAGCAGGATGCGAACCAGGACATATTCAGTGGCACACTGCTTCTATACACCTTTTGACCAGCCTCCGCAGGGACAATTGCCAGTGGCGCCACGTGCGATTGTTCATGTGCCGGGAGTGCAGAAAGTTCTTCTTGTACCGCAAAGCGTTGATAATACATCGTCGTGTGCACGCTGAGATCGCCAAGCCGAAGGCGGTCGAGCCATGGGAGAGATATTTCTGAAAGACCAGCGGCAACCAGCAGATATCACTTTAGCAAAGTTGTTCACTTTAGCAAATTCCACGTCGCCTCCTAAATTGCTTTGTAAGTTTTACTTGATTCTAGTAGCGTAGAACCATTTTCGAGCCATAATGTCCAACTTACTAGCTCCAAACTAAAAGGAATTAAATTTGTAGTGAAAAAGCTTGCTAATTGTAACGAACTGTTGAATAAATACGCATCTGCTGTTCATGAATAAATTGCGATCTCCTTTACTAACAGGGAACGTTTCTGCCAAATTTTAGCCCGATAACTCTATATTTTGTTCAGCAATTTCCATTTAGACAAAACTTTTGCCTTCTTTGCGGTGGGAGAAAAAAGTATATGAGTGTACTACACAATAAAAGCGCAGTAGAATATCGAAGACAAACACCAATCCTTGAATGTGTCATTGCATTCAGGAATAACCTCAATCTATTACTGCAATCTATTACTAATTATATGATTGGATTTATTTTCACTATAGAAAGAACTCGGAATACAGAAAGTTCAAAGCAAAATTCTTTTACGTTTTTGTACAGCAGTTAATTCTGCTGCTTATGTAGCTGTTGCCACCTTTCGCAATTCTAAACAAAAATTACAATATTTAAGTTAAAGAAAAAAAGAAAAAAATAACTGCACACTACCATCCACCGTTTTACAAACATTCCGAAAAAGCAAAATTATTCACTGCAATGTTACGCCGCTATAATAGCGTCTGCTACATTATGTAGTTCGTTCAGGCTGTTGCCTGCTGAACACAGAATAAGTTAAGAACGCCTTCGTCTGAATGCGTTCATAAATATTTTGTCATTTGCTAAATTTTTCCTTCACCGGATATCAAAGTGGATTTGTTTTAAGTATAACCGAATTTGTTTAGAGGTATTTTGAGTCCGTTAAAAAGTAGAACAGAACTTAAAAGGTAAAATTTAAAGCCTCAAAACCGATACTAATGAGACGCAGACGGCTGAACAGTTAATAGGGATGAAACACAAGCGGCAACTGCATCTGTAATCGAACCGGCCCCTAATTTTAATAAATCTACCAAGGATGAAACCAACGTTATGACGCAGCAGCCCTCCAGTTAGAGAAACCTGCTTATTATTTACTGAATAAGGTTAACGCGACAGACCACAAGGATGCCAGGAAACAAAAGTGGTGAGTGGCCAAGTCTCATTCGGTTGCAATGCTTTTATAGCTCAATCTTCTACAGGCTCCGCAGCAGTCAATGCTACTGGCAAAAAAGCGTCAAACCCCTATCAAAAACATTCCGCCCCATTCCACATTAGTGACTCTCTTTTCGATAACAAACGCCTGAAGGAGGTGCGTTCCCAGTGGGAGGAAGCACTGAAAACTGCCACTGCTCGCAATAAAAAGACTGAAAACCGCAGAAAGGAGTGCCCGCCGGCGCTGAAAGTAGACGAGACCATAGATTTACTCTCGGACGAGGAAGATGCCGCTTCTCAGCAGCAACAGACTG
Source organism: Sicus ferrugineus (assembly GCA_922984085.1). NCBI lineage: Eukaryota > Metazoa > Arthropoda > Insecta > Diptera > Conopidae > Sicus > Sicus ferrugineus. The sequence goes on from OV277351.1 coordinate 28,538,503, forward strand.
AAACGCATCAGCAAAACAGCTTCTGCGGATCCGGTGAGACACTACAGGTCTCAAAAGAGCCAAGCATAACACTCATTCCGGCGAAACACATGCACACGGTAAGTCCTGCGCTAAAACGGAAGAAAAACAAGCACAAGACCCCGCCGAAGAGATCTGCTCCACCACCGCCACCACCAGCACCAACCGAAAGCATTCTGTTGAGCGACGATGACGACATTGACAATGAAGGAGACGCGGAGGCATCACAGCATTGGGCGTCAACACTGCAGCCACATACAGGCACACCTCAGTCATATACATCAACACCGCAGCCACATACAGCAACTCTTCAGTCGTCTACACCAACACCACAGCCACATACAGCAACACCTCAGTCATCCACATCAACACCACAGCCTCAGTTGCAAACAAATAACCGTAAACCAAGCCCTCATAAACGTGCCCAGTCTCCTCTGAGCCCCAGTGAATGCATTGTACTGGTCGAGGACGACCAAAGTAATGAGGAACCGCCGCAGGCATCAGCATCCCCATCATGTAATCAGCCGACCGCACCCATACTCTTCGCGCAAGTAGATGATGAAGTGTCCGTGTCACTAGTCCCGCGCTCTAGAGGTAGCGGGACTTGCAATCGGACTAACAAGGAAGAGCTCTTCCCAATGCTGCCCGACGAAACAACTGTACACACCGTGATAGCTAATCGTACTTACGAGTTGTCGCTGACGAAGCTGCGTGAAGGTTTGGCCACCTGCGGTGTACCTGAGTTCGCGGAAACCCCGCAGGCACCAGCGCATAAGAAGGGGAACTTCGCCCCACCACCACCCACGCCTCCGCCAGCTCCCGTGTCCCTTAAGCTCTCAAGCGATTTAAGCATATCGCTGATCTCAGACGACGAAGAGGACGATGTGGAAACAATGATGAGCCAACTGAGTCCGAGTTTAAAAATACGCACAATTCAACCACCGCCTGCAGAAGAAGAGCTGCTGGTGCCTCTACCAGTACAAGCTGTGGCAAATGGCTTTCTTCCGAAACGCAAAAAACGAAAATTAAGTTAAGTTAGCGAATGAGTTCTTCATTTATTGGCATGTATTTCGGTTTTACTTCGATAGTATTTAAGTAGGAGGTCAGATCTTGCTTAAGATCCGACTGCAGAAGATTATGAATGCAATGAAATTAGTTACACAATCATGAAAGCAACATAAATTATATGTGGAACCATCTGATAGGTACAAAATTTAGCGTATCGTACGGAATAAATAAAAACCTTATATCAAAAAAGTTATGTGGTTGAAAAAAAGTTCAGAAAAAATTATATATACGTAAAGCTTAGTTTGAACTAAGATTCAGCGAACCAATCAGTCGGTAAATATTTTCTAGATGATAAATGGACATGGCATTGACAGATGAATCGACTCAGTTTATTAATTTCACATTAAATTGTCGCGGTGTGTACACTTTTTGTCCTTAATTTAAACACCAGCACAAAGATATTTACCTCCGTTTGAACGCACCACGTCTCTTCCCATAATCGATTTCGCTGACCAACAAAGGATTGTCTAGTTGGTTCTCGTAGGCAGCCTTCGCCGCTGAACGGTAGCCTTGTCCACCTCTGCGTGTCGCACTGGAGTCCGTCGTGACCAATCGTTTCAAGGCTTTTGGCACTATATATTCTGGTACATGCGACAGATGTGGTTGGACTTTGACGGTTTTCAGAGGCTTGTCATGGCGTAGCACTTGAATATCGCGTGCGTTCTCAGTGAAGAAACCCTTCAGTTTTTCACTGTTAAAAATTTCGATTTTAATTTCACGCAAGCGAGCTTCATGCACAGCGATACGTGTAATGGCGCGCCAGGCGTCCTGAGCACGATAGCGGAAGGGTTGGACTTCTTCCATTCTAAACTGATAGTTTCTGAAAATTAATTCCATTTTATGTAATATAAACCAGGAGCATGAACTAAAACCGACGTACTTGATAACCTGTTCGTCGCTCATGAAGCCGCTGCGCAGATGTTCCTCTACTGCTTCATTTACTGGTCTGTCCTTGAGGCTGACGAAGGATAAAACAGTACCCTGTGCAGACAGAGAACTGGATTAATAGTTACTATTTCAATGAAACTACGAAGGGACCAACTTTATTGTTGCCTCGCGCTGTACGACCTGCACGGTGTATGTACGAGTTGATGTCCAGAGGAAAATCGAAATTTATAACATTCGAGACGCAATGAAAATCTATGCCACGCGATACACCGGAATCACGGTCGCTCTTATTTCGCCCAGGATTTTCTAGCATCCGCTCGTCCGAGGATATAATGAAATCGTAGAGGCCCTGATTAAATTGGTTGATGGTGTGAATGCGGATTTTCGCGGGCAACTCCGAGTTCAGAACACAGGATTTTATGCTGAATTGTTCGAGGAAGAGTTTTAATCTGCAAGAGAAAAAGCAAAGAATTTCAGAATAAAAAAATTTTAACATAGCTTTTAAATGCCAAGGATTCTTGCTAAAACGCTCAGCGAGAAGATTAGATTTGTAACTCATTCGTGTGCCAGACGAAGCTGCACATTCATTTTCACAAAGTTATGAAAGTCATCATCACAGCAAAGTCGCCTTATACGGCAAACATTTAAGAATTTCGCTTACTTATAGCAACGACCCACTGCATTGACGAAGATCACATTCTTTCCCCGTATCAGCCGCAGCTTAAGCAATGCAAATAGAATGGCTGGTTTATCGTTTTCCTCTGCCAAAATACGTTGATGCGACAGCTGATCCTCGGGCACAAAATCTGGTTCTTCCAACTTTAATGTGACCGGGTTGCGCAGCACGATGTTCTTGATGCTTTGCACATCTTCTGAAATAGTGGCAGACACCAAAACAGCCTAAAAAGAGAACCCACTTGAAGCTGCACCCACAAATCCAACAGCTGCTTACCTGGTAAATCGGAGGCAGGTGGCGCACCAGCCTCTTGAATTCCTTTTCGAAACCAAATGAGAAGATCAGATCCGCTTCATCCACTACCAACGTCTCCAACTGTTTTAGATCCATGGCGCCCGAATCCAGGTGCGTGAGAACTTTAGCAGGCGTGCTTATAACAACGTCCGGCCGCTCCGACAACACATGCTTCTGCGCCACCACATCGCTGGTGGATAAATCAACAACGCGTATAACTTTGCCGCACTTTTCAGTCATCTGTTCCATGGCTTTGCGAGTCTGCTGGCAAAGCTCCTTGCTGGGCGATATCACCAGAGCTCTGATGCACTGTTCGGACGCATTCAACTTGGAGTTGAGTATCTTCTGTATGAGCGGTAGAGCGAAGGCTGCTGTTTTGCCGGAGCCAGTACGTGCGCGAACCACAACATCCTTGCCTTCCAAAAGAAGTGGAATCGCAGCCTCTTGTATCAGCGTCGGTTTCAGCCAGCCGAGTTTCGAGATCGCCTATGCATCGGAAGAAGAATAAGCATACCACTGAGCAGTTTTCGAAGTCCACTTACCTTAAGGATGCGGTCATCCAATTCCATCTCATGGAATTCTAACATTTTTCGTGTTTTTGACATTTTATGGTTTTTAACTACTGCCCACGTTTTCGTCTAATGTAGTATTCTAGCAGAGATCTGTGCCGAAAGATCTTAAACACTGCAGCCGTGTGACTGCAATGATAAAAATCGTAAAAAAAATTGAATATTTAGGAAATATATTTTCCAAATTCTTATGTAAAAAAAGCACTAATGTTTATTAATATCTAGTTTTCAGCTAACCGTAAATGAGCTAAAGTTCGTGACTTTGTCCATTTAAAACCTCCTAATAAAGAACTAGCCAGTACAACTCTTATGTAAACTAAGACCTAAATGAACGATAATGTGATCATCAACCAAAAACTCGTACTAGTAAGTACTAGTTTATGAGGAAACTCATGACACATTCAATTAAAAGGAATACAATAAATAAACTACCTGATCAAATTTGCCGGCAGTTGGCATTGACATCTGAATTTCATTTATTATCCTCCTATCCTATATTGCTAATAGGATAGGAGGATAATAGAGATATTGAAGATTTATATATGGCGGTGTGCTTAATTAACAATGTTCTCATTTACTTTATAAATTTTATGTATCATGAGTAAACGAAGAAGTGAACCGTAAAATAATTTTAACAAGTGGGATTACTGAGTAAGTAATAAATTTTGTTTCATTGGAAAGGTAAACACCATGCTTAACCTTTAAACAAATGAACGAGAATATATTTAATTACATGCATTCATTTCTTTGAGGCTTGCTTGTTACTCCAAATAACCTAAGCTTATATCGTGTTTGGTGTTCATCCTCCACATCTAATCTTATACGATTTGGCAGCATTGACGTATGCATCAGCTGTGTTTTGGTTTGTTGAGGCAAACTCTTGGTCGACGTTAAAGCGGCTCCAGGTTATTCTCAGTTATTTCCCGTATTTTGTGAATGGAATAACTTACTGTCGGTGGTAAAATCGACTCTGGATGGGATTTCTACGCCGAACTTCACCGCTGGTGAAGGAAATGTTTCAAGTTGCAGCCATCATGGGGTGTGGCGATGTTGTTGCACAAATGTGGGCAGACGAGAAGCAGCTTACAGGCGTAAACTGGGAGCGGACCGCTAAGTTTGCTGGACTTGGCTTCATTCTGGTGGCGCCTGCGCTGAGGAAGTGGTACGGCGCCATGGAACGAATGCTTTCTCAAAATCAGCCACGCTACAGGCGCACTCTGAAAAAGGTAGCACTGGACCAGTGCTGTTTCGCACCGGTTTTCACCGCTATCGTCACCACCTCGGTGAACGGGTTGAACGGCCTGAGTATGCAGGACAATCTGCGGAGTCTCAAGGAGAAATACATTCCGATTCTGAAAGCGAACTACACTGTGTGGCCGTTGGCACAGGTTATTAATTTCACAGTCTTGCCGCTACGCAGCCAAGTGATTTTCGCTCAGTGTGTCGCGCTGTTCTGGAATACTTACCTCTCGTTGAAAATAAACGCGAAGCCTTAGAGATACGGTCGGCTTAAGCTCAGTTCCTTTGCTCGCATAATATAAGATTTTATTTATATATCTGCTAAGAACTAACATAAGCCGAAAGTTGTGTGTAGATTTTTTATGTGCAACATGGTAGACATAGTTATTGTGCTAAAGTATATTGAAATAAGCATAACTTCGTGTTTTCTGTTAAAATAAGCACTAAATGCTGTACATTATTTCCAGCCAAAAAGGTAAAGATTTCATCGATGACTTGGTTGAGAACGTGAAAATACATTTTGCAGAAAGTAAAAATAATTTTTAATTTTTACCCTCATTATAGAGAGTCTACTGTAAGCAGTCAGATCTGTCAACATTTTCGTTACAGACTTTTATATTAAAAATCAATTTTTTTGCTCACAATCACTTATTGAAAAAATGAGATTTCTGCGTCATCCGTTGGTCAAGGACATGGTTCAAGTCGCGCTTCTAATGGGTTGCGGCGATATTATGGCACAGACATTGGTTGAGAAGAAGGAAGTAAGGGAAATAAATTGGCCGCGCACTGCGAAGTTCGCTGGTATAGGTTTCGCCTTCGTCGCACCGGTGCTGGGAAAGTGGTACGGAGTTATGGAGCGTATTGTGGCCAAGGATCAACCTAAAATGCAGCGTGCAGTTAAGAAGATGGCCTTGGATCAGTTCTGCTTCGCCCCCTTTTTCATTGTCTCCCTGACTACCCTGGTGAATCTCTTGAATGGTATGAGCATGGAAAACAATGTGCAGAGTCTTCAGGAGAAGTTCATCCCGATCCTAACCGCTAACTACACTGTATGGCCCATTGTGCAGATGATTAATTTTGGGTTGCTACCTCTACAGTACCAAGTAGTCTTCGCCCAGACCGTGGCATTATTTTGGAACACGTACCTCTCGCTGAAGATCAATGAGAAATAAGCAAGTTGATTTAAGAAATGCCTCAAATTTTAATAAGTGATATTAGAATAGAAGTTTACATAGGCCTTTGTTAATTACTAGTGATTACAAAAATAAGTAATATAAATTATAGTGCTAGAATGAGAAAAAAAAATCAGAAAAAGAAAAATCAAATGGAAACTGCTCGTGGTAGTTTTTAAAATTACGTAAATATTATATGAAAATTTAAACAATCGGAAAAGTTAATTTCTCTCCACTGAATTCGGTATAGCAAAATCCTTTCCCTTTATTTTAAGATAATGAAAAAAATTATCCAATTTTATGATATATTATAAATAAACAATAAAAACTTACATTTCACCTATTAAAAAGCGAGTTTTACTAAATTTCGCCAATAAGCAGATCTCTAGCTAACGTCGAGCGATGGCCATAAATTTTCAAGAATTGGTATTATATTAACATTGACTTATAATTTAACATTATAACCAACCTAATTCCTTCATATATAAACCACAACCCAAAAACATATCCAACCAATTGAATTAACTTGTAAACCAAATAAACTTAAGGATGATCTAGAGTTTATACAATTAATTGCGAATGGTTCAATTTTGAAATAAGAACTTATTTCACAATAAGCACACATTATAGCATAATCCACGTTTAACTTAGAAAACTAATTTTCTTATTTAATTTAAATTAAGTTAGTTACTAAACTAAGTATTGTTAACTATAACAGATTAAACGGGAAGAATATATTTGTGTAAATTTGGCAGCATTGCTGAAATTTCACCAAGCAAAATTTCGCCTTTATTTAATCAGCTGATGTTAAAGTCCTTTATCAAAAATTAACCAACTATTCTTGAAGCGAGTTGCTGAATCCCGCCCTATTTAAAATCATTCATAAAACAGATGGCAGGTGGAACTGCCCGAGAAGTGCTAACCTTGCAATTTGGTAACTACGCCAATCAGATCGGTGCGCACTGGTGGAATATTCAGGTATACGCTTGAATTGTGGAATGACAACTAAAATTTACTCCATTCTTCGTTTTACAGGAACTCGGTTTCAGGTATGATGAGCACCAGACAGCACGTCAGGAAATCTGCCATGATGTACTCTACAGAGAAGGGCTGAATATGAATGTAACTAAGATTGTGTTGTATATCCGAGTATACATGATTCCCTCTTCCATTCTTGTGCAGCGACAGACCACGTTTACGCCACGCCTTCTACTCGTCGACTTGGATGGTGCACAGAAGCATTTACCGCTGGAGGGTGAACTGTATGGCCAGAGTCTGAAGCGCACAGTCGATGAGGTGGATGTCGAAAGCCCTTTGAAGAAACTGAAGGCAGAACTGGACCTGAAGGACTCCGAAGTTGAATTACGTGAAGAGCCGGCTGCGGAGAGGAATTCATTCCAAAAGGATCTGGATGATCCCGAGACCAACCACGAAGAAAAGCGCTACGAGCTGTCTGCGAGTACGGAAACATGGGCTGATTTCCTGTATGCGCGCTACCATCCGCGCACAGTGAACGTCATCAAGCAGTACAAATTCGCACCAGACAAACAAACGCTCGACACTTACTCGTCGGGCGTGTTGCTTTGGAAGACCGACCAGTTTGAGGACGAATTCTGCGAAAAGATACGTCAGTATGTTGAAGAGTGTGATTACATGCAGGGGTTCCAGACAATTTTCGACAGCTTCAATGGCTTTTCGGGCATGGCGACGCAGTGCTTAGAGCAACTTGACGATGAGTACGCTAAGGCGACGTTGGCGATACCAGTGTTTGCTCCAAAAAACGTGCTTTTTGAAAATGCTGGTAGGCGAAATTATTCTCTCTTCGCGGAATTGATTTTATTAACTTAGAGAAAATGTTACAGATGCAGCTCTGTCCGATACCATACGTGTGGTTAACAGTGCCTTGACTTTCAGTGGACTCGTCGAATATTCGTCGATGTTTGTGCCGCTCAGCACGCAAGATCGCGTCTGGCGGCAATTGGGCTCAGCGCGGCAGCTACATTCGCTCAACTACCAGCCGGATAATCTTTACCACACCTCTGCTATACTTGCCGCCTACCTCGACACAATCTCGCTGCGTTATCGCCTGAAAGCTGCACCGCCTTCCAACTCTCTGGCTGGACTGTGCAGCGACCTGACCAACTACGGACGAAAACTCAGCGCTGCTGCTCTGGCCCTTCCCTTCCCCATGCAACACGATGCAGATCTGATCGACTGCTTGGACAAGTTCGAGGGCAGTCTTTTCACACAGCTCACTCCCAACTGCAACATCGGCAGCGATTACGTTATACAGTCGCTTTGCGTGCGTGGCATTCCCAGCAGTCGCCTGAAGCGTCCTTTGGAACAGGCTAAACAGCAGATGCGTATGGCCGCCTACAAATGTAACAGCGTCTCAGAGATGTTCCAGTTGTATCTACAATGCGCCAATCATGCCAGTATGTCACACGTCTCATCCGTTTCGTCAGCGATGCCTACGCGCACGCCCTTCCCTAGCGAGATGTTCGACGAGACGGTGAATGTCAGTGGATTTCTTTCGTTGAGCACACGGGGTCCCACAGAAAAGGTGAACTCAGTGCCTACACTGGCGTGTGTGCAGTCCTCCAGCGCATTGGGCGACACCGTAGAGTGTCTGCACCGCGAGGCGAAGCGCGTGAAGGTGGCCAAGTTGCATCGTTTTACAGTAGCAGGCCTCGAGGCGGACGAGTATGCAGATGCGCTGGAAAATTTGTTGCAATTCAAGACTAAATATGAGAACAACATCGAACTGTAGTTGTCAAATGTAGTTGTTGAGAGGAAGTAAGGAGAGAAGAGCAAACTGCGTCCTGACGAACAAAAACATTTAAATGTGAGATTCAGTTTAGAAATTAAAAATACCATTAACACATAATCAGATTATTAATTCTAAAGGGCTTTACTCACTTATTGTGATTTGTTTGGATGTATTTCACCGAAAGCAAGTTTGCATTAATAGAGAATCTCGGTCAGAACTTCTGCTCATGGAAATTCTAGTATTCACATTTAGATCCCTTGTAATATTTTAAATTTTGGCTTTCTAGCACCTATAGAACGCTTAGCTGGGCGGCGAGCATAAATTAAACAGAGCAAACAACGCCAACACACGCGGCTCACTTCTCCCTCTCCGTCGCTAAACTTCCAGCGGGCCTTAATTCGCTAAGCACACAAAATTATACAGCGCTTCCTGGTCCGTTTTAACACCTGTTTTCGGCAAGTTTACACTTCATTGCCGTGTGTTCCACGGAGGGGAAGCGGGAAACCTCGTTTTTGCTTCTTTCCGTTTACAATGCTATCCTTGTGCATGCCTAACGGGAGTTTCGGCCGGCCGTCAAGCTCTGGCACGACACAGGAAGTCGACGAAAGGACAAACCATTTAATTTTTTTTTCGGTTTGCGTGAGCAGCGCACGACGATGAGCTGCAAACTAATATTTTGCACAAACCATTGCATTCAGAGATTGAGTCTTGAGTTCTAGTGCGGAATATTGAAGTCATTAGCAAGTCCGCGGAGGGAATTTCCAATATTTTCCAGCGATGTATGAAGTTGAGCGGATTTAGGAGAATCAAAAGAATCAAATCACTGCCAACTTCCGAAATACATGCTCGTTGATCGCCTTCAAGCATCTTATTTGCACCAAACACACTAAATTATGGAATGACTTACGTATTATTGTGACTGCACAGTCGCAAGTCACCCTTTGATTCCTCTCAGCGCACTTTTTATGCATGCTTGGAGCGAGTGAGTTGCAGTTCCTGCGCGATATTAAATTACAGCAGACGACGATGATCACAGAGGAAGGAGTTCGCCCCTCGTGCCTCTCGGAAGTGGAAATCAAGTACTCGCAGACAAGTGCTGCATATCAAAGGAGCAGCGAAAAAATCAACACCGGAAGGGAATTCGTCGCCTTCAGGTGAGTTTGGACTGCTGAATTAATTCCTGCACTGCTCATTATGCCAGGAAAACAGCGTTGATTAAGTTTAAGCCGGAGACTCACAGTCTTTCCTCGTCTGCTGCAAGTCTACACCTTGAGAACGCCAATCCACTGAAGGAGGTGCCAGGTACTTGTTATTCTGCACTCGTAGTCCTGCTCGTAGCTGATGTTGAGTGAAAATTTAGTGTTAGGAAACCTTTTCGTCCTTTCTCACACTTCCCTAACCTTTCAACCCTTAAAAATCGCCTCTTTTCTAGGCATTCCTCCGACAAGGCTTGCACGGGACATCCTGTAAAAATGTGATTTACTCGTGCTTAGATTTCAATTATTTTGGATTTTATGGGGCTCGCGTTGCCTCGTCGTCGTGGCCCTGCAGGGTGCAGGTGGCCAGTGGGCGATTCGATGAAGAACCATTTCGTTTATTGTTATTGTTGTTATTATATTAGGTGCACGTCGGACCAAACTAAAGGGTACTTCAATTTATCTGCTCACTTGTTTCGTTTTCAATTCCGTTTGGAGAAACCTCAATGTCGGTAGAGGTTAAAGATAATTATTGATGTCCTTGGCTACTCGTAGAATTCGCTCTAGATAAATTCACTTAATTGCGCAAAATTTCCAATATTCAAAACGAATTTATCCAGTTAACTTGAATTTAGAAAATTCAAGTTAACTCTGCCTGCGAGGAGAATCCGTCGGGGAAACTCTTGAATCGTTTGCAATTGATGACGTTGCTCTGAAGTGGAACAACTCAATCCCAGTCGATTAGCTACAAATTAGCAGCTAATTAGTGACCTGAAGCTGAAGTGCAACAGCGCTGACGCCGGCGTGTGTGGTGTTGGGCTGCAACAAGTGGCTCCCACACACTGCGCTTCCCGGTTGCATTATGATGAACTTGAATCGGCACTGATTGCCGCCGTCGATTTATAGACAGCAGTCTGATTTTGAGGATAAAATCAGATGGATGTAGGGGTGCAGACGTGTGTGCGCGCGTATGCGGAGATGGTCAACTTATTTAAGCTTCTTCTTCAAACTTAAATTCACGTTCCACAATTTTAACACCGTCTCAGATTCGCACCCACTTCAGTCAACGGATGACCTGCGCAGTGACTGCTTCAATTTCCCCGCTTCAACTCGGCGGACCAACTACTGCACCTCGCGGAGGGGAAAGTGAGTCCTTTTTCTCCTTTAAATTAAAGTTGTTTCTTCAGTTTTCTTATTAAAATATTGTAGAATTACAGGGAAAACATTTAGAAAAATCATATTTATGAACTAAATTATAAATCATATATTAGAAATCCTGTACTTGATAGTGCGTCAGTGTCGCTCGCTTACGAGGCAAAAGACTGAAAGGCGGGTCGCGGAGAGGCGGTTGGACGGTGCAAGGACATCTATTAACCTCGCATCGCTGCGAACTAAAGCACACTTTAGCGTTGTTTCTAGCAAAAGAAACGAGAGCAATAAATGTAATTAATGGTTCTTTGTAGGAGTTTTCAGTTTTCATTACTTTGCTTGCTCTTTTCTTCCTGCTCCCGCGTCGTAATACATTTTTTCCATTGATTTATTCTGCTTCTGAGTATAAAATATTCTTAATTATACTGCAAAATATTCGTTAGATAAACGTTATTTCCTCAAAAATCACTATTTATCGTAGTTTGAAAATGTTGTGATAAAACAAAAGAGATGAAAATAAAACAGGAACAGTTAGGAACAAATGATTATCTTTTTACGATAACAAATTGAATCCCATATATGTAAACCAAGAAACGCTGTAACAACGGCAAGGACTTCTAGAAGGACACACCATACGAAGTAATCTGCCCGCAGCTCCTCCTTAATGCTCCTGAACCCCAAACTGAGGATACCGTGTTTATTGCTTCGGCTCTGCCTTCTGCCATTACTGTTCTCACAACTTGGTTTTCAGTATTCTTGTTGTTCTCGTTGCTGCGTTTATTGTGTTGTATTAATTTGCCAGACAAACTTTGCCAGCACGACAAACCAAGTTATATGAATTGTGTTAAGTTGCACGTAAGAGTTAAGGTGGTTGTTGTTGTTAGTTTCCATTACTTTTGTTACAATATCGGGGATTCAAAATGAAGATGAAAATACAAGCAAAAGTCTTTCAAAATCATTTCTGAATACACGTGCATCTCATATTTTGTACAAGAATTCAAAACAAAGTATATAGACGAAACCTTAAAAACCCTTACAAAATCCTTACAAAACCTTTACAAAATCCTTACACTTTCAAAATCCTCCTGAAAACTTACCAAACCTGAAAACGATTTTATTCAGGCTTAAACTCTGAACGGGTAAAGGACATCTCAGTACTGCATGTACTCGTGCACGACTTGCAAAGTGTCGGCTTTTGATTTGTGTAGATGGACGAAATGTGACAATTTTGTGATGGATGCGCTGAAACTGACGGCTGAGTTGGTTTGCGGCAAAATGTTGGCTTCTGTTGGCCTCTACGTTTCGCTCTTTGGACCGCATGGATTTGCAGACTTTCAAACTGGATACAATATATTTTGAGCTTTCAGATTATAGTTGTACTCTGATGCAATTTGAGTGACAACAACATAGAAAGGGTATCGAATAGGAAATTCAGAAATGCAGATAAATCGAGTTGATATTTGCTCAGTTGAAAGAATGAAGCTTGTGTTTGCTGTTGAGAACGCAATACAAGCCAGCAACACACGAGTGCAACGACAACAAGTTTTAAAGGATTAAGTTTGGAAATATACGAAACTGTTATTATCATATGATTATTACTATAATCACCCCAATTCTCGTTAGCTATTGATGTCACTTAGTTATAGTCCTCGCTATTAGTGGTTGTCAGACTGAAACCTCGTGTCATCATCGTCGATTTCAAGGTGGGAATTCCCCAACTCACCATCTTCAACATCACCACGACCGTAGTTACCATTTTCATTAATAACATGACTATTATCACTGCCATCACTATCATCACTGTCATCACTGCCATCACTATTATCACTACCATCACTACCCCCACTACTATCACTATCATCACTGTCATCACCACCATTCCCCCATCATCGTTGTTGTTGCCCGCCTCATTGCAATTCGAGGCATGAGGAATTCACCAGCAACTTCTTGAGTTGACTGCAACAGGCAACGAAATGTAATCAAACCATTGCTTCCCCAGCGTGTTGTAATCTAATTATGCGTCCGGCAACGTCGTTCTAGTGGTACTCGTATGTTCTCATCACGGTCGGACTTCTCCCTGAGGTCGGCCTCGTGTTGCTTCACGAGTTGAGTGAATTAAGACTGCAAGAACAATCGTTGCGTGCCAGATTCCGAAAGCTGCAGGAGATGAAGAGAACGTCTCGCTCAACACTAGAGGTTGGTTGCATTCACTGGATGTTGGTTGCATTCATCTTAACGCTGATAATAATTGCTGTTGGTGCAGCATGTTAAATGCGATAATTAAACTCAAATTTGGAGGTCCATATTGAGGTGCGGCTGAGGCGAATTTCTTCCGAACGCTTTCTCCGAGACGCCAGCAAACAGCGACTAATTACTTCTTCCATAAAACGGCGCCTGACCGCAAATTAATTGCATGCAAATTAATTATGACCACTCATACGCCACGTGGACTGCGACGAGATGCTTCGCTGCACGTCGCAAAACAATTCATCAATTAATCTTTGCTCAGCATGCAGTTGCGTGTTTGTGCTCGGCTGTGACGGACGGCTGGATGGGTGTGCGTGTGGTGGTGCGCGCATGTATACGCTGCTCACGCGCTGGTGCTGCTTCCGCTTTGCTTGCCATTTTGTCGAGTGCTCCTCAAATGAGTTCGAAATGGTTCGCAGAGTTTACTAAACTGATATGTTTGCTAAATTAACGAATGTTAAGATACACGCTCACACACGCACCAACACTCACACAGGCACACGCGTCTATTCCGCTTTCCATGCGTTCGCCTGCTGTGCGGTCCTCCTGCTCCGCCTGCGTTTCAACTTAAAGCTGCGCGTCTGTGCGAAGAAAGCGAGCAGCGACGTGTCGCCGAGGTTCACTTTCCGCGCGCGTGACAACAACGTCTGTTAAGCAGGAAACGTTTCATTTGAAAAGTTGTTTGTTCCAAGTTCTTGCTGAGCTGCGCGCTCCTCTGTCAACATCCAGCATTGCGAGTACGAGGAGTAAGCAGCAACAGCAACAGCAACAACACAAGTTTACACAGCAAACAGACGAAGTTTTCACTTGAACAAAAAACTGAAACCAGAGCCGGAGTTAGTCGGCGAAGTTTTCGACGGCAAACGGAATTCGTTTCAATCGCCAAGTCGAGTCGGTGCCGCTTTCTAGCACCTGCGGGCGGTGCACGAGTTGTTTTTTTGCGCGGGAATTGTTTCTTCAGAGCTGCGCCGCTCACAGAGGAGAGAAAACTGCATTTAAAAACTTGGGAAATTCATCTGCTAGAAAAGTTTGTAATTTAAGTGCATCCCTCTCGTTTCTCTTATGAGCCAATTTTGCGTTTTCTTGCCGCACTGAAACCCTTTCAATGAATTAAAACTGCCATAGCCGCTGCCAGCCATCCATCCGCAGTGTAATCGGTTTACGCTGACTGCAAATTGCTGGCGTGCTGCCGCTGTCATCTGGGTGTCTGATCGTTGTTGCGGCAGTCGTCGGTGCGTCAACTCCCAATCTTTTCGAGTCCGCGTTGTTGCCGACTTGCGGGCTGCAAACTGTTAAGTCGGCGAATCACCGCCAACAAGCTTGTCATCGTCAGATTTCAGCGGAGACACACGGCCTTGCGTCGTGCACGACGCAATTATTAAATGATTAAAATTCTTCATTCCCCGCCAATCCTTTCATGCAGACTCGCAAGGACACGCTGCCGATGCCGTAGCATTTTGAAAGCCTTTCGCTTTAAGTGAATAAAATGTTGCAGCAATGAATGTGGGCGTGCACGACATCACCACTGACACCAGCGACCAGAACAGCGGCAACGGCAGCAGCGACAACAACAACAGCAGTCTTTCCATAAATTCGGACCACAATTTACAATACTGTTTGCGTCCACTTGAATGCTGTTGCAAGCGATTCGCGTTTTTGTTCCGAATGAGAGGCAGTTTGTCGGATTTTTAAGTGCTGCTGCTGCTGCTGCTGCTGCTGCTGCTGATGGCTTGGCATCCTGCAGAAGGATGAGATAAAACGTTTTACAGTCTACGGTGCACTGCAGCGACAACAACACAACAACAACAGCGGCAACAACGAAATTGCGGCTTTTAAATTATTTACTTTTCAGTGCAGTCGACATTAACGTTATCATCCCGACGGCAGCATGCAACTCAACAACAATCCGGCTATCAAGGATAATCAAATGTGAGGATTGTTCGCCGCGCCGTGAATGTGAGGAGCATGGCAATGTGTTGTTGTTGTTGTTGTTGTTGTGCGGAGCTGTCGAAACTGAGATTAAAGTGGATCAGAGATTAAAGTCTTAACGACGCTACTTTGGGAGAATTGAAGTGAGGAGACATTCTGATATTTCGATTCCTCGAATTCCTTTATTCGACTTCTAGTGTCTACAATTTCGAAACACATAAAAACTTCGCCGAGTCCACCGAGTGATTGAAACTGGTCACTCGTTACCAACGCGAACATTAGTTTCACTCGTTTGTTTTTCGCATCTTTTTCATTTATCATCAAACGTCAGTTTTGATGCGGTGATGGAAAATTTATGATTGAAAAATGTCTACTTTTTGTGGCGGAGATTTTATATTTCTCAATTTCGTAGTGTTGATTTTGTTAGTTCTGTTTGTTGATGCAAAACAGTTGAATTAAAATGAAATTGTTGTTGTCGTTTTATATTAATTTATTTATGCGTTAACTGTCGCCTTAATTGAATTCCATTCCACTGAATTTTTAAACGAAACGAAAAAGGGGAAACATAAAACACAAAATGGAATTCAATAATTTACTGATATTTAAATGAAAAACGCAACAAACGCATCGCTAAATTGATTTTTCAAATCGAATATTCATCAGTGCGAATGTAGTAAATTGTTAATTTCATCTTTTGCTCTCACAATGTCGTGAATTAGCGACGAATTACATTTCAGCAACACGAATTTCAGCAACACGACGAATTACATTTCAGCAACACGGGAAAGTTGAAAGAGTGAAAATTGAGCGCAATTAAGTGCGCTGAGAAGTTTATTAAGTGCGGATGATGAGCACTCGGCTATGCATCGCAAGAGCGTCGAGTCAGGGTCGGCAAGTGTTTTGCATAAATTGCTCAGCTGCTTAATTTATGCTGCGTTTAATTCGAGCTGGCAGCACTAGAAGAAGAGGCTTTGTTGTTGGCCATGGTGTTGTTGTTGCAGTTGTTGTACTTAGTTGCAATTTTGCATATCTTTGAGCCACTTAATCCAGCCACTTAATGCGCAGAAACTCTTCCTCGAACAGCTTGATTTACATGCAGCTTGAGGAGCAGCAACACGTTGAAGTGTTGTTGTGTGAATTAAGTTCACGCTGAGTACGAGAGTTCAACGCGCTTCGTGCTTAACATTTTAAGAATGGACATTAAACGGAAACCGAATTCGCTTTCAACTCCAGCGAGAGACGTGAGTTTGCAGTTAATTTTTACTATTCAAATCTATCGTATTATTTTCAGTTTATGCCAGCCTCTGACATGCAAAATCAATTAAACCAACAACAACTACAGCGACAATGTCACCGTTGTAGACATCGTGAACGTTCCATCTGCAAATCAAGAACCTCGGCAGCTGTCGCAGCTTCAATATTATTGGCAGCACTGGTCGCTCTGGTTCGTCGGACTGGTTGGTCGGCCGACTGTCAGCAAAATTTGAGCAGCTTCGATTTGCACTGTCGTCCGTCTGATGCGGCGGGACGACAGGCGACGAAATTCCGGTCATTCAGCACGTAGACGTAGCGTTAAGTGGACACCCGAGCGACCCGTCCAACTCTGCGGTTCGAAAAACGAGGCCACCCACTGAACACACCCATTAACGATCCGCTTAACTTCCCACAAATTCGGGCCGATTGAAGTGCATTTCTTCCGGAAACAACAAGACTGCGAAGGAATGCATTCTTCTTTGAATTCCTAATGAGTGGGGCTTCACAAAATCAAGTTCAACAGTCTTTTGCTTGAGGAAGAGTGCATTCTTTCAATGAATTCCTTCGGAATTCGGAGGTTTCCAGGAATATGGAACGAGTAGAGCGAGCATTCGTGAACCAGTTTGCCTGGTTCTCGCTCACCGCCGCCACGCATTCATGCATTTCGTGAACCAGCGCATTCACGGTAAAAACCCTCGCCGTCTCATATTTTATCGGGATTTTTTGAGTTTGTTGATTTGAAACAAATATCTGGCCCTCACTTGGCGTTGCGTTGGCTTTTGTTTCCACCGGCTTTGCTGGTGTTCACCGCTGCGCAGAATTTCGCCCATCGCCACCTCTTGCGGGCGTTTCATTGCTTGCTATTGTCGGTGCTGCCATCTATCATGCGTATCAAATTCGCTTCAGCGGTGCTGACAGAGAGAAGATTAATGAATGTCACCGGATGCAGATGCCGACGAACAGGTTTTCGTCGGTCGAATCGAACCGAAAGTTGAGTTGTGAATGAAAACTGGAGGATCAAAGAGTTGAAAAATTAAAATTTACGGTCGTGTATTGCCACTCGAAGCGGAAAAAACTACTGCAACCGAAGCAGAAGAGTATCATTTGAAGTACTCTCGTACTACGGATCGGGTTCTGTTTTTTGTTTCCTCGTGTTTTTTGAGAGGACTGACGGTTCAAGGACAAAAAGGCAAATCAAATTGAAACCTTGACAGGCGAAACAGATTCACAAGAATCATTTAAAGTTCAGTTTTCTCAAATTTCAATTCGAATTTGTCATTCCGACGGATGGCGGCACTCCACGCAAGAATTTGCTGCAATTGCAAGAGCAGCATTCAAGACGAGCCTCAGAAACCGAAGTTAATTCGATAATTGATGCCTGTGAAGCACTGTTGTGCACACGCACACACACAAACACCCACTCACACTCCTCGGAACTCGCATACCCACCCAGCCACGAGCGGCGATCTCGGCGACGCTGAGGCAGACGGACAGACAGATGGGCGGAAGGGCGGAAGGGCGGAGGGGCGGACAAGAAGCACTAACGAGGCAAAGCCAGTAGAACGGATACGGAAACGGGAAATGCTTGGCGAAGCACATTTAATATGCAGAGGCGAGCACTCTGCGCGCGTGTGTGAGTGCGTGGCATTGTAATATAATAACTGTTTAAATGCAAAACAGTTGAATGCCGGCTTGGCTGTGGTCGCCTTGTTGCGAGGATGTCCTGTGTGGTGTGTGATTAACATCGAAGTGGCCGTTGTTGTTGGCGCTCACAATTTAAACTAATTGAATCAATTTAAACTAATTGCAGCCAGCTTGCGGGCGCTTTTGAGGAATTGTTGAGTGCAGAACGCGATTCTGGAGGTTTCCGTTTTCCACTCAACTCGAAACCAGCCAGGAATCCCGCGAGAAGTTCATTTGTTTGCCTCTAGATTGCAGTGCGGCCGCCTTTAGGCTCGAGATCTGCTTGAACTTTTAGAGCCTCTTAAAAGAGACGAGAGACTCGCGACTCCTGCAACTCCCGACACGAGTTAAACGCTGAACCCCCGAACGAGGAGCACCAGCGCTGCCGCGCGAATCCCTCGGCCAGCTTAACGCGCCGCGCATTGAGTACCCCACTCACGTGTCGCAGCTCAGATTCCTGAGGCATAAGAATTCATAACGCACGCCGGATGCCCGTGTGTGTCCCCACTCGCTGCTGTACCTCCACGCGCGTGTCATCCTTCGCCGAGGATTGCGAAAATCTCCGCGTTGCTTTCCTGTTCTCCTCGCTTCTCGCAGCAAAAAGCGAAAGTTTGCTTATGATTTTTTTATCGTCGCAATAAAAACGTACGAATTGCGATCTGAAGGGCGCTCGCATGTGCAACATATTCAGGCGCAGACATTATTTCAAGGATACTCCGCAGTGGATGCCGCCGCTCCGCACACACACACACTCCGCGAATGATGTGCTGTGCGGAGTCGCGCTTGTTTTTGCTCAGTCAGAGTATCCTGCGCGTTGGTTGGCTGGCTGGTTGGCTGGTTGGTTGGATGGTTGGTTGGCTGGTTGGTCGGGTGTCCTGGCTGCGTGCGAGTGCATTTCAAATATTCATATCATCAAGTGACTCCTCGTTTCGCTCGATGGCTTTCCTCGGCGACTTTTTCTCCTCGGCACGTTTTATTCGCTCTTACAGAGCGATAAAATGAAATCATGTGTGGAAATTTTATAAGTTGCGAGCATTTTCTACATGGCGTCCCTTCAAGTGGAATCGGCAATTCAGTGCAGTTCGAAGGATTTTCGAGTGATGGTGATTTGCAGGTGGATGGGTTTCTAAATTCTATTAGTTGTGCGGAGTCTCTGGTGTGGTGGGGGGACTCGGGGTTTCGTTGAAATCCAATGTTGTTACAGCTTGATGATATTACAACTTTTCTCCATAAAGAAGGTCTCTGATAAGGTTATACACGCAGTATACGACATCATTGTTTACATTTCAGAGTCGTCTGCAGGACACGGAGATGTGGAGAGTGTGCAACACATCGAAAGGGTTGCCCTAGAACCCCTAGTGATCTAAAAACCGATAAATCAGTCTCATCTATGACCTTCTTTGAATTTTAAATGCAATATCTTCACCGACATCATCCCCCTCCGGCCAACACCCCCTTCCACAACATCCTCCCCTCTCCTCTTTCTAACAAACACCTGAAGCACAATAGACGACCTGCGAATGAGTTGTTTTCATGCCCGACAATACGCGGCTGCATTATCCTCCTCCATTTATTTTTAAGCTTCGCAGACCATTCAGGCCAGTTCGCCAATAGAAGGACGGGCTGCCCCAACAATAAACACTCCATCAACAGTCGTTTAAGATTGAGTTACCGTAACAATCTTCTCGCTCGACCCTCTGAACGGCGGTCATCTGCTGCGGCGCTTTTAGGGTCACTGAATTTCGCAGCCTTCTCGAAGAAGCCGCTTCTGTTTCACTATATTTTTCACTCTCATCCGGCTCGTTGTCGAGAAGACTGTGAATTGAGGTCGCAATCGCTGTATGCCAGACCGTCCTGTGTTACCTTCATCCCCCTCTATTTGGTATTTTATGATTCTGCTTTTGATAGACACGCCATGTCAGCGTTCAGTGTTTTCACGTTCCTTATTTTCGAGCAAGAACGAGGTACAGCACGAGTTGGCGGAAAAGGTATTTTCATTCTTCGCAGATTAAGTAGTGAATTATGGACCGAGTGGAATTAATTTAACCCCCCAGAAGGGAGCTCGTCCGTAGTTTCCTCCACGAGAGTAAGAAACGAAGAGATTGCGTTAGAAAACGGGGAAAAACTGAAGATATTTCTTTTGTTTGCAGCTAATTCTGTGTGTAGGATGTGGAAATACGTGGTAATTTTTCGAGTTATCAGAGCTGTGGGCGCATCTGCGAGAAATCTACTCGAAATAGCGCCAATCACACAACTGACTTCAACGGAC
Organism: Sicus ferrugineus; assembly: GCA_922984085.1. Classification (NCBI taxonomy): domain Eukaryota; kingdom Metazoa; phylum Arthropoda; class Insecta; order Diptera; family Conopidae; genus Sicus; species Sicus ferrugineus. Next base: position 28,558,924 of record OV277351.1, read on the forward strand.
CAATTAAACAACTGACTTCAACGGACCCTCAGTGCGCCCAATAGATGATGCAAGAGGCGTGGCCCCCGTCAGCCTTCAATCCGTTGTGACAGCGCAATTCAAATCTGTTTTCAGTTACTACAGACGACTTCAATATCTCTATTAATACGAGTCTAATGTCACAGTTATGCGATTAATGATTATTTCACATTCGAAATCAAAAAGCAAAACTTAAACCGGAGTTTCAAAAGTTTCACCCGCTCCGTTTAAACGAACCGAACATTGAATTTCACCGTTGCGACAGCATATTGTTGCAAATGAATTCATGATTGTCCATCGAATCAATTATTAATGAGCAATTTTTGGTGCCACACACACTCACACACACACACACACACTCACTGTTCGCAGGTCGCCGTCCGTCCGTCCGTGGGTCGAATTGGAATTACAACACCAACGTCTGCACTGGTAAACGCAGCAGTCTGTCGCATTTATACGGATAACGATATGAAATCATTGAAACGCTGTTGTGTTGCTGTTGTGTTGCTGTTGTAGAAAGGACGGAATTGCATTTTGCAAGAACTCAACCATTTCGACAACAACAACAACAACAAAAACAACAACCATATAGTTACAATAGAGAGCGTTAGTTGCCAGCTTTAATAATCCAACGACAACAGCTACAACAACAACAACAACAACACGACAACAACCGACATGACCGAAGTGACCTTTAATGTCGAGAGCTGAAATATCGGTTAACCAGAAGTTCAGTCGGTTCATTTCGAGACAATTATTGCTATTTATTGTGTTGTTGTCGGTGTTGTCGTCGATGTTGTTGCTGTCGATGTCGTTGTTGTCGATGTTGTTGTTGCCAGTGTTTTTGTTGTTGTTGTTGTCGTCGCTGTTGTTGTTATATTATTGCTACTGAAATTGCTAGTTAATCAAAATAAAAGAAATATCGATTTTATTACACTTGCAATGATCATTTTTTCCCCAGATTCTTTTTATTAAAAACAAACAGTTTTATTTTAAAAATTCTTAAAAAAAAACAATGAGAACAATTACATTTTGAGAACAATAAACTCAACAATACGAGTACCGCGTATCCTTTTTTCGCACTACAGGTTTTTCGTTACTAAAAAATTCAATGAATTCCTTTGATCGAGAATCACAAAAGAGACGAGATTATCAAAAAGAAGGAGGGGAATTCGAATTTACGAGAATTATATTCCCGCAGGATGCCCGTTTTGTTTAGAGTCGTAAAATACTTCGGGAATGTAAATGAATCACTCAAAAAAAGGAGTCACAGAACAAATCTCTTGTTTATCGACAACAATAAAAGTTTCAAAGTTCAATAGAGTTACGGTATCAGTAATCTCAGCAACAACAACAACAACAATGCCATACAATAAAAACAAAAGCAATCAAGTCCTCTCTGCACTTCATAGCCGGCTAATAAATGTTACGTGAAAATATTATTACGAGGGATATTAAATTAAATTCCAATCCCAGCTGAATAAAGCTGAAGAGAAGAATTATTGCAACTTGAGCGTTTGCGGGGCGTGGGGGGAAAATGGAGACCCACTCACCCACACACACACACACACACACACACACTCCCGTGCACATGTAAGCACAACGAAATCTATCAAAAATCAAGCTGAAAGCCACTCCCTGCTCGGATCTCGGAGGAGACAAAATGATTTCATGCCGAAAGTTGCCGCTGCCGCTGGTTGCACCGCCCGCCTCTTCCTCCGGCCTCCCCTCTCCCCGCAAAACCCCAGGCCAACCAGCCCTCTCTCCCCCTCGAAGGCGACGCCCCTCTAATCGTTTGCCGGGGTATCTTTGGCGAAATTTGATTTTATTCACATGGAAAAGTTTTTGCTGAGGAGTCGAGTTAAAAGGAGGAAAACGAACGAGGACGAGATTGTTGTGCTTGGCTTTGGCGTTGCAAAGGAACGCACACACGACAACAACAACAACAACAACCACCACCTCCACCACCACCACCACCACCACCACCACCTTCATGTAAGTGAAGTGAAGCAGTGAAAAATTGCAACAGAATTGCAAAGGAATCACAAGGATTAGTTTTGGTGAGTAAAACAAGTGGAGGCGGAGAGAAGACAAGAAAAGAAGCGCCGGAGCACAAAGCGAAAAGAAAAGCCAGCCGCCCCCGACATGCATCCACCGCCGAGTCGGTTGTCGAGCTCGCATGCACGCTGGCAACACATATTTTTCGTTATCAAAATTGCTTTCGAGTAAAGCATTCAACTGCTGAGAATAAAGAGGGGAAAACCGGCAGCAGCGGCAGCAGCGGCGGCAGCGGCAACAACATCAACGACACACAGTTCAAGAACAAAATGAATAAAACAGGAAACGGGTTTGATCCTTGTAAAGGATGTGCAAGTCTCGCCAACCGAGGAAGCAGAAGGAAAAAGAAAAGCGTTTTGTTGGCGCGCTGGATTCCAAGAAGATGCTGCGTGCTTCGAAGCAAAATTCATGGCTTCCGCCAGCAGCGGCGAAGTCGTTGCCAGTGCAGATTAATTCTCGTTCTCGCTGATCTCTGCACCGTTTTAGTGCGACTTAACGTGGAAATCGGCAACAGATATTCAGCATCTCCACGAAGGTGAGAGAAATACAACTGCAAAATGTATGTGGCAACTCTGCGGAGACACACTCGCGCGCACGCTCACGAGCTCACAGATGGGATTGCCGATCGTGCTTGCAGAAATTCTGTGTGTGTGTGCGCGCGGCTGTGTGCACACAGGGATTCCGCGACGATTGTCCTCCTTCTTCTCATCGCATTCGAAAGCAGCATCAGCTGACGAGGATTCTTCTCTGTTTGACGGTTGCTACTTCTTTTCATTTTCGTGCTACTTTTTCCCATTTCCAGCACTCTACGATTCGTATTTCATCCACCCCTCATGCAATTTTCCATGTTTACATCGCCTTCCTCTCCCGCCGTCGCGCCGCTCCTCTCGCGCTCTTCGCAGCACAGCATTTCGTCTGCTGCTGCGCTTCGTTTTGTTTCCTTGTGTGCAAATCCTGGTAACTTGTTAGCTTATCCGGTGATTACGTCGATACTACGTGGTGTTTTACGTCGATTTTACGTGGCGGCGCCACTCATACGCGGCGAAATGATACTCTCCACCCCACTCCTCCGCCGATGAGAGTAACCGGAGTATCACTGCAGACTTGCGAGAGCGAAGCGTGTGCGGTAAGAGAGGAGCGACTGTTGTGGCGCGGAGTGCAGCAACGGCAGCAGAGGAAAAATTCGCTGCACTCAAGTGCGAGTTACTTAAATGCTCTGCAGTGAGAAGTGAGTGGATTTTCGCTTTTATGGGTTCCTTCAAACAACAACAACAAAGGCAAGAGCAATCATAGAAATTGGTAACCAAAACTCACTCAGGGGAACGCAGGGGATTCGATTGATTTTCGCGATAACAGAAGAGATTATTTAGCGCGCTTTGAAGAGCGCGTCCTCAGCTGGGATTAGCCAACACTGACAACTATGAAAATCACTTATTAACGATTGTTCTCGTGATTCCCCTCTGCTGTGTGAGTGAAGAAGTATTCGCAAAATCCCACACTTAATCACAACACGATTCTCGCACAGAAGCAGTGGAGTGAATAATACGAAATCAAATAAATTGATTCGAACACGTTTCATTACATTTGCATATGGGAGAAATCCAGTGAAGCAGAAGCAGCACAGCGAGGCAAGCAAACAAGCAGCCGAACACGAAAACACAACCGTGCAGCGATCAGATGTGGGGGGAAAAAGTAGTAACAACAGCAATGCGTTTCTCGGTTTCAGGTACTCGGGACTGATAAATGGCTGGATGAGGCGAACGTTAAAAAGTTCGAGCAGCCGGGGTGGCGGGCGGAGGTGAGGATTTGCTGCTGCGGGAGGAGTTGCAAATTTAGTTACAGCGGCGAACAACAACCGACTGCAGCTCTGCTCTTCAGCATCTCGTCGCACTCAATGCGATTTGTCTTCTGTCAGATTTTGAGTGACACACCGTTTTTTCGCCCGTTTTCTACTTTTTTCTTCTTCTTGTTGCTGCTCCGTTTTTCTCCTCCACTCCATGCTCACTACTATTTTAAGTGTTGCCTTCTAAAATATTTAAAAGATTGTCACCCCAATACACACGAAATAAATTGAATGCAACTGCATTTGAACGAAATCTCTCACACACACACACACACACATGAGCGACTTCATGTTTGCTCTTCTTCGCCGTGGCAACCTCATTTCGCGTGGCACCGCAATTTATACGCCTCCAGACTTCGACTCCGTTTATTTTGTGCCGTTTGGGCGAAGTCAATTTCGAGTTTCCACTGTCTTCGCAAATTTGCAGTAAATTTTTAGAACAAATATTTTACTTGTGGCCAAATTGAATTTTATACTGTTGCTGGGTTACTGGCGGTCGGTTGTCGGGAGAGGGGGGAGGGGGCGGCGCGGTAGATGCTGGAGAGCTGCAGCGGTGGCCGCTCTTAACTTCAGCCTCTCAGTGCGAACACTCTCCTTCAGGTTTTCTTCGTCTCTCACATCTCGGCAATTCTTTGCTAGTTGTTGGTGTGGGTGTTGGCTTTTATTATTGCTTGTTGTTGCAGCTCTCTTCAGTCGTTACTGCTGCGCTGTTTCATTACTTGGCGGCGGCACTCACCGCTCACCGTAACTCCGTCCGTCTCTGCGTCTCCGCTCGGGAGTGCAGTGGGTTTGCCATGCAAAATGAAGGGAGGCAGCATCAGTGCGCTTTTTTCCTCACTCTTTTATTTAGACGGAGTTCTTCTCTTCTATCTGGAATTACTGTTGTTGTAGTCTGCTTGGACTGCTTGTACTGCATTTCATTCTGCTGATGCTAATTTTAATTTAGTTAATTCGGGAAACCAGAAGAGCATAACAACCGCCCTCTCTGCACAGCCCTCCCCTTCCCCCTCCCTCTTTCACCATCACTCCTACTCTCTCTCCCACCTTTCGTCTCTTTCCACTCTTTCTCCCCGCAGCAGTTGCTTACCTTCCATTCCCTGCTTTCATTTTCATTATTCTTTTATTTCTTCTTATTGCTCGGTATTTAATTTGCTTTTTATGTTCTCAAGTTTTTATTGTGTTTGTAAAACTGTGTGTCTGCGGAACTGCTTTCTAGTCTGTCTGTCTGTCTGTCTGTCTGTCTGTCTGTCTGCCTGTCTGTCTGTCTGTCTGCCTGTGTATCTGTATCTGTTCTCAATTTCTTGCGTGGTATTAAACGCAATCCTCTGGTTTCTCGCTCGTTACGCGCTTCATTTTGCTTTTTAGTTTCAATTGCCATAATTTTGTTAACATTTTCACCTTTCTTTGCATGTTATTCTTGTTATTGTTGTTTTCTTGTGTATTCCAATTTCCTTTTATCGTAAACTTCCCCCGCTGACTTCGTTACCGCTTAAATTATGATAATCCGGACAGATAGCGGTTACCGGGTAATTAAGGAATCCCAATTTAAGGCGTACTGAAATAATCGTTTATTTTTGGTCGTTTCTTTAGTTTTGGGAAAACTAACTGAGCTGCCAATTTAGTTACTGAGGTTATTGTTCGAGTTATTTTGCGACTTTTATTTGATCGCGAAATTTTTTTAGAAAGCGAAATCATTTTGAAATTCTCACTTTTCCAGGACACATCGAGACGGCGGATTTTAGAGGTCCAAAATCTTACCTTCGAAGGATAAAACTCCCATCAAAACGCTTATTTGTACGCAACAAAAGAAGAATTGAATGGCAAATAACTCTTATTTAATTTTATTCAGTTTATATTAATATTGATTATTGTTGAGAATGAAGTAACCGGTTCTCTCCACCCGTTCCGCTCTAAAGAGACTTCGAGAAAAGTTTTCCCTTGCTTTGCAATCCAGCGAGAACAAATTAAAGAGGAACACAAAAACCAGCGAACGGAAATCTTCCCTCAATGCAATTTCGGAATTGTGTGACGTGTTTTATAGTCATCTTCGCTTCAGGTGGGAGCGAGCGAAGACTGCAGAAGGTGGCGACAACGAGAGCGAGACGCGACTCGCAGGGTAGAAAAGACGCACCACAAGGAAACTTCAGCGGAGCGCGGGCTGCAGAAGGACGGCGTACGAGGGCGAAAAGTTCCATGAAAACAACGCTTGATTATCTCGCAATAAACGCGCAACACTTACATGAAGTAGACATGAACAATAAAATGGAGAGGAAAGGAGAGGCAATAAAAATTCAGACAATTTAAATTACCGAAGTCGTAGGGAAATCGTTGGAAAAGGCAAGAAAAACTGCAATAAACGACAAAAACGGTCATAAAGGAGACGATAAAGAAGGACATTTCTTAAAAATAATAAATTAATTAATTAATTGCAATTTAATGATCTTCAAAGTGCTCGGGAACTTTTTCAGCTGAAATGTTTTGTGGAGCTTAAATTTGTTCACAGACTCAAGCTGGCCTTCGTGAGTTTGAATTTGTGTGCGTGTGTGTGTGTGTGTGGGTGGGTGTGTGTGGGTGGGTGGGTAGTTGAGCAGTGTTGTCATACGATTTGATTGTTCTACAGCTGTAAACCAAGCCAACAGCAACAACAAGCGACTCAGAAGGATAACAAAGCCAAATAAAGGCTGAGAAATAAAACAATTAAATAGTGCAACGCATACGCATCCTCTGCAATTTTAATAACAATTATAACCACATGACTTCTTCCGCTCCCCTCCTGCCCCGCCTACTCATCCTCCCCGCCTTTCCCCTCCCTCACCGCCATCCCGCAGACGCTCTGATTGCACTGCGGTCTGCCGGAGGCTGTGGCACCAACCGATTTTTGTACGCACGAGCATGTCGTTGGGAGCACCTTTCCGACTCCGATTTTATTTTAGGACAGAATATTCAAGAAAAGATTTTTGCATACGTAACCACTTTTTTGCGCAAGCCAACCAACCAGCCGACCGACCGACCGACCTACAAACCAACCGTGGTTGCGTACAGCAGGAAAACGTCACTGGAAATTGCGGCAAAAACCAGCCGACCGCCGACAGGATGCGAAAATAGGTTGCATTTTATTTGAATGCCTTTCGGCGAGCGTCCCTCACTTGCGTTTGCTGCGCTGTGTTGTGTGCGGAGTTGTGAATTCTGTTGCAACACAAATTAATTGACTTCATTTCGGTTTTAGGGATGCATAATCTGCATTTCAATGAGTTCCAATTCTCCGAGGAGGCATCATTTTTCTTCTTTAAAACTCTGTGGAATTCGAATGAATAATTTCAGTATTCAGTCGAAACTTTTGTCATGTAAAACTATTTAAAAAATTGCATCATTTTCCCCAGCCCGGTGTATCAGCTGGCAACCATTAGGGTACCAATGGGATAGCAGAGGGGCACCAATGGGGTACTAATGGGATAGCTGAGGGGCACAAATGGTATACCATAGAGGTACCAATGGAATGGAAAAGAGGTACAAATTGGATACACTAGGCGTAGCAATGGGATACCATAGGGTACAAATGGGATACGCGAGGGGTGCCAATGGGATACCTGTGGGGTACCATGTGGGATACCAATAGGGTAACAATGGAACACCAGCAAGGTACCAGTGGGGGACAAATGGGAGTGGGGTGCAGTGGGATACCAGTAAGGTACCAGTGGGGAACCAATAGAAAGCCAGTGGGCATCAATCCGATACCAGTGGGGTACCAATGGGATACCTACCGAGTAACGATGGGATGCCAGTGGAGTACCAATGGAAAAACATCTATTAATGGAATATCAGCGGGGTACCAATGGGATACCGACGGGGTAACAATGGGAGGTCAGTGGGGTACAAATGGGATACCATCTATCAATGAAATATCAGCGGGGCACCAATGGAACGCCCCCTTGGGGTACCATCTACTCAGTAGTGTTGGCAGCGTATTACGTTTTCTCAAGCGTATAAATGCGAGTGCGCAGGAGATTCTTTATTTACGCAATTAATTTCAATGCATTCGCGAACATTTACAGAATTTCCATTTACTTTTTACTGTTTAACACAAAATTTCATTCATATTACAACCGAAAATTTCACCAATAACACACGTGACAAAAACCGATATTAATTTTTAGTGTCCCCTGACCACGTTTATTGCTGTTTAAGCTGTTCAGAAGTTTGTGGTCGAAATTTTTGTCATTAGCGATTCAGGTTCAGTTTTACTTTCGAAATCGCGGCTGTGGTTTCACTCTAATAAAACTACTTGAGACCGCAATCTATAATGTTGCAGCTGTGCCAGAATTCTCAACTTTGATCTATTTGAATAGAAAAAACTGACGGTGGAAAAAATGGTTCGATTTCATTGAAACCATAAACGCTGAATAATACATGGAAATCGCTTCAGTTCTTCGAAAATGCCGCTCAAATTAAAGACATTAATCAGTGTTATTAGCTGGAAAATATCCAAACTAATAACCTCCTCTCGAGAAAAGCAACAACCTGCCACAAGACGCATTCAACTAATGCACTCTCAGTCTTCCGTCCCGCTTCGCCGACTACTCGGTTCAGTTCGGTCGCCATTCATCACCAAATTATCGCAGATGCTGCGGCAGGCATCCGTTCTGCTGCCGCTGCTGCTGCTACTGTAACTCGTGCAGCGCAACAAGCTGTTGTGCAACGAACACTCCCGGCCTCCTGCAAGTTGTTCCTGCTTAAATTACTCCCGCTGCAAGGCTGGATGTGCGCGTCCTGTTGAAATTTATACGTGCCACAGCTTCATCGCACAACTTCATCAGCACTGCATTTCCGGCAGCAACTTGAATCTTGAGCGCCGAGACTTATTGTTGCGGTTAAATGTTAACTTAGTTGCGGGGCAACTCTGCGAGTCGGCAACTCCTACACTTTGCTTCTAAATGCGGATCCATTCATTCCGACATTCACTCATTTATTCATTGTTCTCTGCTAACGATTACAATGAAAAAGCTTTTATAAAATTGTTTGATGCTCCTGCTGATGATGCTGTTGATGATGAGGCTGTAGTCATCGTTGTTCTTGTTGTTGTTGATGCTGCTGCTGATGATGATTTTCTTTATTATTCAGCTGCTTCAGCTGCATGCCTTGTATTCGTCATGCAATCGCATTGAAAAGATTTCCGAGCAAAGATTTCCACCGACGCGGGACTGCTGCCGAGGTGGGACGATTATTGCTGCGCCCTTTTGATACCGAGGACTGTGTGTGTGCGGTATTGTTCGACTACAATAGCTTGCACAGACAGACACTCGAAATAGGTTTTTCGTGAGAATTCGCTTTAGAGATTTCAGTTGAGTGATACGAATACTAATGGAAAGTGTAAATTTCACTTTGCAAATACGAATGCCGCTGTTTCGGGGTTTGGAAGAGCAACCGATATACTCTAGTTTGCGAAAACTTTAACCAGATTAACCTCTTCGAGTCGTTCTTCGAGTGCAGTAGACGAATCCAGCCTCGAATTTTCGTCTTCTCCACTCCCACTTGCATTTTCCCCACCACGTGACGTAAAATAAAACCACTTCATCATCACTTTCTGTAATCATATTTATTTTTTATTCAATTCAATTTCATGTAGTCGAGATACTGTGACTCCTGTTATCCTGCGTGTTTGTCGGTCTGTATTTAACATTGCAGCTTCGCACACAACCCAGGTGCGCCAGCTTTCTTTTGTAAGTGTTTTTGCAATTGTATAAACTTTATATATGTACAATAATGCGTTTGCGAGCAACGATTGGTAGCATACAAGTGTAATTTGACTTCGTACGAGTGGCGCTAACTACGCGCACTCGGGCTGTGTTCGGGGGCGCCAACACCGCCCGCCGCACCGCCCGCATTACAACACAAACAACGCTTGCATAGACATTTACAGTAACCCTTACTCTAGACTTACTTTCTAACGATTAACGCTTCATTCTGCTGAATGTTGCTCTCTGGTTTTTGGTTTGGTACGTATATCTGTTGAGTTTCGGGACTAACTTCTGTTCGAGGGGAGGATATGTTTGGATTATTTTGCGTATATTGATTATTTGCTGCTCGCTTCTTCACAGAACTTCACTTTCAGTTCACAACGGAACGCGACAGCTTACAATAACTTGAAATGCTTCTCGTTCTTCTACTACATTTTCGATTTTGGCACATAAAACGTGTTTTCAAGTGTGTTGATGTTTGCTTCAATGAGGGAATCAAAGAGATTTCGAGCAGTTTTCAAACTCGTTCGGAATGCTTTTCGAGTTTTAGAGGTTCAGTTTCGGGTTTTTGTCAGCATGAGAGTGTCAAAATGAATGATGGGGAAGAGTCAAAATTTGCTCTGCACTTCGAAATTAAGATGGCAGTTAGTCAGATTTAATCGTAATTCTATTTACAGAATAATTGTTTCCTATAGTTTTTTCATAGCAAATATTAGCAACATTTCTATAATTACAAAAGTTATTTACAAGGCAAAATGATTAAACAAGCGCGCGAATTCCATTTCCAACAGTTTGAGGGATGCAAACTGAGAATTAGCTGCAAAACAGCTGCCTTCGTAAGTGATTTGAAGTCAAGTTTCTAGGAAAACGAAGGAAACTGTTCAGCAACAACTTCCGCGAAACTTTACATACTTCAACTCGGAATTCTCTAACTCGAAATTGTGAATGAACTCTACAAATTATATCTGTTACATGCTTGTCTGTAATATTCTGTAGTTTTTCTCATTGCCCATTAGCATTATTCTTCGTAATAGTTCTGGTTTCGCAATGAAGTAACATTTATGCAACACTTGTAGTTTCCTCGTTTTCTCCTTTACGCGGTTCAATGATTTGATTCCACTTACTCTTCCTCCTCCTAACTTATTAACTTAATTATTCTTTGACTATTTTCCCTCTGCTTGCAGTGAAACAGAAGTAATTGAACTAAAATCTCCTATCGATTCTCTCGTTCGATCGTCCGTCCGTCTCCTCTCGAATTTCAACTATAATTTATTAGTTTTTCTACAACCTCTAAGTAAATGCCGCGCCGTTGTTGTTGTTGTTGTTGCTGTTGTTGTTGTAATTCTGGCTATCATTGCTGCGAGCAGCGGCAGGATCAGGAGGTTGGTGACTGCGTTGTAGGGACAGCCAGGCCCACCGCCACTGTCCAGGTTTGATTCGACGCCGCGTTCCTTGTAGAGACGACCATTCTGATTGCGCGACCCGTTTTCGTGACGATTCTCCTTCGACACGACTTCGTTTTTCTTCGGTGCAGCAAAAGAACGAGAAAATTTTGAAATAATTTAAATTGCAGCAGAGGTTTCTTTGAAGGTAACATCAGCATCAATAAAGGAAACTTAAGAAAACGTAACAAAATATATTTTTTAATATTTGCTTTCAAAAACTTTTCATTGAAAATATGAAAAAGTTGTTGAATTCATTAAAATTAATTTCAGTTGTTCCCAAATACTCACCACAACTTCGTTGTTTTCGTCCTCTCGATGATGCTTCTTGCCAGGTCGTTCCATCTCTGCATCCGAGAGTTAAAATAGAAAAGTAGAATTGATTTCAATTTCAATTCTCAATTTCAGTTCGGAACATAATATAAAAAAAATGAAAAAAATAAAATAAAAAAATTTAAAAAAAATATTAAAAAAAATTTAAAAAATAAAAAATAAAAAAATAATTAAATAAAAAATAAAATATAAAATAAAATAAATCAGAGAGTTCCCACTGCCGCGAACTCACTGCCAATGCATTCGATACGCACCGTACAGTCGAATCGTTCCCTCCGTGTCGCCGATGCTGTTCTTCGAGATGCATTTGTAGCCCCCGAAGTCGGTGGTCTGCAGGCGTCTGATCTGCAGCACCATCTCGACGGCGTACATCGAGTTCTCCTTCTCGGTTAGCGTGTACCTCTCACCGGCGATAATCATCTCGCCTGCGTGATGTTTAAATAGGTTTTGGTGTTCGTTTAAAATGAAGAAACGAATGAAAGTCATTGTAAACAAAAGTGGGGAAGGGAGTCGTAGTAAAAAGAGGAAGAGGAAGAGTAGGAGGGAGGAAGAGGAAGAGGAAGAACATTGTCACAGCAATCGAAATCAATAAAAAAGGGAGTTCTGTGAGTTCGGAATGCTAACAATGATTTCACACGTGACAGCGACTCAGCCAGTCAATAAGTTTGTCGTTCGTTGATCACAAGAGGAAAAGAAAAAACTTGCGAGGTCTTAGTTGCTCCTGCTGGAATCCGTTTGCTGCTGTTGGCTGTCGTTGCTGCGAGTGTTGGACTTTGATGGTGGCATTTGTGAGCTGAGAATCGTGTGCCGATGGTGCGATTACGCTGACAAGTCACGTTTGCAATATCCGTCAAACGCACGCAAGCAGCAACAGCAACATCAACAGCAACAGCAACAGCAACATCAGAAGCAGCAGCAATAACAGAAGCAACAGCGACAGTCACGCAAGAAATGGCCGCAGAAAGTAGCAAGATATCGCGAATGCAAGTGCAGGAATTTTCGAAAAATCGACTCCTCAGTTGGGACTCCATTTTTTGTCGCGCACTGAGCACGAAGTTAATAAAGACAAATTGCACAAGGACACGAAGAAGAAGAAGGAGAAGATGAAGAAGGAGAGGGAGAAGGAGAAGGAGAGGAAGAATGGAAGAGAAGAGAAGTGCCGCTCAATCGGACATTAAAACGGAGTGTCTGTCCTTCGCAGACTCTTTGAACTCGAATGGGTTTAGAAGCGCGCCGATGAAGGAGGTGGCCGGGAAAGGGGGCGTGGGCGTGGGCGTGGGCGATCGGGGCGTGGTTAGTTCTTCACTTACCGTTCTCGCGCTGCCAGTAATTGATAGCCTTCGGCGACGCCTCGACGTTGCAGATCAGCGTGACGTCTGTGAGGACGGGCGCGCCGACTAACTGATTCGGCACCTGAACCAGAGGATGAACTGCAGGACGAAAGAATAACAGTTGAGTTAATAATAACAGTGGATATTATATATAATAAAAGTGGAGAGATATTTTCCCGCTTTTTACAGCTTCCCCCGGAAGGATCTTCTAATCCTTAAACTCATTCTCGCCAATCAAGCAGCAGCTGTTGACGTCTGAACTGCTTCAGCAAGAATCACAAACGTTATCCTGTTCGTTCTTCAGTTAGTCGGGTCAGTTTTTACTATTATTTCATTCCCCCCCCCACCCCCCCAAAAAAAAGAAATCATTGAATTGATGTGATTTTAATTGAAGCAAGAATCAGTTTGCTGCCAGCTGCCAGAAGTCAACCGAAGTGTGTTGGCCGAACAGTTTTCAGTACGCCTTCTCTTCCTTCTCCCTTTCAACGGTCCCCTCCCCTTCTTCCCCTCCCCCCCCGTGTCGCTCGTCCTTTGTTGTGTTGATTCATTCAGCCATCCTTCGAGTTGACTTGACTTTTTATTGCTCTCATCCCGCTTTTTTTGATTGTTCTACAAACTACTGTCTGCAAGGACAACAGAAAGAGCCACAACAACAACAACAACAACAACAACAACAACAACAACAACTTGCCTGCCTCATGCAATATATTGCCAATTTTTGGTTGCCTCAACGAGGTTCACTTACGAGTTTTCCGAATTTCGCTCCTCATTTTGTTGTTGTTGAGTTTTTGCTGCCGATGGCAGACCAACCAACAGGGTTGCTGTTGTTATCGTTGTTGTTGTGGTTATCGTTGTTGTTAACGTTGTTGTTGTTATCGTTGTCTTATTGGTTTCGGCGAGCACGTTGCTGGTCAATTTATTGGAAGCGTGAACAACGTGTTGTGTGTGTGTGTGTGTGTGTGTCGAGTGCCGCATGCCGTCCGAGAGAAGATCAGCGCGGCTCACTGAGCAACATGTGTGTGTGTGTGTGTGCGAAGACGAGCACAACGACTCGTGCAACACATGCTACACGTCATCTGTCAATTTGCCGGCTCGCCGGAGTCGATGGCTGGCTGTGGGGCTCTTCGCTGCTTTTTGTTTTGAAGAGATTTGTGCGCTCGTCTCGAAGAACGCGTTTCCAGGAGAAGCGGAGAAGCGGAGAAGCGGAGAAGAAATGCTTCTCAGTGAAATGAAGGGGGGAAATGGACGCGCCCGCCACCCATTCACTGCTCCGAGACCCACTTCGAGATCGTAAATTAGAAATTCTTATCGGTCCAAGGAAACCCCCTCCCCCGCCCACCCCTGTCAACCATCCCCTCTCGCAATACTTACAGTGCACCTGCAACTTCATGCGTTTGCTGACCGATGGCGGCACTCCGTTCGACGCGATGCACACGTAGACGCCCATCTCGGATCGCGTGACCTTCGACAGCGTCAGCATCTCGCCCTCGACGGCCAGCGCTGCGCGGTGGTGCGGCGGTCGCCGGGTGTCATGGAAGGAGAGAGAAGAGGCAGCACGCGTGCGTGCCGGTTAGCAGTTTGTTGGCTGGCAGGTCAGCGGCTACAGAATGCACACGCGGCGCGCGACGCACGACGCACGACGCACGACGCTCGACTCACGACGCTCGACGCTCGACGCACGACGCACTCGAGCCGCCACACAGCAGGAGCGCCAGCGAGGAGCGTCGCGAGAATGCGAGGAAGCCAGCGATTTACCTTTCGTTTTCTGGTGCAGGCCGTTGCGCGCAATGATCTCGCGGCCGTCCTCGCGGCGCCACGTGATCTTCGGCTTCGGATGGCCGCGGGCGCGGCAGACCAGCTTGGCGGAGCCGCCCTCCGGCACCATCATGTCGCCGGAGGTCTCCTCGTTGACGATGTCGGGCGGTATCACGACGACCAGGTTGGCGGTCTGCGGCGTTGCAGGATGTGCGGTTGCGGTTTTTAGTCGATGCGGTGGCGAGTTGGAAGAAATTGTGAAATACTCGAACTCGTGCGAGCCGCCGCTCGCGCCTCACTCACGGCGTGAGTGCGCGCTTAACGGTATTTGCTCTCTACTCATTTCATTGTGTTCTCGGATTTTATTGCCAGCGAGCAGGCGGCACTCAAGCGGCCGCAGCGTGGCAGCGATAACGGAGTCAACAAATAAAACCTCAAGCGCGCGCCTGCAAGCCGAGCATGAAATATTCAAGCGGCGGCACTCGTATGTCGCTGCAGTCGTCCTGCTGGTCCACCCGGTCGCCCGTCGGTCGCCCGTCGGTCCCCCGTCGGTCCCCCACCTCGTGCTCCTTGACGGCTGTGCGCTGCGCGTCCACTTCATTCCACCGCTCATCGCCTCGCATTGCAACGCAACGCAACGCAACGCATCGCATCGCATCGCATCGCATCGCCTGGCGTGGCGTGGCCGGCAGTCGTCGGTGCGGCTGACTGCATTTTATTTGATTTTTCATTGTGCTCTCAGTTCTTTAAACGATTTCATTTGTTTGCAGCTGGTTTTTCATTGTGTCAACCCACTTCAAGTCGCCGCACACCCCGCGCTCCTCTCGCGGGCGCGCAGCTGCAGCCAGCGCGCGGCGTCCTCCAGTGTTGGTATTTGTTTTCCACCCGTGCAAGCCGTGCACTGGCTACCGGTGTTTTTTTGCACTCGTGTCTGTCCCGTCCCGTCCCGTCCTGTCTCGTCCGTCCCGTCCTGTCCCGTCCGTCCCGTCCTGTCCCGTCCGTCTCGTCCTGTCCCGTCCCGTCCTGTCCTGTCCTGTCCTGTCGTGCTTGTTGTGTTTGGCCGGCGTTGTGTGCAACAATGGGTTTCATTTTATTTACAGTAACAAAAGGACTTGGCGCACACACACTCGCACACGCACACAGTCATCCTTTGTGAAAATATTTGCTCTTCACTTATGTGTGTGCGTTTGTGTGTGTGTGCGCGCGCTGCTTGTTTACTTTCCGCATCGCTCTCTGCACTCAAATTTGTTTGCTCTCGCGTCGTGTGCAAAAAGTTCATTTTTTATTGGCTCAAATGAAACGATTTCACTGAGCCCTAATTTAAGCCAATAATTTAATGGCGATAAAAAACGAAAACGGCGAAAGCGCATCCTTTGTGAATTTTTGCCTTGACTGAATTTTTGCCATGTGAAGGGAAATCTCATGCAGTATTTTTCAGTGCACACATTCGAGGAATTAAAAATTCCTATAACGGCTGATTCTCGCAATGAGAAATGGCTTGGTTTTGTTTTTATGTTGGCGCTGCTCGATATGTATTGCGACGAAATACTCAAATAACAGCTTTTCATTAAAATGAGAGAAAATGTCATCGTCGCAATACATATCGAGCGATCTCTGCATTGTTGAGGAGAAACTAAATAACTCGTCCGCCATCCAAACTAAAGTCGAGGTGTGAGAGAATAACACAGAACATGGCGACGAACGAGAACAACAGCAACAATAACAACAACTACGAAGGCAGCCGCCTATAAATTGACACTTGAGGCCGAAATAGAGAGGCGACGTTCTTTCGACAAAATCGCTGCGTCATGAAAAGCGTCAGAGTTGACAGCGCCATGAGACAAGAATGGATGTACAGTTGTTGCGGCGTTGTTGGCGTTGTTGCTGTTCTCGCTGTTGCTTTTGTCTGCATCACAAATCCTATTAAAATTTCGATTACCTTATGACACTTTGTTGCGACGTCGACGTGCTTGTTGCAGCATCGCAGAATCACACACTCACACTGCAGGATTGCCGGAGAGCGACAAGGAGGGAGGGAGAGGTAGAGCGGATCACAGAGAGTGGTGGAGAGTGAGAGGAGGACTGTTGTTGTGAGTTTCTTTCTTATACAGTAATTCAGTCCGTGGTTGACGGGAGGATCTTTGAACTGCAAATTTGCAGTTGAAAGAAATCGCATTAAAACTTCAGTCAAGCACTTTGAGGAATTCAAGGAAGTCTCGAAATTCATCAATTTGACTGCAGAGAGTTGTACGAGAAATCTTTGAAAAACATTTGCAATTGTTTACCAACAGCGAATCTGTAACTCGGAAAATCTTTCCCAATCCTTACTAATGAAATGAGTAGAGAAGGCTTCTCAACATTTCTAAATAAGCTGTTGGGAGTGGTGAGATCTGGGAGAGAAATTCGCGTACTCACTTGCATTTTCATGGGATCCGTGTTGACCTGACACATGTATTTGCCCGCGTCCTCCATCTTGACGTTGCGGATGATCAGCGTCCACGTGTTGTAGTCGTTGTGGGTGACCGACAGTCGATCGTTGTGCGTTATGACGTGTTCGTGTATCGCTAGAATCGCTTTCGCGTCGGCTTTGATCCAGGCGACCTGCCGACCGTCCGGGGAGACGCGAGTGGTTCGGGAGAGGGAGGCGGCCATTTTGACAGCCATTATGGAGTGGATGGGGTGCAGGGAGAGCACGACAGCGCAGATGGAGAGGAGGGAGAGCAGAGCGAATGGCGAGGAGGGAGAGCAGAGCGGACGGACCGGCCAGCAGTCAGGATGCCAGATGTATTCAAATTGCATTTTGATGTGTTTCCAGTGTTGAAAATAACGATGGCGATGGTGATGGTGGTGGTGATGGCGTGGACGGTGGTGGTGACGTTTGACATTAGAAGGAGGATAATAGTGAAGGACATCATGGAGTGCGAATGAGGAAGCAGCGGAGACGGTAGCAGTGATGGAAGGAGAGAATCAAAGGATAGCGGGAGTGGGTCCGAAATTATGTTGGTGGCCGCGATGATGACGATTACATGATGAGCACGATGGCAAAGTGATGGTGATGGTGATGGTGATGGTGATGGCAGTGACGATGATGGTGACGGGGATGACGGCGCGGTTGGCGGCGATAACGGCAAAGCGCCCGTTGACGGTTTCGTGCCAGCGAGAGCGCGATGGTGGTGGTCGTGACGTCCATCATCACCGAAACATCATTCGTTCGCCAGTTGGCAGCGTGGACGTCATTTCGAAACGTCATTTCGGTTTTTGTAGAATTTCGTTTTGGTTCATCAGCGTTTATTCAGCAATTCCCGGTTTAAATGATGGCGGTGGATTGTTGGTTTTTTATTCAGCCGAGCATTTTTCCCCACAACCCGAACGCATCGATTGCGTGAGAAAGCCGTCGAGTTCGTTGCAAATCGATTGCGTGCGGATGCATTTGAAGTTGTTTGTGTTGTGTTGTTGTTGTTGTTATTGTTGTTTGTGTTGTTGTTGTTGTTGTTGTTGTTGTTGTTGTATTGGTTAGATGTCAGCACGATTTGACGCCATTTCCATCGCACGCAGCGTTGACGCGTGTTAAGAAAAGCAATTTTTGGCAGTTGCAGTTGTTGGTTGTCATTGTTATGCGGGGTTTTCGTTGTTTCGCGTTGTTTTCCGGCGGCGGTTGTCGTTGAATCCGCGCAAAAGGATGCAGCAGGACATGTCAGGTGCAATTAAAAGTATTGATAACGGTATTCGGTGGATTTCCAGCGCACGCAGAGAAGAGAAACGGGAGAAAATTTATGCGATATTGAGTGAATTCGGAGAAAAGTGACTCTAGTAATAAAAATGTTGAATTAGCGGTAGGAAAACTGAATAAAGAAGAAGAATCAAATTATATTTTCAGTGCAGTTGGTGCTTTTTTTGGATAATATGAACGCTTTGTAAGCTACAAAATGATGTTGCGTAAGTTTAAATAATCTGCTTGAATTACTTGTAATGCTCTCAATGCAATTAAAGTTGCTTAGTAATTTAATTAGCACATTCCAGCGAAATCATAGTTATTTGCAGCCAATAATGAAATCACTAGTTGCAGCAAAAACGAAAAAAGTAGCTGGCAAACGCAATTTTGCTGCAAAACAGAAACTCAAATGAACCGAAAATGTTTGAAAGTCACTGAAAGAACCGAATTTCTACGTTGCACGCTGCAAATACTTCTAAATTGCTTCGTAATTCTTCGTTTTTGCCAGATTTAAAGAACAAAATCAAGTCAAATTAGCGACTGTGCGGGTGCTGAAGAGACAAAACACACTTGCAACTCTACACAAAACTCTACACAGAACTCTACAACGGCAGGAGTGACACAGAAAGTACTTCGTATTTTGGTGCAAAGTTTGCGTCGGTTTTAACGCGGTGCGCGCATCATCGTTCGGTGCAAATGAAAGTCAAGTCTGCAGGAGAGATGAAAGTCAAGTCTGCAGGCACGTCAAGTCAAATAGAAGAGAAAATTCAAGTGAAATCACTGAAATAAAGACGAATTAAACTCCACCAAAGCGGAAACTAAAGCAGAAACCGAGAACGCAACGAAAGGAAAGCGAGAAACTGGAACTCCCGAGTTGGCGCGCTCTTCTCTCACGAGCGAAAACATTAAATGGCATGCAGAACATTAAAATGCATGAAATATTCATTCGCTCTTCAATATTCAAAATGAAGTTTTCATATTCCAACTCTGGCTGCTGCTGCTGCTGCTGGCGCGGCGAACCCCGCGGGGAGCAACAATTCAGCAATTTTCGCGGCTGTCACTGAAGTATTTGGAAGCGTTAATTTTATGAGGACATTTTGCTGATTTACTGCAACACCTCTGCTGTGTCCGGCAACACCGCGCAGCAACACATGTTGCGGCGCAGCGCGGAAGCTGTTGATGGATTGGAGCGGCGGCAATAAATGGCGATTTTAAAATATCTACACTTCTTGCAGCCGCCGCCGCCGCCGCCGCCCCATCAGTGGGATCGCTCTGTTTTTTCGGTGATAGTTAACGCGACGGTATTTGATGATGTAAACGTTTTAGTTGTGCGATTTTTTTGCAGTGTCCTGCAGTCTCTCAACATGAGAAATAAACTCGCACATAAATTTTAGCTGGCAATCAATTGTTTCCAGTTGTTACTCCTGTATAAGCTGTTCGTGGTTGTTGTTGCTGTTCGTGGTTGTTGTTGCTGTTCGTGGTTGTTGTTGCTGTTCGTTGTTGTTGTTGCTGTTGTTGTCGTCTGATGGCTCTTTAAATATTTGCCGTAAATTAATTCCATCATCAATTCTATCGGATCACACATCGATCACACATCGCTGTCATCGCTGCTGTTTGCTTCTGTTCAGTGGAGCAGCCACATTTTTCATTCGAATCCGTTGCATTCGCAATTTTAGTGCCCAATTTTGTTCGATTTCGGTGACTGTTTGCTCTCTGGTCGCCGCTCGTAAGTTCCATGTAAAAATACGATGAGTTGAACGTGCCGTCTGATCAACCGCAGCCAACTTCAGTAATCTACGGTTTCTACTGCTCTTCACTGTTGTTGTTGGTGTTGTTGGTGTTGTTGGTGTTGTTGGTGTTGTCTAGTGTTGACGGCGTTTAGTTTGCGTTGTTTAATGAGGTGCACGCAGAGCACTCAGTGCGTGTCAGTTGGCTGCGGCCAGCAATAACTGCCGCCGCCACAGTGACGGAAATTAAGCGAAGTTCACACATTTGATTTGCTGCGATGTTCAAACAGGCGGACTTCACTCTTCTCGATATTCGCACATTCAGTTTGAGCGCATTTCAAAAGAATTTTTAAGTTCTAATAAAATAATAACAGTATCAATAATGCTAAAACCCAAATTGTGTCAAAAACTTATGATAAAACAAATCAAAAGGCTAATGAAGTGCTTGAGAAGCTGGGTTTTGAAGTGATCACGGAATTTCTCCAATTTATATTTGTAAACTCTACAAATTTTTGCAATATATTTGATCTTATTTTAGCTTTCAACAATTTCTTTATTTACAATTTCCCTTGTAAAATATAAAATATAACTTTTAAAATATATAAAATATAAGACGTGTCTACTAAAATATAAAATATGCTTTTTAAAATATATAAAATATAGAAAGTACCTTCTAAAGTATGAAATATAACTTTTAAAATATACAAAATATAAAACTTACCTTCCAAAATATAAAAAATATGTTTTGAGATATATAAAATATAAACTGTAACTTTAAAAATATAAAATATAGAAAAAACCTTTTAAAAACATAAAATATACCTTGTAAATCTTAAAATGTCAAGCTAAGCGAAAACTTTCATTAAGTCAGTTTTAATATACTGCATTTTAAACATTTGCAGGCATGCATAGACTTGTAAATGATTTTTAGAAAATGTTATTCCGCATCGAAATCATCGTAGAGGCGACCAGTGTACGCCAAATGTTATCGCGAGCGGAAATGCTGAAGCTTCAGCTGGCAGTTCAACAGGACGCACCATCGATCGTCACGTAGAAACGGACGCACGGAAAACAGCGCTGATGCAGAGCTCTACAGATACCGCTATGCTGCGTCGATGGGTGAGTCGGCAGGTCAGTCGACGGGTCAGTCGACGGGTCCGTCGATGAGCGAGCAAAAGAACAACGTTTGCGTAAATGAATCAACAGCAACAACAACAGCGGCTCTGTTGTTTTTGAATGGCGATTTCCATTGAGTGTGGAAACCTGAACGAGGGAAACATTTAAGAGCGGCACGCAGCGGTCGGGGTCACCGACGGCTTCCAAAAATCATACAAAGAAATGCAAGGAAATTAAGCGGGAAGTGAGTGTGGAAATCAATCTGCTAGTCAGGCGGCTGGAATTCGGCGCGAATTCAATTAGATTCCAGTATTCGCGGGTTGTTTGGGGATTTCGAAATGAAAAGGGAAGATTTTAGACACAAATCGAATTAAATACAAGGAAAAACTTATTTTACAACGCCTCAGAAAATACAATTTCGTACAAATTAGAAGGAATTTGTAAGTCAGTAAATAAATAAATAAATAAATAAAACTACTCGATATAAGAAGAACTTGATTACTTCAGTTTCTCGATAACATTCAGCTAATTATCGATCTACGTCAGGTTTGGATTCAACTATTTCAAGAGTTAAATAAGAGGAATAAACTGCGATTGAGACGGAGAACATTTGCGGCGTGTTGAAGGTGAGCCTTAAGTTACACTACGAGTGGATTGCGGTGCGTTACGGTGCGTTACGGTGCGGTGCGGTGCGGTGCGGTGCGGTGCAGTTAAATAGCGCTCGACAGTCGGTGCACATTTTAAGGGAACCAAAAATCAAGTCGGGGAGGAAACAAAGTTACGGGTCGGGGAGGCGTTACAACCTTACAACGCTGCTTAAAACCGATACATACCCTGGCTTGCGACGCATCTCCACTCACCCTGTAACCGCCGAGGTTGTTCACCACGCAGGTGAAGGTGGCATCGCGGCCCTGCGCCACCGTCACGTTTTCCAGCGGGAACACGAAGTCCGGCTCGAAGGCGCTCACTGCGTTCGAAATGGAAATTTAGTTCAGTCGAAGTGCGCGTTTTTGCATGTTTTCTTCAGCGGTCAGTGAAGAATGCAGTCAGGGAATGGCGTTACTCACCCACATAATTGCAGAAGAAGAGTGCCAGCAAGAGTTGCCAGCGCACGCCGAAGTCCTGCAGCGGAGCGAAGCAGTAGAGTTTCAGCACGTAATTCGCGTGATGAGTAATCAGAGACGCCATCGCAAGCAGATTGCTGGCCAGCTCATTGCTTGTCGATGTCCAGTTGAGTGTGATTTCGGGTGTCTGGTTTAGCTGAGCGGCGATTGATGCGTCCAAATCGTTGTGTCGCACTAGAAACGGGAGAGAGAGAGGGAGAGAGAAAATGAGTTGGAATGCGAATTGTTGTTATTTGTAGCTTAGAAGAGACTAACATTTTAGCACGAGTAGCTTTCGTCTCATCAGTTCGATGTGATTTCGCAAACTTAGATATTCTTCAGCGAACTTGTCGCTGAAAAAGTCTAAAAAGCAAATTCACAAGTGAAATTTTCAATCTAAAGGGAGTTTCTGGTGTTTTTTCTGGTCAAAGAAAACGGTTTGCATTCCACAAAGTTCGTGTTTTTATTTATTTATTTATTTTAGTGTCTCTTGTTACAAAACTCCAGCACCTCGGCTGGCTTTCGTTTAACAAGGAGAGAAGAGAGTCAGACTCGCGCACTCTCGCTGGCAACGCTGCTTGCACACACCCACTCACCCACCCACACACACGCAAACGTCAGCCCGAAGTCAGGGTTGTGTTTGCATGCGGTCGACTCAAGCTGAGCTGTTAAGTGTCGACTGGCTGTCCGTGCCGAGCGCTTAGCTGGCCTCCACGAGGGGTGGGGGGACACACATTATCACTCCCTCGTCTGCAGTTTCCTCGTCACAAGTTGTTGCTGTTTCGCATTTCGTTCCCTTAATTAATCTGCTGTTTTTTCCGAATTTTTGTAATGAGAAAATATTCACTCTTTCTTTGTCTCCTTCGTGTCTTCTTTTCACTCTCCTGTGATCTGCGTTTTGCCCTTTTTTCCGCCAAAACAGTTGCAGTCTTCGGCCGCAATTTTAGCTGCTAGATGACTGTAGCTCGCTCTGTCTCCCGCAATTACAACCGATGAAAAACCGCAGCTGGCTTCCGCTTTCTGCTACGCAAAACTCGCATCCGTTGGATAGAAAGCGATATTTGATGTTTGTTTTCCGTTTGAAGGCCGTTAATTGACAGATAACACTGGACTTTCTTGACGCACACTTGAAATGCTGTTCGCTGCACTCCGCTGCACGTCTCCACATCTCCACGTAGTCCACCGACAGGTTAATGGAACTTCAGTGGGTAGTTGGCAGCCGTCACTTTCTGCCGCCGCAGCTGCAAACACCGGCCGGCGGGGCGAGCGAGAGGTGGCGGTTATTTGCTGAAATGAATTCCGTATTCTTATCTGCGGTTAACACGAGTCGGCGTTCCGTCACGTCACGTTACATTGAAGTCGTTACGCGACTTCAGCGGTGTGTCTGCTGAACCACGTGTGTGTGTGCGTGTGTGTGTGTGTGTGTGTGAGTGTGTGCACCCAGTTCCAGTTGCATTGGCATGCATAGTTTATGTGTGGCTGTGCCGCAGATAGATGGCCGCACAGATAGCGCTGCGCAGCCGGCTACAGATGCTGATACAGATACGGCACGCGGCCAATAAAACGCCCGCTCGTCGTCGACGAGCTGCTGCTGCTGCTGCTAGCCTTGCATTTCTGGCTGCTGCTGCTGCTGCTGCTGCTGCCTCTCGCCGAAGCTTCTATCAACTCGCACCTCCCCTCTCGGCGTTTGTCCGTCAGCGGGCGGCACGTTTCTCGCAGCAGATAAAAGTGTAGCGCAAACACGGGCTGGCGAAATGGCAGCCGGTTTCATTTGCCGTTCATCGCAGATGGCATCCTGTGTGTGGAAGACGGTGTGCGCGCGTGCATCTTCGTGATCTGGTGCCTCGTGAGCGCCCGTCTCCCGCGGCCTTCCCGAGCGAAGGACGGCTTCTTCTCGAGTGTTTAATTTTCCGTTTCGCCGTCGGAAAGCGAGAATTCAGCTGAGATTCTCGTCTCGTGTGGTTCCTTGCAAACGCGATTTGCTTTTCACTGAGATTGCTGGATAAACGCAGTGTGATGGCAAGAAGACTTCGTAGAACGGCAATTTCAAGTTTAACTCTCCTTCCTGCTGCACGTTGATCAACATGGAAGCAACTAATTAAGCTGCCCTCATGACACGCTTTCAACGGTTGCCGCTAATGAGCACGCGGCGAGGGTGTGGGCGGGGAGGGTGCGGAAATATGTGGGTGACACACATTCGCTAGCGAGGGTGACACAACATCCTCAGAGTGTGGATGTCTAACGAAACTGTTGAGACACAACGAAAGGGCAGGAAAAGCGGAAGTTTGAAGGCTGCCAAGTGAAGTAAATCTTCCTCCGGCCGTGCGTCTGTCTGCACGTCCGTCCGTATGTCTGTGTCCGTCCGTTCGTCTGTTCGTCTCACACGTTAACTCGAGAACGCGCTAAGATATCCTCAACACTGATCACTGCAATGCTGAAAATGGGCGCCACCGACTAAGAAACGCGTCCACTTTTACATAATAAAATCATAAACTTGAAAACGTCCTAATAAGAAATCGGATTGAGAGAATATTGCCAAATTTGGTAATTAGGCGTTACGTATTTGGGTCGAATACTTCGCTGAAAATGGGCCTGATCGATCAAGGGACACGCCCACTTTTATGCAGAAAGAGCATCGTTTACGTTTGCTCAAGTTTGGTATGCGTAGAATATCGCGATAGTCGCGCTACTCCGACTGTCACTCCCCCACCGGTTTAGTAATCTCATTTAATATATTAAAATAACAACTAACAGCTAGCAAATGGCTTTACTTTTTCTCAGTTTCGAGTACCTCGAGTGACAAGATGGACTGATGTAATAATCTGTTTCTGTATATCACGCAATTTCACTGACCCGTCTTCCCTATTTACGTCCACCTTTCCCGGCTATCGCTCCTCCTCCAGCTAGCTATGTCCCTCTCCCCTCACCACCCCCTCCCCCTTCAGCTTAGCAAAACCGGTTCGCCACTTGGTCATATTTTATCCGACACGCAGTGACTACCGTAGATTGCCGATTGCTTACGGTCAATCACACTGCAAAGGTCAGCAGATTTCAAGCGCGGGTCGAGCGAACCCAAGCAGTGCAGTGGTGGGTGGCGAAAAGGGGAAGGCGGGTGCGGGGCGAGGGCGTGTCAAAGCAAACAAATCTCTGCGGATTATGAACCCTATTAAGCTGCCAAACTTTCACACTGCAGCTGTAGCTGTACTTTTATATTTGCTCTCGCATCAGTGAAACAAGAAAGCCACACGAACGTGTGTGTGTGTGTGTGTGTGTGTGTGTGTGTGTGTGTGCGTGGGCGTGTATGTATTCGTAATGCTCGTCAATCGTCTGACTTTGGCTACAATTTCTTCCTTTATTCCGGCTGAGAGTTGTGAATTTCCGAATGTATTTCTGCCCGATGATGCTGTTGGAACGCGTTAATGCGTCCGGGCGAGTACCGTGGCCACGCCTCTTTTGCTCCCCAGCGAGTCGTATAATTCAGCAACGACGACAACTCCCACGGCGAAGACTGTGTGTGGCACGTTAGTGAGGACTCGGAAAGTGATGAAATCTTGCGTTTAAAGGATTTTTCTCGTCGATGTTGAAAGAAGTTGTGTTGTAGTTTTCTTAAGGCTAAAAGGGAATTTACTCTGCGCGTGTGTGTGTGTGTGTGTACTTCATAATGTTATTGACACAGCTAGCAAAAATTTCGGTGGTAGAGGAGGGAGAGGGAGGTGGAGATGTTTTTAGCTTAAGTAAAACATTTGTTTTTTTTTGATTTTTCCTATCTTTTGATTTCATTTGATACTTTCGATTAAAGAAAATTAAGCAAGAATTACTAGCAAGAATTGATAAGTAGCTGTAGTAAGCAATGAAAGAATGCAAACACACGAAATGCAACACGTTGCCTGAGGAGGGAAGGACATTTGCAAGGATAGAAGGAGTGCGAACATCTTGTGGTTGCCAACATACATCTCGCGTCGCGTAAAAAACACGATGCAACTGCAAACAACAAGACCGACAACAAGACTACACATGCAGCTACACACCCGCACACAACACACACACACACACACACACGCCGAGCAACACTTCCGTAGGACGTCTCCAATTTATTACGTGCGAATGTAAGCAGACGTCCACGTAACGTACGTGAATCGGCAATTAAAGGTGGCTGAGGAGGGGAGGGAGGGTGAGCGTGAGAAAGAGTAAGAGAGAGCGAGTGATGGGTGGAGAAATACTCTGTACAAATTTTGCATTGGTGTGCCAAGACGCTCGCACACTGGATAAAATGCTTCGCAAACAGCAACAAAACTGTCAAGCAAACAAAATGTTCAGCAACTTTTAGCGCATTTTTCGCCACTACGAAGAAACGTTTTTCTCACTAGTGGTGATGGTGGTGTTAGTCGGTGGTAGTGTGTGTGTGTGTGTGTGATGTTGTGTTAATTTTCGCCTTCTTCTTTATAATCGTAAATAAACAGATTTGTCAGCACCACGTACAAGTTTGCCGCGCTGGAGGTCCTTTTTTGCCGGGCATCCTATCACGTCTTCGCAAAATGAACTCCGCGCCGAGCGAGCGAGTGGAGCGAAGTGGCGTGCGTGAAGAGGGTGAGGGGTTGCGCGCCTCTGTTGGCCCATTTAATCGGGTAGCGTGATCGACTTCCAAGCCGAAGCGAGCGCATGTAGTTCGGCGCTTCGAATTTCGCGGAGTGCATTCGGCTGCAGTGCTCGCCTTCGAAGTCCCTCTCGCTGTTGATTTATAGCGGCGAGGGCGTGCATTTTAAGTTCTCGCATCCAGTGCACCGACTTGAATACATAATGCGGCGACCAACTGTGTGGCGCGAGCGCTGGAGGTGGACCGAGAGGGAGGAGAGAGCAGAGGGGGCGTTTGTAAGGCGAGAAATCAATTCACCTTCAGATATTGAAACCGAATCTATTGCCTTGCCTTGTTGCCTTCCGCTGCAAGAGCAGGAGAGTGAGAAAAACCTTTGCTTGCTCTGTAGATTCGTATAAACGAGTATGTTCACCAGAAAAGCAGAAATCGCAGCCAAACTTCGCTGATGACTGCGGTGTTCTCGTGTTTTGAAATCCTTAAATATTTGATTTCATATTGCAACTTTTCACAAGGAGACCGACAGCGAGGAATGCGATTCCAAGCCACAAAAGCTCACGGCAACTCGGCCGACCGACACCACCGAAAAGGGGCAGAGACCCGCACCACCACGAGCACGATTTCCGGCACACATACCCACTCACGCCGCAGCCCGGATGCCAACACCGCCAGGCGAAACCGATGCCAACACGAGCTCGACGCCGCCACGAGAGCCTGTTAATGTCGTGTGCTGGCGAACGCGAGGTCAGCATTCGGATCTCGCGCTCGCCGTGCAAGCCATTCCGTGTCTGCGCCAATGCAGCATCCATTAAATTACGTGCTACCTGCGTCCACAGGACACTGCAGGACACTGCAGGACTGGCATTTATCTCTGCCCTCTGGTTTTGTCGGCGAAAGTTCCTTTTTAATCCTTTGCTTGCCACAACTCGTCGTTGTTGTTGCTGTTGTGTGCTGTGTGGGATGAGCAATTGGATGAGCCGCTGATAGATGTGATATAAGCTGGAGATTCTTTGAAAAGACGCGCAAGGATGCGGATGCGGTGGAGGGATTATTAATTCGGTGCAGCAGATGTAGGTTGAGGTAGACGGAGGAGGTATTAAGATTGAAATACTAGGGGTGGGACGCCACCTACACGCTAAAATGGGGCACCAACTTGGTCTTCAAATAGGCGTCGCCGTAATAGTTCCTCAAAACAAAGCAAATCACAGCGGGATCTCAATGCCATCCGTAAGAGTCGCGAGTTTTTCACTGAAACTAAGGAAGGGATTCGCTTAAGTTAAGGAAGGAAGCGTCATTTCTTTACGGCTTCACTTTGCAGATGGGAATTGCGGACTCTGCCACAGGCCAGGATGTCGTCATCGCTTTGAAGCGACTTCGATATGCGTTACAGCTGCCTGCACTAGAAGCGAAGCCCCTCCTTCCTCTCCCTTCCCGCTACTAAACGAAGAACCGAAATAAGTTACGTTGGCTAAATAAATCAGCGCGACACAACGTTGTCCTCCACCCACATCGTCCACCGCACGATCCAGCCAATAAACCAGAAATCCCTCCACACCGGCAAACACAGCGAACTTCCACAACTCCGTAAAATCTCAGCACACGTTCGGGGTTCACGCATCCGTCACCCCATCACCCCGTCACTCCTGCGTCACTGCGGCAGTATTTACAGCGTTATTTAGTTCCGCTGCGCTGTCGTACTAACGGCCGCCTCGAGCGCCCGTTCGAACATTCCGTCGTAACCTCTCCGGTCGAGCGTACGAGTCAGAAGTCGCAAATGTTACATTGTTGTGACAGTGAGTGCGATTGTAACTGTGACTGTTACTGTGACTGTGGCTGTGGCTGTGGCTGGGACTGTGATTGTTGCTGGGACTGTGACTGTGACTGTGAGTAGCGCTGCGAGTGTGTTGTGACTGCAAACATGGAAGAGGACGACACGTCTCTTGATATCCTTTTTCAATTAACGTGAAACAATTTTGCCATTTCGCCGTCGTATTATTATGTGTGCGGCATGCTGAGCGCCGCTGATGCTTTTAGGAAGCCTGCAGTCGATGCGGATGCTTATGTCGCAAGATCCCCCACAAACGTGTCGGAGTCCCTCATTTCGTAATGAATTCGGAATGGAAGGCAAATGAGTGACTTCCGCTCTCTTGGTTCGGACGACATCCAGTCGGAGTTCGTATTTTCGTTCCTTTTTTCAGGTATTTCTAGTTTATTACGGAAGTGTCGCCACGGCTGCCCTGGTTGGCGAGGCTGCGGGGGAGGAGGAGGAGGCGGAGTGAGTTGCATGCACTCGTGATGAGTGCTGTCGTCCCGCGGATGAAGTTGCAGTTGTCACTGCGCTGCTACTGCTGCTGCTGCATTCGAGTCAATTAGTCGCGACTCTGCGGGGTCAAAGGTGTGGCTGCTGCGGCCGCGTCTGCTTCATTTAAATCGGCTGCCGCAGCTCGCTCACTGCGGCATCATTTGGAAGCTTTTAGCGAGCTGGTCGCTGGCGTGACGTGTCGTGTCGTGTGTTCGACGGGTTGTTGCACGCTGGCAGCTGCTTGAACTGCACTCAGAAGTACTCAAGTCGCCAGAAACGAAAAGCAAGATAATAAATATGACAAGTTGAGTCGAAGCGGAGCGGAGTGATATAAAGTAGAATGAAGCGAGATAAAACTGGAAGCTCAGAGGTTGCATTTTGACCTCACTTGACCTTCTGCCAGTGAATAAAACCGGTCGTGGCAAGACTCCGAATGCTGCTGCGCTGGACGCACGAACGCATCCCCTTCCGCTGCAATGCACTGCCGCACTTAAAGTGCTGCAACCACAACAACAGTCAAGCTGTGCTAACATTCACTTAATCCGGACGAGGAAACACTTTACAACGCGATCTCCAACTCGAGGGTCAGCCAACGACAGCAGCCAACGACAGCAGCGACAGCGGAAACGTCTGTCGGCCGCGGGTTCAAAACTCCCATCATTTGTTGTTAGTGCTTCGCCGCTCAACACTTCCGGCACTTAAATGAATAACGAATGAAACCGAAATCGAAACGGCAACGGAAGCGGAAGCGGACAATAAAACGCCGAAACAAGGAAGGAGCGAGAAAGTGGCGCTCTTGATGGCAATTTGCAAACACTTAAAGTGGAATTCGCACCGAAAGCCGAGTGGCGAGCCTGGAGTGGCGAGGCGCGAGTGGCGAGGCGCGAGTGCCGAGTGGACTCGGACCGACCAAAGGCGGCGCAGAAGCCGAAGCAAACGCAAAAGCATTCCATTCCTCAGACCCGCAAATAAACGTTGCTTCCGCTGTTGTTGCTCTTTGTCGCTCTCGTGTTGGCTTTCTTTCGTTAGTTCATATTGCGCATTTTGTGCTGAAATAAATTTGAATAAATTTGTCGGGCAGGATTAAGTCGCCCCACGGCATCCCCGAGGTCGTGGCGTGGAGGGGAGGGAATCCCTCGAGGTCGTGGCGTTTGGAAGTCTGGCGCGAACTCGCGAAGCTTTCACCGCCCCACCACCCCACAACCCCCCGACATTTCGACCCCTCAACCCCACCCCATCACCCTCTCGACAGCCCTCCCTGACCGACCTGGCGAGCCAGCGTTAACAATGCTAAGCATTCGTATTATTATTCGTAATCCTTGCTGGCTGGTGTCTGTTTTTCTCCTCACTTCACCGCCGCCGTTTCTTGTAACGCATTCCTGCGAGGATCCTCGACAGTTACGAGGGGCAGTGCGGCGAAGGGTGTGTGCGTGGAGGCTGCACTTAAATTGCAAAGGAAATTCGAATATTCCCGCAAAGAGCTAGGAAAAGTAAAGAGCGGGATTCGTTGTATCGTCTTAATTCGCTTATTTGTTGACTTTTGATGCTGTTAACGTGGATCTGCCACTTCGGGGACGCTGTAAAACTGAGCTGGCAAGAATACTTGCGAGGCAGATGAGCTTCGTGAACGTTTACAAAACACTTGCGAGAAGCTAGCGGAAAAAATACACTTGTGGAAAGTCTTACTCACCGAGAGAATACGCAATCGCTTAACAAGCATTCACGAGAATTGAATTTATTTTATCTTACGCAATTGATTTCAAGTATTCTGTTCGTTTTACTTACAAGAATTCCTACTTAATAACCAGAAAAAAGGACCGACAAACTTGTCTGCTGGGTTTCAGGACTGCAAACGCGTCGAGAGTAACGTGAAGCCGCCGGCATCAATTGCAACAACAGCTCGAGAGTGCAGAAAGTTGTAACCACTGCATCCGCTGACACTGAAGGTCGCCAGGACTTCTGCGGTGGAGTCGAGAGCGACAGAGAGAGAGAG
Source organism: Sicus ferrugineus (assembly GCA_922984085.1). Taxonomy (NCBI): domain Eukaryota; kingdom Metazoa; phylum Arthropoda; class Insecta; order Diptera; family Conopidae; genus Sicus; species Sicus ferrugineus. The sequence goes on from OV277351.1 coordinate 28,589,983, forward strand.
AGAGAGAGTGAACGAGAGAGAGAGAGAGTGAGAGAGAGAGAGTGAGAGAGAGAGAGAGTGAGAGAGAGGAGGAGACGGAGACGAGAGCCAAAAAAAGCACCTAAAACGCTGCTGCTGCTGCCAGCTGAATGCCACAGAACTCTCAGATCATCCGTAGTTTTGTTATGTGGAATGCCAACCTTTCACTTGGACTTCAACCCCGCCGCGCGCTTGTGTTTTCGCTGTTGTTGCAATCACATCGTGGTGCTGAGAGCGCTTGTGAAGTAAGCGACAAGTTGCTGGGGACTCTTGAAACGCGCTGGAGGAATTTCCGCTTCGTTTTTATGAGTTCAAATAAAATACTCGCGAAGAAGCGCCATTTCAGCGGAGCAACCAACTCAGTGGGATTGAAAGCATGTCAGGAATTGCTGGGTGACGCGGAGGAAGGAACGAGGAGTGCCGTAGAGGGAGGAGGGGAGGGGCGGGGGACGTGGAATACGTAATCCTTTAAGATTACCGAGGTTAAGGTAAGCAAAGGTTTCCGCAGCCGCTACACCAACAAAACTGGGAAAAATTGGTGTGACTTTTCGGGGCGAGTAGCTGACGAAGGACTCTGAATACAAGAGGATTTCAGAAGTCAGAAGTCAAGCGAGAGGAGGGACAGTAAAGCTGAGAAGTAGATGAACTCGTAAAATACGTTTTCTTCTTAAAAAAATCCTTTTGAAATCCCTAAATATCATTTATCGTGGATGAATCAAATATTGTTCGTAATATTGTGAGAGTTGAATAGGAGTTCGCGGTGTGAAAACTCGAGTATTTTTGTAGACCAAAAAGCTTCCTGAAATTCCCGTACATCCTTCTTGTTGGTTCCTCTCTTTCTTTCTTCTTTCTATTCAGTGACTTTCTTATGAAAACAAGAAGAAAACCTAGAATTCAGCTCACTCTCTCGGCTCCTTCGATCCCTGCTACTCACTCTCGTCTCCCGCCTGCCACTGACTCCACTTTTCGACGTCAGATCGCTGAAGCCACGCGAAACGCGAAGCTACAAGCAAACGGCAGCAACAGCAGCAGCGGCAGCGGCAGCCCGCCAGCCGTTTAGCAGCTGAACGCAAGTATTTATTAACTGCGCTCCGCATTAACTGCGTTTAGGGCGCCTCTGCAGCGCGGCTGGCGGGGGCGGGCGGCTCCAGCAGCAACAAAACGTTGCAGCTGAAGAGTCCGCCTCCTCCGTGTTTGCAGTGTTCACGCCGAGTGACGCGAGACGCTGCTTGCATTCTTCATTAAGTGGAGTTGCGAGCGCAGTCAGAAACAAGAGGGAAGAATTATGGACTTCATAATTCTCTAGCAACAAACGGGGGGACTGTGGGGTCGGGGGGATTACGGAAGAGCAACGCGTTGGTTTTTATTTCCTTCTATTTCCCCGCAATGTTTTCACTCGCAAGGACTTTCATAATTCGAGGTCGTGGAGCGCAATTAGTTGCACTGAAAGAAAAGAAGTTGTGGCCAGCGAACGAGAGCGAAGTCACTGCAGTAGTTTTCAGCCAAAACTACGAGACTTCAAGGTGCAAATCTTAGTTGCAAGTTAACTACGCAAGCTGCTAGACGAAGTGCTTTCGTTCGCTATTGAAATTCGTAGCAAACTAACATTCAGATTGTCCTCGTTGTTCGTGCGGACGTCTGATGTCCTCGGCAGCCTTCTGGAATTTTTGCTTTCATGTGTGCAGCTATTTCGCAGCTCTAAATGTGACGACTGCGGGTTGCTTGAGGTGCGCCACAGCAACAGCAGGAGTTGTGAAAAGAAGTTGAAGCAACAGCAGTAATTAAGCGAATTTAAAATTATTAGATACTCGTAGTGGAAGTCGAGAAGCCTGCAGACATCAACACAATCGACTTCCTGCGAGCTGTTGTGCTGCTCGCACTTCAGCCATGCAAGCGCGGCGCGAACAAGGACGTCCTGCTAAAAGAAAAACCTGCAAGAGGACGAAGGAATTTCTCGAGCAACTGCAAAGCTGCGAGACTTCACTAGCTGGCAACTTCTTTGCGTTGCTGGATGGAAGTTGCTGCCGCTGCATCGCTACGTTGGCGACGGACACACGCGCGCGCACGCAATAATTGCAGTTTGACATGCAGACACTCAGCCACACACACACACACACACACACACACACACCCAAGCACACGAACACGAACGCCCACGACTTTGCATCGCAGTATAGTAGAGTAATAAATGCGTTTCACTTACTTGCATGAATAAATCGCGAAGAATGAACGAGGAATCTATTATTCTTGGCTCTTTATTTCGTCGCTGCCGTTGCTGCCGTTGTTGTTGTTGTTGCTTTTACTTTTACTTTTGTTGTTGCGATTGTTTATTAACAGCAAAAATGCGAGTTTAAAATTGCATTTATGTTGAAAAAAGGAGTCTCGTCAGCAAAGTTATAACATGACAGCATTAACAACGTGAATAACAGCAACAAGAACAACAACAACAACAACAACAACAGTAACAACAGGAACAACAGGAACAACAGCAACACGAACAACAACAGGAACAACAGTAACAACAACAACAGCACTAACTAATGTAGCGGATTTTTCAGTTCTCTAATTTTACGTTTACGTCGTGTATGTCAGGGCGTAACTAACACTTGATCAAAGGGTGTGTGTGTGTGTGTGGGTGTGTGTGAGTGTGCATGCGCTCGTGAATTTGCGTTGTTGTGTGCGTTTCTACTTGCGCTGGTCATAAGTTTTGCCTGCGTTTGCATAAAATTCACCTTTTTTGCGTCGCGAGTCGCGAAATGTAAACTTAAAGCTCTGATGTGTTTTTAATTACTCTCACTTCCGTTCGCCATGACACCTCAGCCATGCCTTACTTTGGCATTCGGAATTTCAGCGTTTGATTGATAGAACAAAATAATGCAATGCGTTCTCGTGACTTCAGTTAGTTAATCAATAAATTAGAAAATTACTTCTGAAACGAGGAAAACATGAAAAATCTGAGCGTCATATTTTTCCATCACATCAGTCCTGCCCTCCTCACCTCCGCCCCCCCACCACCCTAAAATTAATAACTGTAAAATGTACATGAAAATGGTTTCTTTTTATGTCTGCGTAGAACTCCTGTTAATCATTCGCATGCACTTTCCGAGAAGCCTTCGAATCCTTCTAGACCTCCGTCGTTTTTCCGACGTTTCAATCACGAAAAGAGTGAAAATCCAATAAGTTTTCTCTGTCTCCCGCACCTCATTGTCGGTCTCGTTTTAATTGAAGAAGAACGAGGCGAGTTTTAATGCGTGGAATTTAATCTCAGCCGGGCGGGAGAAGCAACAGCAAAAAATTAACCGCTTTTTCTCTTCCTCAGCAATTTGAAATGCTGCGGAATTTCATTCCCCCTCCCTCACAATTTTTCAACCCTACCGCCGCCACCGTCTGCAGAAAGTATTTCTGGTATCCGTAGCCGTAACTCGTTTGAAAACGCCGAAAATAATTGAAACGCGTTTTTTACCTTCAAAACGCAGAGCGAGCGTCTCGGTGTTCGCGTGAGCGGGAAAGCTAAACTCTACGCATCTCTGTCGTTAATTAATGCACTGGTGCTGCCGCCGGTGCCCTCGTCGTCCTTTGCGCTGCTGGCTGTCGTCCTTCAGGCGGCTGTCGATGAACTTTCACTTGCAGCTCACAGAATTAATGCGGAGCGTTCCGTCGCTGTCTTGTTTCTTGAAATTCTTGTTTAACTTTCGTAGTCGAGTATTTTCACTTTAATGTTTTACTTTTTATAGTCGCAGCAGTAAATCGTAGCGTCTGCAAGCAGCGCTGGCAGAGCGCACACTCAGCGGATTTCGAAACACCGACACCGAAGCACTTCAGCTTGCCGCACGCAAACTTCTCGAATTTTCCTTTATTTTATAAGTTAATAAATCGTGGGATCTACGAAGAAGTCATGAAATTCCGCAGCTTACGTCGCAGGGGCTTCTTTTTTACGTAGCATGCGTTGATGGGCGGGGGGAGGGACGAGAAGGGGCGAGAGTAAACTTAAAATCATGTTGCTCGTAGTTTCGAATAGTTATGAAAATCCTTTCGAAAGAATCAGAAATCTCCAAAGCTGTTAAATTATTATTAAAAGCTGTTAAATTATTATTAATTATTAAATTAAAGTAGGAAACCTCGAAAAAACTGCAAATAATTAGATTTTAATTAGAAAATCAGGGAAAAACTGAAATTAATTAGAAATAATTTAAAAAACCTCGGAAAACTAAAACTAATTAGAAAAATAAATTAAGAAACTTCGCAAAAACTGAAAATAAATGCAAAATGAATTGAAAAGCCTTAAGAAACTGAAATGAATTAGAAATTAAATTAAAAAACCTCAAAAAATTTAATTAATTAAAAATTAAATTAGAAAACCTCAAACTATTTAAATTAATTAGAAACTTAATTAAAAAAATTCGATTATAATTTTTTAGCAATTTAGCAAAATTAAAATTAATTAGTAATTAATTTAAAAAAACCTCAAAAAACTGAAATTAATTAATTGAATTAAAAAACCTCGAAAAGTTTAAATTAATTAGAAATCGGGTAAAAAAATTTAGAAAGAACATAAATCAATTAGAAATTTAATTTAACTTCGGAAAAACTGAAATGAATTAGAAATCGAATCAGGAAACCTCAAAAAACAAAAATTAATTATAAATTAAATTTAAAAACCTAAAAAACGGAAACTAATTAAATTAGAAACTTTCAAAGACTGAAATTAATTAGCAATTAATTTAAAAAGCCGCAAATAAGCTGAAATTAATTAGAATCGAAATTAAAAACTTTCAAAATCTTAAATTAATTAGCAACTAAATTAAAAAAGCCGCAAATAAACTGAAATTAATTAAGTATTTGCTTAATAATCCGGTAAAGACGTTGCACTCGAACTTCGTGAAACAAACTGAATATTTTCCTTCTTAGGCACGAGAAAAACGAAAATAGGCACGAAAGGAACGAAAATCAAAAACAACACATTTAAAAGGAGTTTTTAGTGCCGCGAATCCGCGAAACGCTTCAGAACTCCTTGTAACGCTTTCGAGAAGCCACACGCGCACACTTGACTGGGCCGGCGACGTGCGTTTGTGTTCCTCGCACACACGCACACCAGCGCGCCCCGTGCAGCCAGCGGAAGTGCACTGAGTTACCTTAGACAAGCATCGAGCGGAAGCGGAAATCGCTACAAAGAAAACTCTTCAAACGGAGCGAAAACAGTTTGCTGAGACTCAATTAATAAACGCGGTTTCTTGCTGGTTTTCTTCAGGCAGATTTGCGAGTTCTACGCGTTCCTCTCCACAAATGCGAGAAATATTTTTCTATGCGTTTCGTTTTCTCGTTTCTCTTCAGTTATTTATAAGTAGATTTGAATTTATTTGTAATTCCACTGCTTCACTTCCTTGCCACACGACACTGAATGCAGCTGAGCGCACGAGAAGCGAGGCCGACGCGTTAAGTGGTTGCATGAGGACTGAACTGTGTCGGCTACGGCCAGCAGTTGGCTCGGCAGTTGGCTTGCACGAGTGGCGAAATTTGGTCGAGCAGCCGAAGCAGTTGTCGTCGTCCTCGTCGTCTTCGTCGGCTTGTCGTGTTCGTGTGCCGTGCGCCGCACAGCCGATTCCTGCCGACCGACTCGGCGGCAACCATTCGAAAAAGTTGCACAACAACATGAGTTGCTAGCAACACTGCAGGGGCAACATGTTGCGGGGGCTTGTCAACAATTCTTTAATTTTATTAATGAAGTCAGCCTCTGGGATGATTATTGAATATTGTATACACATACACTCGCACACCACACACACACATACTCACACTTCCATCCTGGCAGCCGACATAATAAATTTGAGTGCTCCGGTTCGATAGATTCGAAGGGATTCGCTTTTATAGCAGTTTCGACACCTCATTTCTTTCTACTTAATGAACACGAGGGCAAGAAAACCTCAGCAAGCCGCAACACTCTCAATCTCAGAATTTGTCGCAATTTTTACTCTTAGATTTTGCCAACCCGCATCAGCAACAACAACACATCAGGATCAAACGTACCTTGACGATGTTTACAAAGGCAGATTTCGAAATGAAGTTTTTATTTTTCTCTATTTTCTAGCAAATAGTTTTCAAAGCCGACCCGACATAATTTTCTCCCTCTCACTTTGCATCTCCTCAACTCTGTAAATTAAAATTCTGTGAAGTATCTGTGGAGTAACCGATTACTTTACTTTCAGAACAAAGCATTTCATTTAATTGAGAAACTGAGGAATCGAATAGAATGGAAATGCCATCAGATTTTCAAATTGCTTAAGTTTCTAAGTTTCTCCCGTAATGTTTTCAAGAAAGTAAATGTCGTATAATTAATAAGTAAATCCAGTATAATTAGAAATAATCCATAATTCTTCCTCGCTAGGATATCACTTTCCAAATCAAGAAGTCCTTCTCATTTGGTCCGCTCAGCCCTGCACCGAGTACTGTTCGAACACCACACGTTCATGTGAATTCAATTTCTCAACACCACCGAGGACCTGCTTGGCGTAGCCTGCGACAAATTCGGTCGCTTTTCAGCACGAAGCACGCAACACTTTGCCGTGTGCCACATTTTAAATGGCAGTGGCAGCCAGGACGAGTGCGTCCTGGCGGGCGCTGTCAAGTGTTTTCGGTTATCGTCGCTCCCACGCCGTCTGGCGTTTAATGCGATTCCGCTCTGTGGTGCAGAAACGCCTGCCGGAGTTTCCCACCTCGCGCCTCCTCACCGCTCGCCACTCGCCGCGTGCACACGTTAGCGGCGCCAAGCCTTTCAGAGCGACAAGAGCGGGCAACTTCGGCGACACAGCAGCAGCAGCCTCATCGACGATCGCAAAGAATCCTTGATGATGCACTCATCTTAACGAAATTTCGCATTTCATCTCACTTTCTCTCCGGCGGCGTCAAAGCGCTCTAATGAAATGACATCAACTAAAAGGTGTTTAAGTATTGAAGGTTGTTCTACATGAGTAGTGGTGTGAATGCGCGCGCGGGCGCGTGTGTGTGTGTGTGAGGAGTCCTTTGAACTGCGTTGGCAGGATAGCTCGATGTAATTTTGCTGTTTTGTGTTGAGAAAACATTTTAATTTTAAGTGTTTTTTGGTGGGGGGCGCGAAAAAGGTTTTGGGTGGCGGTGGGTGTGGCCGCGTGTGTTCGGCTGCTATCGGCAAGGATATTTTAATTGCTCGCGCTCGCTGCCAACCAACTCGAGCAACCAACTCAACCAACCAACCAACATCCTTGCTTGAGTTGTCGAGGAACTACAATACTTCTGAAGCGCAAGTGAAGGTTATTGACGAAACGTAAGTGAGTTTCGCTGAGTTATTGTTGTTGTTTTACTGTTGTTGTTGTTGTTGTTGTTGTTGTTGTTGTTGTGCCGTTGTTGTTGTTGAAGCAGTTGTTAAATTTTATATCTTGTCATTAACTTGTAAACCTCGTCGATGGTCTTCGGCGATGAATGGTGGAGTTTTAACTGAATTGCATGTCCTTTAAATGTCACTCTGCGTGCGTGTGCGCGTGTGTGTGTGTGTTTTGTAGTCTGTTGTAGTTAAAAGGACGCTTTTGGATTCATAGATGCTATCGATGGCGTTTTTATTATTCTGGTTTATTGGCTTCGCGGCGATTGACATGAACAGTGCGGTGCTGCAGAGGCCAAAAATGTATTTTCCATTATTCTCGTTCGTAACTGTTGTGGCACGGGCGTCCATTTCAGTGGTTATTTTCGATATCTCCGATCTTCGCCTATAAACTCACATGATATTATAATCGATGTTAGTATAATCGATGAGAAATTCTCACAGCACAATCGATAGTAAACAATTTATAAAACAACTTATAGTGGTTGTCGATAAATTCAAAGTCGTCCGAATGTCGATATTCGCAGTAATCGATTAACCTAATATCGATCACATTGTAAACGATAACAATTATAATTTCATCGTTAAATTCGAGGCGATGTAACTCTGTATTATGTTGTGAAATTATAATTTAAATAGAAAATAACATTCGATTTTCTGTTATTCTCGGTCGAACAAAAAATTAGCGATTATTTTAAAAATTCTTCGATTTCTTTGTTTTTCGCCGCATTTTCGTTTTCCCTTTCCTTCGTCGGTTTTCTCGAGGTCCTTGTGGTTGCGAGTTCGGCAACAAATGTATAAATCTTCGCGTAGAAGTTCGCGGAATGAGGGGAGCGGACGCTCCTACCGACACGCGTGCCCCTCGCCCGCACGACCCCCCTTGCCTATCTACCCGCCCCTGTATCGCGCCGGCAGCGGACCGGCGCTCGAGTGCAGCGGTGGCCCCGACAAGCTTTAAATATTTCCCTATCGCATGTCTGTTTTCAATAAATATCGCGGAATACCAATACTTCGCTCCGACGAAGTGGGACGCCGCACGAGAAGCAGCAACAGCGCTGCTGGAGCGCTTAATCGCCGCTAAAGTGCAGGAAACTCAAATGTTTCGCAGGCTCGCAGGTCGACTCTCGCCCTCGTGAATTGTTTGCTGTTCGAAGGTGCTCTTGGTGGACCCATAAATTCACCCTTTAAATTGTTTCTGCAACACTTTTCTTATTTTTCATTACTGCGCTGATGGTCGTCGCTGCAGCGCTGAAGCGTTGAATGTTGCATGTTGAGCTCGAGGATTCTTCGGCGCTTTTCTTCGCATTCTTGCCGCGTCTTGTTGCGGGGGCGGCGGCGGGGCGGGGAGCGGCTGGCGTGTGAGGAGGCAGAAGACGGTCGTCCTTCGATCCTCCGCTGACACGAGGGCGAGCAGCAGCAGCAGCAGCAGCGAAGAAGGCAGCAAACGAAGTGATCGAGCTGGTGGCCGGGAAGGGAGAGGCGGCGTGTGGGGGTCGGCGTGTAGGGGTCGAGGAGGGGAAGGTGTGCAGATGAGCGGACGTGAATTGAAAGCGCCGAGCAACTTTATGCGAGGAATGCACGCTTAAGCTTAAGTACTTCCGACTTTAAAAGCATGTCACATCCGGTCTCGTTTGCCAGCCGTGAAGCGTGTGATTTGAAGTGAACGAGTGTCCGCGTGGGCGAGAGGGGGGGGGGTGGAGGGATGGGTAGGGGAAACGGGCGCACGGCGGCTCTCAGAAGTTGAAGAATGAAGTGACGAGAGGCGCGAGACTTGAAAAGTTCTTCGTCGGTGGCGTCGTGGCTTCAGCGGCCACGTCAACTTATTACGCTGCACAGCCAACTTGTCAGCCGCGTCGCAGCGCAGATCGAAGGCTTCGCAGATGAAGTTCGCCACGCTTGTCACTCGCGAATTGGCGGACCCAGCGGCGGACGATTTTGAGGGAATGGAATTAAAGATTTTGTACGCACTTCCAGTAAAATCTTGACTTCGCTTTTTAGCTTTTTAGAAATAAAAGTTAACAAGTTTTTTCGTTCAGAACAAACTTTGATACCAGTTAAAGAAAACACACACACACACACACACACACATACCCACGCAGGACTTTTCATTTATTTTCATTAGGAATCCATCAACATTCCTTGCATTCTGAGGCAGCTTAAGACGCAGAAGCAGAAGCAGCTGAAGTTGAAGTTGAAGAGGCAGGCAGACCAGTAGAGTAGCAGCGAAGCGTAAGAAAACTGCAACAACATCCGCTGGTGTGGGTGGCGGGGGGCAGGAAGGAGAGGACAACAAGTGCAGGAAGCCGAGCAACAAGCGAGAAAACAACCGACAATTCTCACAGCGACCGACGAAGCCGAGGACACTGTGATGCGTACGCCATAAAACGGACCTCAAATATGCACACAGCTTACGAACTGCGTGGTGCTGCCACTGCACCGAGCAACACCGCGCCGCATCGCACCGCACCGAGCAGCACCGCGCCGCACCGCACCGCTCAATGACCTTGGGAGGCGGGGGATACGGAGTGTGGGGAAATTCACCCAACTCCAGTCGGCAATTCAAATGAAAACATCATTTAAATTAACACGTCAAATTAGTGAGGATCATGCGGCGATCGGCTCTCGTCTTCATCTCGAATTCAAGGCGAGATTCGAGAACGCGGCAGTCACCTTCAGTCGAGACGTGGACCGAGATCGAGACGGCCTTCTTCTCGTCGCGAGTTCGAGGCGATGATCGTGACCGAGACCCGTCTTTTCCAGTCTAGATGAGAACCGAGAGCGAGATCGCCCACACCTGGATACGTATTTCCCCGCCACCCCCTCCCCCTCACCCCTGACAAAGTTTTCTGGCTACGTCACTGCCTTCAATAGTTGCAGCTGCAGTTGGCGTCTGTTGTTTGTATTTGTTATTTCGGTTGCCTGTGCGATTCTTCCTCTCACGAAGATTGTTGTGGCTGCGTTTTCCAGCAACTCGCTGGCACGCTTTTATATTGTTTTTTGCCCACTGTCGTCGTACGGTTGTTGCAGTTTTTCACAACAACACCATACGTCCTTTTAGCCTGAACATCCTTTACATTCTGCTGTTTGCTCCTTCTCTTTGTTTCCCTCACAATGAGAAGCGAAACGTTTGACTTTTGTTATTGTTTTCTCATTTTTACTTGATAATTGTTACTTTTTGTGCACCGCCGTTGTTTTTGTTCTTGTTGTTGTATATCATTTCCCTCTAAAGTCATCCTTTCTGCTGTATTTTGCGCTTTACTCGCTTTTTCTGCAGCATCGTTTATTGTTTTCATAGGCCGGATGAATCCTGTGCCGTCTGTCCCGACTGCCAGTCGCCCGCTCGTCATTGTCACCCTCGTCGACTTCGGGGTGCCCGCTGCCCGCCGCCCCCCGCAATCCGTCCATCCGTCTCTTCTTATTTATTCTAAATCTGTTCGTTATAAAATACGATGTCAACTACTTTTGTTTTGCACTGAATTTCATTTTGGTTCTCCGTTTATTTGTTCGTTTTTCTTGCATTTCGTTGTTGTTGTTTCGTTCTGGAAAACTTTTGATTTGTAAGCCCATCAAATCAAAAGCAGTAACCGTTGTTGTTGTTGTAGATGTTGCTGCTGCTGCTGCTGCTGCTGCTGAAGTTGTTGGAATCTTCGTTATTGTTGTCATTATTATTGCTGTCATTATTTTTGTTGTCATTACTGTTGTTTTTTCATTACTCTTTTCTATTGTTGACAGTATGCACTTGTTACTCACAGCTGTTGTTGTTGTTGTTGTTGTTGTTGTTGTTGCTTTACGTCATGACCGTAAAATAATGACTCTCCCATTCTGTCAACCGAAATGAGTTCTTTTAATTTTCCTTCAGTCTTCAGCTTCCTTGTTGCAACTCAGCCTTCAATCAACATCCACAGAGTCCATGTAATATCTTGACATGCCTGGCCTGCACGTGGTTATTGCTGTTGGTGGTGTTGTTGTTGTTGTTGTTGTTTTCGTTGTAGAGCGCATTATGATGACATGTGATATTTTGCTATTTTCTTCTATTTTACTGAGAATAATGAGAACTCACTCACTAAAGATCGATAAGAATTTAAAAAAAGATCTCAAGATTTTTAAGTATTATTTTAACAGTAATTACAAGTTAATTTTAATTCTTGTATGCATTACAAGGAATCACCACGGCATTTATTTTTAAAATCAACCGAGATCGCTAAGTGAAGTGAAAACACGATGAGCGACCGTCTACTTCGCTGCCGGACGAGGACTTCGATCCTCCGCCTGTAAGGGACTCTAAAGCAGTGAAGGAGTCTGAGAAGGGGGAATTCAGGGGAATTCAAGGGAATTCAGAACTGATTAGCGAGGTACGACACTTCCATTCCCGTTCAGAATTTCGCGTTTTTCGTGCGCCGTTATATCGCGATCTCGGAGTCCGAAGAAGGCCGCCAACTTCGGAACCATTTTCGCCGATTTAATTTCGTGCGAAGTTAAAGGGCAACGAGTTAAATTTGTAGTTGAAAAGCCGCTTCCTTCAGCCTTCGCAATACCCTGCCAGCTGCTCCCGCCACCCGCTCGGCTCCTCCTAATTCTCCTCCTCCTCCTCCTCCTCCTCCTCCTCTCGGTCTGTCGGAATCCCTTTTATTCACTCTGAATGGACAGAAAGAAAATGACGACTACACTCGCTGTTGCAGGTTGCAAACAGAATTGAGCAATCGCAGGAAAAGACTGCCTGGAGAAGGGAAAAAAAACGGGGGAGGGGGAGGGGCAGGAAGTACTCCATGCCGGCCACCTAATCAATTAGTTGGAACTCGTCGGTGGAAATATTCAGACTGTTCACAATATTCAGAGCTCGATTTCTGATTTTACGAAATGAAATGGAATCAGAAATCGAGTTCACTTGCGAATTTCGTGATTATGAAATGACTGAAAACAGTAAACACTCGCTAAAAGTTTCCCTAACTAATCTCGGGAGTTTCGTGTGAAATCCAATTGAAGTTTTCGTTTGAAAATCTCGCGATGTTCGGTTTCAAAATGGGGAGAAAGTTACATTTGAAGCGTTGAAGCTTTCAATACGTTGGTGCGCAGAGATTGTCTGACATGGAAAGGTGAGGGGGAGGGAGGGAAGGGGAGGGCGCGGGGGAATTGATAACTACTTAAAAACTCGCCGTTTTTATCGCTGAAACACTGTTTGAACTGAGCGAGGAACACTAAAAGCCGTCATTAACTTTGCGCGCCGTGCCAACGGAAACGAGATAAGGACTTGGTTTTTGACACGCCCCCCCGGCCCCGAACGCCCACCAGCACAATCATCGCCCGGCTACAAATGACCCGTCATTATTCAATAACAAGTAATTACGTGGCCGCTGCGTGGAGCGTCAATTTTGACGTCGTTACTGCGCTGACACAACCAAGTTATTACCTGGTTTAGTGGCATTGTTGTTATTATTGTTGTTGTTGTTGTTGTTATTGTTGTTGTGCTTGTTGCTGCTTTAAGGTGGCAACTGGTTTTGTCTGGCTACCGCTGGCTTCCTTGCGTGACTTCGAATTTCAATTGAATAACGCGATTCACCGGTCGGACGCGATTCTCTCGTCATCGCGCCTTTCAGCGCCATTTTTGAAAGCATTTTGTTCTAAATTCCCAGCAATTGTTGCTGAAATGAAGTTGCAATTGTTTCGTTTTAGTGTAGAAAATCTAGCAATTGACCTCAAAGTCTTCTTTGTACTTTTTAAATCGTACAAAAATCGCAGTTTTTCCCCCCACTTAAAATGAATTCACACTTTCGAATCCCTTCTCAACATTAGAAAATCAATTTCTATCCTCAAATTAACCCAAATTAAAAGAATCTCCACTCGGCGAATCTTGAGAACTCCGTTCGTGTCTCCCACTTCCACGCGATTCTCTTTTCTCTCTCTGCAGACGCGCTGAAATCAAACTAAAACTTTTGCCGAAATTTAATTGCAACGAGTTGTCGGCAAAGAAAACCCGTCCATCCGTCAGTCGACTGACTGACTGGCTGACTAACTGACGGATTGCTGAGCTCGAGCGCCGCCACTGCCAGCTGCATCGCGGATTTTACGGGCACGGATGCCGTGAAAGTTCGCTGCGACGGCGACGACGACGACGACAACTTCTTCGCTTGCCGCTTCGCACTCTCGCGCGCACAATAGAATTTTAATTCACTCACAAAGTCGCCGACAATCTTGTCACAAAGTACGCGCGGCGCCGAGATATCGGCACACAAAGTTGCCAGATAATGACGACGGATTTCAGGCAAATGCGCGTTGAGATCGTAACGACCGTCGTCGTCGTCGTCAAGCGGCACAGAGGGCGAGGTTCGGGGAAGAACAGCCGCCTCGCAAGTTGTTGAAAATTTGTTGCCACACGAAAACTTCCTTCCCGCGGAATTGTGTGACCTTTTCTTCACTCGCGCAAATTGATGAAACAATTATCGCAGTAATAAAATTATGAGGAAAGCTTAACGGATTGAGGTTACTTACTCATTTATAAGGCGATAAATTCCGAATTGTCGAGAACTTCCCTGACTCCCACCAAGTCCACCTGCCCCCCACCCCCACTGACCGACGCACAACCACTCGGCCGCCTTCTGGCTCCTGGCAACCGCAGGACGCACTGAACAAACGCTCAAATTAAGCTGAAATTAGGCGCAAATCATGCGCACGCACAACAAACACACACGAGCTGCTGAAAATGCAATTGTAGATGGGCTTTCTCTTGTTGTTGTTGTTGATGTTGTTGTTATTGTTGGTTGGTTGGTTGGTTGGTTGGTTGTACTACTGCAGTTTGTGCGCGCTTCACTGGACGCATGACGGACGGATCTCAGAATTACATTTAAAGTGCTGAAATCACGTAACGACCGCGCGGAGGACGGAAATGATGGGCAGTCGATACGGAGAAGCGCAGTCAACGGCGGTCGAACAAACGCCAACCTCACTAAATGAGGCGATAAAACAAGTTGAAGTTAACAGTGAGTAATTTAATTTTGACATGCAGTTGCCTTATTTCGCGATAGAAACTTAAATTTCATAAACTATTATAATGCTGAACTAAAATAAATGTAAATGCTGAACGACAGTTGAGTTTTTCCTCTTCGAAATCTGTGAAGAGCGAATGAAAACTTAATGCAGCCGCCGAACAAGGTGAACACTGAAGGATCATAAATTCCATGCACTTGCGCTGGTGAAGCCCGCTGGCACGCAGTCGACGACGCTTCAGGACGCAGGAAGCCTCTTCTTCTTCATCCCAACGCGCCTTTGCAGTCCCTTATTGTGGCCATAAATCTCGTATCAGAGCCGCTTTTTCAAACGGGATACCGCGGAGGACTCTACCGCGCGCGCGATGTCCAGAAGGACATGATGATGATGATGACGATGATGGCGACGATGATGATAGCAACGATGACGATACTGATGTGAATGCTGTGCCTTCGTGCGAAGCTGCCAGCCCCCCGTGTCTGAGGGTTGCATCGGCCAGACTTTGCACTGCATGATGGAAAATCGATGGCAACCCCCTGCTGCCCTCCTGCCCTCCGCACCCCGCCACTTGCTGGCTGTAGTAATCATCGAAGAAGTGGGGGGAGAAAAGGCTGCAGCAAGCATGTGAAAACCATGTGGCGCTTTTATTAAAAATTCATTAAGTTAGAACAGCCTTCAAGGATGCGCGAAGGGGGGCGTGGCGATGGGCGGTGCGGGGAGTGGGTGGACAAGGGATCTCGTGCTGCGGCGCTTTTTATACCGCAGCTACGGCATCCTTTTTATGTAGGCACGTTTTGCATACGAGCGAGCTTGTGAGAACACACGACTCTTCGAAGTTATGGCTCACATTTGTTCGTCTATCCGTCTGTGTGTCCATACGTCTGTCTGTCTCTGCGTCTGTCTGTCTGTGTCTCATTCCTGCATTCTTTTCCTGAGCATCAGACGCTCCTCAACCTGCCTCTAGTTAAAGTTTTGTAACAATTGATTGTTTAAAGCCAGAATCGACTTAATAAATAATAACATTTGAAAATGAAACAATTGTAATCTTCATTCAACTACAAACGATTTTATATTCCACGCACAATCGCTCGGTTCACTTGAAATCTTTTTAACCCGAATTTATTTTACTCAGCAAACTTAGAAAATCCAAATTATGGTAGGATTAGCAAGAGCAACCACACCAAACACGTGAAGATTTAATGTGAATCAATTGATTTCGAACACAAGTCACACGCGCAAATACAAGGTGTTGACGAGAACCAAGGGAGTGACTCAGCGGCGATCGATTTGTTGGATTAGGATAATTAAAAAGAAGTTAGAAGATGACACGCATCTGCTACTCACTGGAGCTGTAAATTTGCGCATGCCAGCACTTGTAATGCTATGTAGTTCACTTCTAGATCTCGCTTTAGACGTGAGCAACCACCGCGTAACTTAGAATTCTCAACTGGTTTGTATCAATTTGCAAATATAAGAAGCCGGTTCTCATTTGTAGCGAGTGGCTTCCAATTCCAGCCAGTTGCAGTTCGCTGATTTGTGGCGAGTGACTTCCAACTCCGTCCAGTTGAAGCTCCCATTTGCAGCGAGAGACTTTCAGCTCCAGTCAGTGTCAGTTCTCGTTTTTAGCGAGTGACTTCCACCTGAGTTGCAGTTTTCATTTTGGCGGCGAGTGACTTTCAACGCCGACCCGTTGCAGTCCTCATTTGTAGCGAGAGACATTTGTAGCGAGTAACCTTCAGTGTCAGTTCATTCTAGCGAGTGACTTTCAGCTCCAACCAGTTTTACTCCTCAGGTTCAAAACCAATTTCCCCCCATTTTTAACGTATTCATTGATATTCTTGCTAATCAGATAACTTCCGGATTTTCTAAGCTTATTAGGAGACCAAACTCGGGTTTAAAACACCCTGTATAAAATCGTGAAAGATACGCTCACAGTAGTGTGAGCATGAGAATGTGTGTGTGTGTGTGTGTGTGTGTGTGTGTGTGTGTGTGCTCTGTCACAAGCAGCGATTATCATTGAGTGCGTCATTATCCACGTCACCATCGCCTCAACTAAAGGTTTGTCAATGCATTTGCACGCGCGTGTGCTTTTCTCTCAATTTAATGCCACACTAACACACACACGCACGCAGTTAACACACTCACACACGCCAACCAATAGAAAAGAAAACAAAAAATAGAAAAAAATAAAAAAACAAAAATATCCTTGCAACAAAACTATTCTCGATCGATCCCCAGTGAATACGAGTAGCAGCGCATAAAATCAAACGCACGTGTCTGCTGCTGCTGCTGCTGCTTCTTTAAGGTTCCGCTGCATGGATTCCAAGTGCTGCCAGTACCGCGCGCGCTTCACCCCTGCATCCCTCGCCCCCCCCTCCACCCCCGCCATCCAGCGAACTCAATAAGCCGAGAGTTGTTTAACTCTGGCGTATTTTCCGTGGTGCGCTTCGGCGAACTCGCTTGGTCCACCTTTTGGGTCTCGAGAAGCCGGCGCTTATCGTGCTGAATTCGTCGGTTGGCTCGTACGGACGCTGAATACGGAATTAGCGGCCGCCCGCGCGACGGCAGACGTTCGAGTGAGAGTGAGTCCATTGCTATGCCATTCGATGTTTCGCAGATACTGGCATTTGTTGTTAATACACGACAAAAAATTCTAAATTGAATTTCGGGAAAAAGACGAAGGCGCGCCCAGGGGTTTCGCAGGTTTAAGCGGCTTCAGCGGCGTGGCGGGGGGTGGTGGTGGGCAGGAGGAGTGCGAGAGGAAGGGGAGGGAGGAAATATATTCGTTTACTTGTTTGAAATTCCATTGAAATGCCTGCGTTATGCATCTGACAGCTTCAGTTCTCGCATCTTTTATATTCGTTGGTGTGTTGAGCTGACCAACTAAATTGCACAAATTTCAATATCTCTTCCAACCAATCGTGCAAACTTAACGGGTTAAACGGCTTCAGAAGTGGGTAAATTTAACTTCCTCGCCGTTCGCGACAATTCAAGCGGGGAGCGAAGAGAGAAATCAAAGTCTCTTGCGGTTCCATCTGCTTGTTAAAATCAACAGTTAGCAGGAGTGAGCGAACCGCAACTCCGACGTGGAAGTTGTCAGTTTTTGCGAGTAGATTTTATGATGTTGCCACCCGCTCTGAGGAATGAATGGCTCTCGATTTTCATTCAACAGAAGCGATTAAGTGAAAAGTTTTCCAGCTCGCAGCTCTCATAAATTCGACACTCAGTTTGCTCGACACTCAGTTTGCTCCTGTGTTTGGACGTCTTTCAGATTTTCCGATTCATTTCACCGACAAATTCACCGTTATTTTATGGCTTTAGAAGCTGTAAACTGCATTGACTTGCATTCAAATTCGTTCGTCACTTTCCACTTTTTTTTTGTTTTTTTTTTATGGCAGATGAAACCAAGCTCAGGGGATGCTTGCCCCCTGTCCCTGCAAGCATTTGGTGGTTCCGAAGGGATGACAGGTTAGTTGGAGGGTGGAAAGAGGGAGAGGTGACGGTTTACACGTCGCTTAAAAGTTTCGACACTGCAAGTGGGCGAAAAGAACAAAAAATTAAAAAAATTAATAAATCAATAAATAAACAAATAAATAAATACTTAACTAAATAATTAATTAAATAAATAAATCAATAACTAAGTAGTTAAATAAATAAATAAATAATTAAATTAAGAAATAAATAAATCATTAAATAAATAAATAAATAGAGAAATAAATAAATGGTTAAATAAATAAATAAATGAATTAATAAATAAATCAGTAA
This sequence comes from Sicus ferrugineus, assembly GCA_922984085.1. Classification (NCBI taxonomy): domain Eukaryota; kingdom Metazoa; phylum Arthropoda; class Insecta; order Diptera; family Conopidae; genus Sicus; species Sicus ferrugineus. The sequence goes on from OV277351.1 coordinate 28,608,098, forward strand.
ATAATTAAATAAATAAATAATTAAGTAAATAATTCAACCAATAAATAAATAAACGTCTGCTCGAAAAATGGAGTTCGAAAGGAGTCTCGTCACTTGTGCTCGACTCGCGAAGTTCCGCTTTGTGTGGCCTGCTTTGAAAAATACCACACTGAAAACAACTGAATTTCTGAAGTTTTCCCGATTGCCTTCTCGCAGCCACTCATTCCTGAGAAAAAAATCTACGCTAGATGGCTCAACAGTTGTAGTAAATCTTATTTTGTTTAGTAGAGTCCACATTTATTTTATATATACGAATATATAGCGCAAGTTTAACTATATATATACAGCATAAAGTCATCCAATGTAGCAATTATAGCAGCTACTGTTGCATGACAGGCTGCCACTTCTAGTGCTCAGTGTACGCAGACGTCGACCGTTTCACACAACAAACACACACACATCGCGCGTGTCGCCAGCGCAAACACACACACACATCGCGCGTGCGGTCAGCGCACAGCTGCGACACATTATGGCCACATTAAGGCTTCTTTCTTCAAAAGTTTCTAGGAAAGAGAGGGGATGTGAGGAGAAAACAGTTTCTACACATTCTTCAAGTGTAGAGATTTTTTGAAGCCCAAATTCAACAAACGAAGTGTCCGCCATCATGAAATCGTATGATTGCCATGCCGAAGTTCTTTGTAAAAATTCTCTTTTTTAGAAATTTAGTTTATTATCCTATTTTGGCCACGAATACGGCCATTCAGTAAATTTCACTCACACACATTTAGGAGTCACACGTGTATGAATTTAACATCAAAGAAGAAACTACGTGTAGCAAAGTTTCTTCATTCTTCAAGAAGCCAGCTTCAAGAAGCCGCTTCAAGAAGACAGATGTGGCCAGGACTATTCAGTTCACTTTCAGAACGAAAATTAGACGTGGCGCACCAGCATTCTGCGTACAATTCCCAGCTAGTTTCTCGAGAAATGCCGCTTTAAGACATCTCCGACGTGCAGTTCGCCGAGCAACACGAGTAGAATGGTGCCGTGACTTCATGTGTTTATGCGATCTGCTATAAACGTTTGAAATACAGGTATCCAATCCACCGCGTAAGCTACACGTTGCAGTGGTGTGCCCGCTGCAAGACCTTTAGAAGTCTTGTGAAATTGGTTCCAACTAGAGACCAATTTTACGAGCAGAATTTATACATTCGACTTGCTTTCACTCCTCAATTTTATTTATTATCTTTCATGATTTGCTTTTTCTTTGCACTCAATTTTATCAAGGCGCAGTTTCGAGTTTTGCCTGAACTACATGTGCAGAATTCTGCATGCAGCGAATTTTCAGTACATTAGTTCACGCAAGTTACATGCAAATATTTATATGCAGCACTGCGTGCAGTGCAAAATCCATTTAATTATCCTACGAAGTTCACTAAAGTTTTGGTTGTTTTAGCTGTCGTTCACTCGCATTTCTATCGAAATCACTGAAGTAATGTCGCGAAAAATGTTTTCTTTTTAACGACACACGCGCCACCAACTGCAGACATAGAAATCATCGAAAGAAGCGCTTGAAAGCCATCAAGTCCCGTCAAATGGCTTGCATTGAGTTATTAGCACGCCGGCGGAAGTGCGATAGCAGCCACCGGAAATGAAGCATTTGCGGCAAAAGTGCGGCGCAGGCAGAGTTTACAAACGGCCAGCAGGGAGCTCGTGTGTGTGAGCGCAGCGTGTTTCGCAGGCCGTCAGCTGCAGCCGCCGACGAAGTCCTTCCGAAGAAAACATGAGGCACAGGATACGAAAAGACGCAGAATTCAGCGCGAAAGTAATTAAAACTTAAATTGGAATTGAAGAAGTGTTATTAATTGAGAGCGGGTTGAAAACCGCTTGCATTTGAGGCGCTTTTTCGTCTTGATTTTGCGGAAATGGGAGAAAAGGTGGAAACAGTGAAAAGGAGAGCAAAAATAAGGAGAAATAATTCAATTTATTACATTTTTTGCATTTCCAATAATAGAGCGTCTCATTTGCCTTCGCTTTTAGCGCCTCCATCTGTCCCCCCCGCCCCCGCGCTCCGCCGCTTCACGCCACAGAAGGATGCCGCGCGAGTCAACACGACGCCACTCAATAGTCCTCGGCAAGGAGCGCGTAATTCAAGCACAACCACTTGTTACCCTTTCAGCAGCCACTCTGCAAGTCAAACACAGCGCGCGCTTATCTCAAGCGCAACTTCAGCCAACACGCCGCAGACACGGCGTGCGTCTCGGCGGCGCAGGAAGGAAGCGCCAACGAAGGAGTGAAGGGATGCCACGGATGCCATTGCGGCCTCACGGTGCTCGGCGAGGGGCAGGCGTTCAGCGGGAGCAACAGTTAGAAGCAGGTTGTGCCGTGGAAGCGGGTAGCGAGCGGCGCGCGTTTTGCAAATCAGCAGTTTCAAGCGAGCGGCAGGCACGCTAATCCTGGCAGCCGTTTTGCAAGTCAGTGGCCGCGCAGTCGGGCGGGAAGGCCGCTTCTGATGGTTCACTTTAGCCTACTGCACTGCTCGGCTATCTTTTCATCTCGGCCTGGTTTTTGTTGAACGCGCTCCCTTCCATTCCTTTGTTACTCTCGCTTTCCCTGCAGGACACACGGAGGCCTCGGGGAGGGAAGCAGCTCGGGAAGACGTTGAAACGATAAGGGATTAAAAATAAGGGCTTAAAACGCTGCGCTGCCGCTTGGGAACGAAGAGCCAACCCTGTTGCGACGCATTTCGCCGCGTGTTCTTCGTGGAGGACAGCGAGCAGTTCAACTTGTAACCCCGCAATAAGTTAGCGGCTTCGAAGGCGGCTGTTAAGTCTTGGAATTCGAGTTGTTGCATCCTGTTTTGCGCCCTCCAGTGCAGCTGCAGACGTTCGCGGCTTCGCTTCCCGCATCCCGATCCCGAAACTTCCTGCACTGCTGTGGCCGGCGGCGTGCGCGAGATTCGCTTTCAGCGCTTCCTGTCGCAGAAAGTTGGTCGTGACACCAGAGTGGGGCATGGAAGCGCGCTGAGTGCCTCCCCGTGCCGCAGTCAAGCAGTCGCCTGTGTTTTTCTATCCTCTTAAGGTTTCAGTGGTTCAGCGAGACCGGAGACCGTCTGCTTCACTGCTGCTTCATTTTTCCCTCAGCTAAATTCAGCTGAAAGTGTGTAAAACTTTAATGCGGGTTGCTGTGTACAGCCGCGTCATTCACAGTTAGGCCTGGATATCCTCAGCCCACCACAACTTTTCGAGTTTCCATTATCTGCCGACTTTTTGCCGCCGCCGCCGCCGTCTTTTTCGCCGACTGCTACCGCCGCCGGGAAGCTCCGACGAGCGCATCCCGCTTGATGTCCTCGAGTGACTCGACTGTTTTTGTTGTGCGGTGCGTGCGTTTTTCAAGGTTGCAAAATACAACTTTTTGATCTTCGAGAAATTCCTGCCTGAGGGCAAACGTGTGTGCGTGTGCGTGTGTGTGTCTTATGTGTGTTTGTGTGTTGGTGTGGATTTTTGTTTGGTTTGAATTAAATGATTTTTACCCTTTTTTGCCTCGTGTCGTGAAGAATTTAATCGGATTTGGAATTTAAAAGCTGCCACTCAACCAGTAGAAATCAAAAGTCGGCGGCGACTTCCTTCCTTCGGAGGATCAGATTTTTTGATTGTTGTGAGTTGCTTGACTTTGTTTGTTGTTCTTGCTTGATTTTAGAGTTGGATAATTCAAACAAAAATCATGTGTTTTGTTGTTCGCCTTCGAAGTCACTTTTAAGCTCGAAAATCGCAACTTCATTAAATAATTTTAAATGCACAACCAACAAACGAACAGCAAAACAAACACAAAATCATATCTAACAACATTAAAGTTGTTGTTGTTGTTGTTTGTTCGGTTACGAGTTGAAATACGTTGCTTCAGCACGTTAAACTTCATTAAAACGCGTTGTGAGTTCATTGAAACCCACACACGCGGAGCACTCTGCCGACATGCGTTGGATTGCTAGGGACACGAGAGGCCCAAAGCTGACCCTTTGTGACTGCTAAATTGTTGGGCGTTCTGTCTGACTCGCCAACCCAGCGTCCCCTCCGTCCGCCGAATTGCGAAACAATTGCGACGATTGCAGTGCTTTGTTGGCAATTCAACTGAAATTGTTTCACAGCAGCTCAGCTCAGCCCAGCGTGTACTGCGAGGACCAGCGCAAGTGTTGAGCATTCTCAACACACTCGATGTTCCTTGTTTGTGATGAAATTCAAATGAGCTGAAATAAGATTTTCACGCCCACCAAAAAACTCGCTATGATAACGAGAACTCGCTCCGATAACGGGATCTCGTCCTGATAACGAGTTATTGTCCAGATAACGAGATCTCTCGATAACGAGATCTCGTCCCAATAACGAGATCTCACCACGATAACGAGGTCTCGCCTCGACATGAACCGACAGAGATTCCGATTGACTTCTGATTTCGAATGAGAATCTCATCGCAAATGGAGAAAAACTGAATTTTAGCACCACACTTTTCACCCACACGCTCATTTCCACCGCCTCCACGCCTCAACACCCGCCACGCCCCTGCCCTCCCCACCCTCTGGCCACCTTCTGCACAAATCCACCATTTTAGTGCGAAATCCCAGATTTTCGCGGAATTTGCGGAAACAATTCAACGTTTGGCAGCAAATAGAATTCATACGCGACTGACAATCCATTTACATTCTTATGCAAATCTGACGGCTATTGTTGTTGTTGTTGTTGTTGTTGGTGCTGTTGTTGTTGTTGTTGGTGGTGGTGGTGGTGGTGGTGGTGCTGTTGTTGCTGCTGTTGATGTGGCGGAGGTCGATGCTGTTCGGTGTTTCCTTTGTCGAGGCTGCTCGTGCTGCTTTTCCATTCGGTTACCGTAATTCAGCTGCTAACCGTCGACGATAACCTTCACGAGCGAGAGCCGAATTCAAATCCCGAGTGGGAGAGCCCAACAAATCACGCTCCTCCCTTCCACCCCCCTGCCTCACCACCCCACCAGCTACACTCACCGTCACAACACGGCACACGAACGAAGTGACGAAACCGTAATTCTCATCAATTTCAACATTTTGATTCAACTTCCTTGCTTTGGATGCAAATTCTCGCTGCTGCTGCTGCTGCTGCTGATGTTGTTGCTGCTGCAAAATGTGATGACATCGACAGATAAAACAGGATGGTCACCGGGTGAGGGGGTGATCTGCAATATGTTGCAACAGCAACAACAACAACTGCGCTGCTGCAGTAAATTTGCAATTCATTCGTTCATTCATTCGTTTGTTCGTTTGTTCTCGCATCTTCTAATTTTGAAATTTGCATGTGTATTTGATTGTGTGCCGTTGTTTGGGTGTGTGTGTGTGTGTCGCTGCTTGAGTGTGTGTGTGTGTGTGTGTGTGTGTGTGTGTGTGTGTTGGCGCTTGAGTATGTGTGTGTGTGTGTGTGTGCAGCAGAAGTTTCACTCGTTATTTTCTGTGTTTGAAGAGAAGTGACTGCCACTGTTGTTGTTGCTTTTGTTGCCCATGCACTGCATGCTGATGAAATTACGGATGCCGGCTTGTGTGTGTGTGTGTGCGTGTGTATGCGTGTGCACTGTGGTCGCTGTTGATCTAAACGTTGCGCAAAATTAATTCGCGTAATCGTATTAAAGAACTTCGTGTTTTGTTCATTTGCGCTGTGCAATGGCAACAACAACAACACCTACAACAACAACACCTACAACAACAACACGTGTCGCTACTATACTAACTGCAAACGACAACACAATACCGGCAACAACAACACGCCCATCAGCAACATTTGCCTACAATAACTATCAACAACAACAACAACAACAACAAACCGTCACGACATCAATTGCTGCCGCTTGGTCTCCGCACCGCCCGCTTCTTGTTGTTGTCGCTCGTGTCGTGTCGTGTCGTGTCGTGTCGTGTCGTGTCGTGTCGTGTCGTCCCTACAGACGTCGCGTCGTCCGTTTTGTTTATTTTCGCCATTTAATTCTTGATGAGTTGCACTTTTTTGATGATGTTTGCTTTGGGTTGCTGAATACAGTGTTGTTGTTGTTGTTGTTGTTGTTGTCGATTTACATTTAATTCTGGTCGCTAAATTCTAAAGAATTTCCGTACTCCAGTAAAGATTTTTCAGCATTGAATTCCCTTTGCGATGCTTAACGTTTTAATTTTTTACAACGCATTTTAATCTTCTCTCCCCAGCCATCCGCCATTTAATGCAGCTGCTCTCCTCTCTCCTCTCTCGCCATCTCCTCCTGCTCGCCCCTACTGCTTCTCTGCTCTCATCGGCGCGCTGCTTCCCCTCAATCCCGTTGCTTCCCCGCTTTCCAGTCATCCGAATGCGGAACGTCAAAGCTGTCAAGCGTCGCGCTCATCAATCTAATCCTTGCGAAGACACGAGTACAACGTCGGCGACGGAACAACACGAACGGATGGCAGAATTAAGTTTGGCGTAAAATTGAAAAATTCCTTTCTTCTCGCAGTGCGTGGCTGTTGTTGCTGCTGCTGCTGCTGCTGCTGTTGCCGTTGCTGTTGCCGTTGCCGTTGCCGTTGCTGTTGCTGTTGCTGTGTTCAGTTCATGCTAAGGTTGACACTCTCTGACTTCCTTTCGCGTTGTCGACTCCTTTACGCACATCAATCATGAGCAACAACAATGAAACGAGGCGAAACTAGCGATGAGTGAAAAATTCTAGCTTCGGAAATTCCGAATTTGTCATCGTTGTCGCTGTTTGTAGTTAAAAAAAGTAAAACTAAACGCAGAATGAGAATAAAATTAGAATGTATGCAAATAGAATGCGAATGCAAATGAAGAGAACGAATTAATAATTCTAAAAAACTAACATTCACTTATTAAATAAGAAGAAGAAGAACAACAACGGCGTTACTTCAATTGTCGAGTTTCCTCTCTCTCTCTCTATTAAATGTACAGACTTCCAATTTCGTTTCTGCTTCGCTCAAGTCCTTCGTTCCCATGCAATTCGTCTGAGTTGAGCTCTCTTGTCTCTCCCATGATAGCTGTTAATATCAAGTTAATTGATAGACTCTCCACTTTAGACAGTCGTCACTCTTCACTCTTCACTCTTCATTCACTCATCACTCATTACTCGTTGACACTCTGCACTTGGCTCTCGTTGGTTTTCTGATGCATCGCAGGAACTCGTTGCACGCGTTCGGAGTAGTCAATGCGGTTCAGAGTTGAGGTTGTTGTTGTTCTCGACTCTCGTGTCAAAGTGACCGACTGACTGACTTATTGTTGCTCCTGTTCCTTCCTCTCATTTTCACTCTCCGGCGAGGTCGTCCTCACAGCTTCTTAACCGAGTTGTAGGCTTGGGATGGCGAATTCATTTCGATTACGAGCGATTACATTGATTACAGCGATTGCGATTACTAAGTAATCGAAAACACATCACGGCATTAAAAACGAAGTATTATTTGAATAATTTCCAGTATTTAGTTGCTGTGTTCAGTGTTGTTTCTGTGGTTTTTTTCATCATTTCATGGTTTTTGCAATTCTTATTGCTTTTTTCTACGGTTTTATCTTCGTCTGAGATGAATTTCACACAAGAATTTCAAATATACATGAGAAAATTCAGGAAGGGAACTTCACATTGTAAAACAAAATAATTGTTTGTTGTAGAAATTCCCCTGCATACCGCAGATCTTTGCCTTCCCCGCCAAACCCTTGGCATCGCCACCTCATCCCCACAGCCTGTGGGAGTCCAATTCATCCAAGACTTCCTCTTCGTCTTCCTCTTCCTTGCGGCAACACTTGCTGTCCGCAACATTTGCAGTCTTCAGAAAAGAGGAGCAAACAATTTTTCTCCTTGCAGCCTCCAATAACTCGAAGCGTGCAAAACCGAAGTCCAATGCAGAAAATCTAATTATAAATTAAAAGGGTAAAAAGTGGAAAATTCCTCGCTGTCTCCCTCCCTCCTCGATCACTCGCTCACTCGCTCACTCGCTGAGGCGGCTGATGTTGCTGTTGTTGTTGCTGTTGTTTTTCAAAGAAATTCTTGTGTGCAAAAAGATTTTGCTAAGATAACAAAAAGTCAAAATGGCTAAAAAACCAATGAACAACAACTACGACAACAACAACACCAACAACAGCAACAACAACAGCAACTACGACAACAACAACAGCAACAACAACAACAACAACAACGGTGTGGCAGGATAAAGTTTTTATTACTTGAGCAAAACTTCAGAGAAGTTTGATTCATTGATGAAAATCCTCGGGAAGAACAAGAGGTTGCGCAAGCAGCAGGAGGAGAGGGGGAGGTGAGTGGAGGGGCCGAAGAAGACTACAGGGGAAAGAAATCAGGGCTCCCTCAAGGATGCGCTCTCAGAGCAGCAGAGCAGTTTTTTTATTGATCTTCCGTGGTTGGCAGAGCGAGAAGAGAGGAGAAAAAGACGAAAATCTGTTGCGAATGACGAAGCTCGCCGGTTGTGCGCGGAGTGGCGCGGGCAGCCAAGTCGAGATCGCAATTAAAGCCTTGAATGATGCAAAAGTTGAGGCTGAAATACTGGCATCTCAATGAGCGCCAAATAAGCTGAACTGCGTGGCGGAACTCAGGAGAGCCGCTGCATCTGAACGCAGTTAATTAGAAAGTTGAGAGCGGCAGCAGTTTGAAGGAATGAAAGAAACGCAAGAAGCCGCACAAGGTAGTCACAAGGGGGGGTGGGGGGGGGTGGGTGTGGGTGCGGCAGAGGGGTCGGTGAATCGGGGGTGGAAGTTGAAGAGGTGGAAAATTAATATTCACAAAATTATTGATTTATTTCAGCACATCCGCGCCAGACAGTTTAACACTTTCGATGCAAATTTGGCAAAACTTTGCAGTTCTTCTTTTTTTCTCTGCACTTCAGCGAAGGAACAACAAAGTTTTTTTTCTCTCTCTCTTCGTTGCGACTTTTGCGAAGTGTAGTTGTTGATGTTGTTGTTGTTTTCTTCACGCCAATAGCCAAGTTTTTGTGACATTTTGTCAACTGCAAACGGCTTCGGCGAACGACAGCAGCAGCAGCAGCAGCGAAAGACTCGCAAAGTCGCTCAACATGTTAAAGTTGCTGCAAACGCTTAACAAATTTATTATTTACACTCTTAAATTATGCATTCGATGGAAGAACAGAAGACGCCGAGTGGGGGGAGTTTTGTGGTGCAGGAGCAAAAGTTATTTTGTACTTTTCAATTAAGAAATCCGTCGCAAAGAATTGTTGCGAGGCATTTTCCGGTCCAGTCCGAAATCCGCCTTCGCTGCACTGAGAAGCCGTTCGCTCAGCAGCTCAACAACTGCAAGCAGACGGCCAACGCCCACCCGCTGCGCGCTGGGACGACGTTCTGAATAAACAAAAACCAGAAATGGAAACCGAGGACGGAAGCTGCAGCTACTGATTTGCTCAAACAGCGTCGCTCCACCGCCCGCGTCCCCTTCTCGCGGCCCGCCTTTGCCTGGTCGACCCACTCCGCTTCCTCGATCCACTCACCGCCTTCCAGGATGCACTCGGATGCACGCACTCACTCCCTCACTCAGTCACTCCCTCACTCAGTCACTCACTCACTCACTCACTCCCTCCGAAAACACGCAATGAAAGAAACACTTAAGCGAATGATATGCGAAGCAAGTTGTTCGCCAAACCAAGAACTCCGAGAGCCGCCAGAACAATGGGAATCCTCAGCTCTCAGCGTTTAAGAAAGCTTCAGATTTGAAGCGGCGACCGCAAGATTGAAGTGGAAATATCGTCGTCCGACTGCGAGGGGCAGCAGACGCAGATGCAGACGCGGACAGCAGAGGCAGCGGATGCGTCCGTCCGTTTGTCCGCGCGGAATATCCTACATTATTCTGTTTCTTAGGAGGATGAGGGGAGGAGGAGGAGGAGGAAGAGGAGGAGGAAGAGGAGGAGGACGATGTGAATTCAAAGACGAACGAATGCCGTTTGAAACTCTGAGAGTCACAATTTGTTGGTTTTCGCAACAATTAATCTAAATCTGAGCGGCGTTCGTTCGTCTTCGCCGGCTGCCGCTTACATTTCAGTCCTCGAGGTCTTTGAGATCCTTGCGCGTTGAATGCGTCTTCGTTGTTACCGCAAATGGAGGCAGCAACAGCTGCTGCTGTTGCCTGCAATGCGTGAATTTCGCAGTGTTTACGCGAATTTATCGCATCAAATGAAATGTGTAATTGCTGCTGCTGCTGTTGTTTGTGTTGTTGTTGTTGTTGTTGTTGTTGTTGTTGTTGTTGTTTGTGTTGTGCTTGATTTGAACTGTGCAAGCAACGCATTGTGCGCGTCCATCACGGCGTATGAGCAACAATGCGCTCGAGATTCATTTAATTGCTTGCAACGAAACTCTGCATTTTGTTCTTCATTCCTTTCAGCAGAGGCAGAGGCAGAGGCAGTGGCAGAGGCAGAGGAAGCGGCAGAACAATTGAAGTTGGCGTAGTGAGTGATATAAATAAGATTTCAACAGGTTTTCCATGACCTTTGATCAGAAATCAGCAATAAAAAGCGGCAATTAGAAGCAACAATTAAAGCCAAATTAAGCAGCGTGCAATAATTCGAGAAAAATTACTATTTTTCAGCTATTTTATATATTCAGATTTCCGAGAGCATTTATGGAATGTGAAATTAATAAGGAAATTCTTCGAAGAGAGAGAGAGAGAGGAAATGGAACGAAGAATTTCTGCAAATGCAAAGACGACCTTTTTCACAAAAAAAAGAAACACCTAGAGAAGAGAAGACAAAAAGCAGGAGAGGAGAAGACAAACACCAAAACGAAGCACTGACAACAACAACAACAACAACAACAAAGGCAACAAAGGCAACAAAGGCAACAAAGGCAACAAGAAAAGCAGCAGGAAACCAACGGTGGACAGCAAAAAGTCACCTGAGACTTGACCGATCTTATATTGCATTCCTGCGAAGCCGCAGCGGGAGGAACAAAGAACAACAGGCGGCAATTCGAAAGCCGACAAAAGGTGCCAACAACAACAACAACAACAACACCAACAACAACAACAACAACTACATACTACAAAAGCGTGTTCAGAATAAATTGAACTCGTTTTAGTTATACGAATTTTAGAAGCGACTTGCGAGGGCTTTGAATTTGCGAAATTTATTAACCACCAAATTTATATGTAACTCATAACTTATACAGAAATCCGATGTCGGAGTCCGCCTTTGATTTATTTATTCAGCTTTCCAGTAATGTAGACAATAATTTAGAATTCAGAGAATGCATGGAAAAGATAAGAAAACACTTATATTTCTCCAATATAGTAATAAACACGAGAATGTCGCTCGAAATTGCATTTCACGGACGCATTTATTGCTTTGCAGGGCGCCTGGAAAGTCATTCGTGCTTAGCAGCCTCGAGTTCGAAGGCCGAAGTGCCGATTCGAGTGCAGTAGTGAAGTGAAAACATGACGATGATTCGCCAGAGAGACTTCGGGGACGGAGATCACCTGCAGGAATGAACAACAACAACAGCAGCAACAAACAGAAACAACAGAAAGAACAACAACAACAACAACAACAACAACAACAACAACAACAAGGAAAGAAATGTCCTCTTTTCATTCTGTCTCCTTTTTTCTAAGTCATGACTTTTCGTTTCTATACTCGCACCGATACAACTATTCTTGCTGCTTCCAATGTGTGTGTGTGTGTGTGTGTGTGTGTTAGTGTGAAATTCCTTCGCTTTCCGTTCCGCTCTATTTGTTTGTCGGTCGGGCGAGCGTGAAATTCACTCCAACCTGAACCTGAATGTCCTGTTGATGTTGATGTTGATGAAAATACTTGATTGCTCTTGTTGTGTGCGCGTTTGTGCTTTTTTCCTCCATTGCTTTGCATATTTTTCGAATCTAATACTCAGCTTGAAGTTGCTTTAAAGTCCTGCAGTACCTCGCTCGCTCTGCTGCTGGCCGGAATCGTCAAGTGACGTCCTCGGAATCAAGTCAACTGGCGCGGACTCACTCTGCAGTTTGTCACTGGCGAACGTGAAGTGCTGACAAAATACAGCGGGACGAAACGCAGCGCAACATCAGCTAACAGCTGGAATTTTCAATTAAATAAGTTTGCATTTTACTGCAAAGTGTTTCCGTTCTCCGTTTTTTTTCTCTTCTCTAAGTCACCGTCACCACTATTTTTTCCCATTCGCTCCCACTTCCTTCTCATTCCCCTTCACCACCCCTCGCCCTTCCCCTCGCCATCCTTCCACACTGCAGCCAGGTCCTGCGCCTTTTGTTGTACCAAAAAATTAGACACATTAAACGCGTTGCTTGCGGCATTTTAATGGCTGCCTCAAGCCGGAAGTGAAGCTGTCGTGCAGGAAGTTCGGATTACAAGAGACTCCGGAGATAACTTTTGTAGCTTTTGTGCTCTTCGTCGTTTAATTAAGTTATTTTTTGCGATTCTCCGCTCTTCGTTTACATAATGAACGTTAATGAACTCAATTAAACACGAAGGACGCTGAATTACGTATTTGAGGGTGGCGCAGGGCGGGGTCGGGGGGCGAAGCAACGTGATTTTTTTATTAAAATCCTTATGTCGTGTAAATGAACGTTTACATATAAATTACATTCTCTGAATTACTAAAATCCGCTACTCGTACCATAAAAAGTGGAGAAATCATTGAAATTATCATTCCTGCACGACTCTCTGTTGTTCTACACGACTCTACACAACCATACGCAACTCTGCACGACTCTACGCAACTCTACACAACTCCGACCATTTCACAGATTTGCTCACAGGGTTAGCAACAACTTTCCACAACTCTAAGCAACCCTAGTAAACTGCAAAATAGCTCTACAGAAATACACGGTACTCTGCAGAGTCTACACAACAAACTCTACATTGTCTGCGCAATCCTACCGGACTCTGACACAAATGTGAGCAACTCTACTCAATAACGCCGAAACTCTACCAAAACTCTCTACCACAACTCTCTACCACAACTCTACGCAACTCTACTACATCTCTACGTGACTCATCGAAGTCCTTCGCACGCCCGTGACTTTCAACGCTCCTGCCGTCCGTCCCTTCCTGCTTTGTGACCTTATTATTTTATTTTTGAGCGTA